>QRFJ01000247.1:114437-263770 GCA_006176705.1 Cocos nucifera
TCAAGAAGCAAGGATTATTTCCAACGGATTGGTATCAGAGTAGCCATTGGGATCAATAATTGGTATCAAAATCTCGATGTTAGATCTAATGGAGGAAAGGTTAAAGCTTCATCAAGATTGTGGTAAGGTGCTGAACAAATTTCTTTGGAATACTATTCTATTTCTAGTATTTGGTTATTAAAGATCTAGTTAGGATGACATCGAGTACCATTAAGATGGACTTTGGAAAGTTCAATAGCAAGGATAACCTCACCCTTTGGCAGCAAAGGATGAAGGATCTGCTGGTGCAGAATAGAATCTATAAGATCTTAACTCAGAAAAGATAGAAAAAGATTTATATTGAAGATTGGGAAGAGCTTGAAGAGATAGCCTTTAGCATGATTCGGATGTGCCTCGTTGATGAAGTTTTACCAGAGATCAATATGGAAACCACACTGAAGGGGCTTTGGCAAAAATTAGAGAACACATACGTGGGCAAGAACATGACAAACAAGCTATGATTGAAAAAGTAGCTATATAGTTTATGGACGTCCAAAAGAGGAGATCTAGTTTCCACATCTAGAATTTTAATTAGATTTGCTCAGATGTCATGAGCCTTGATGTAAAGATCGATGAGAAGGATAGAGCTCTCCTGTTATTGTGTTCATTGCTAGTAGCATATGATAGTCTCATGACAACTTTGGTGTATAAGAAAGAGATCTTAAACTTTGACGAAGTGGTTGGAGTTCTCATATCTAACGAGCAGTGAGAGAGGCTAGTTAAAAAAAATTCTAGCTCGGAGGAACTTTCTATGAATGAGAGACAAGGAAGGCTTAAGGAGAGAACTTAAGATAAATCAAAGGATAGATTGAAGTCTCAAAAAAATCAGAAGGCTTTGAAATGCTACAAGTATCATCAACTCGGTCACATTAGAAGAAATTATCCACTTTTGAAGAATGAAAAGGGTAAGGATACTTTTAAAGATGGATCAACCAGTGGGAGTGTTGCTCTATCATCTGAGGACAATGAAGATGATATACTGGTAGTATCAAATAAAATTATAAGTTAGATAGCCATTGGACACTGGATTCAACATGTTTCCACCATTACATTGTACATCAGGAGTAGTTCTCATCTTATGAAACATCTGATGGAGGGAGTATTAGTCTTAAAGATGATCATCCATGTAGAGTTGTTGGAGTTGGTACAGTCAAAGTGAGGATGCATGATGGAGTCATACGGACACTCAGCAATATGAAGCATATGCAAGAACTAAAAAAGAACTTGATATCCCTGGGTTGCTTGGAAGGATAGGGGTATGCTTTTAGTTGTCAACCGGGTAGTGGGTATTTGAGAATTTTCAAGGGTTTATTGATGCTGATGGAAGGAAGAAGACTAAGCAACAACTTGTACAGGATGGAGGGCTTAATAGCTTATTAATAGTGCGGAGTTGTCTGTAGCGGCACGTGAGGAGCAACTAACCTACAAGCTATGGCACTATGGGTCACTTGAGTGATAGGAGGCTCACAGAGTTGAGTAGGAGAGGTCTAATTCTAGCATTGAAAAAGGAAGGAGATGACTTATGTAAGCCTTGTATCTATGGCAAATAGTATAGAGTTATATTTGTCATTAGTACCAAACAGAGTAAAGCTATTTTGGAACTAATTCACTCAGATATATGGGGACCAGCACTTATTTCATCTCGAGGTAGAGCGAGATACTTTGTCATCTTTATTGATGACTTCTCTAAGAAGGTATGCATTTATTTGATTAGAAAATAATCAGATATTTTTTCTCGATTTAAAATCTAGAAGAGATTGAGATGGAGAAGAAGATAAGGATAGCTAGTGAAATGATTAAGATCTGATAATGAAGGAGAATACACCAACCAAGCATTCAAGAGATACTGTGAGAAAAATGGCACCAAATGCTATTACACAGTAAAGATGACCCCTCAGTAGAATGATGTCATAGAGAGGATGAATCAAACATAGATAGAGAAGGTCAGGAGCTTGAGGTTGCAGGCATCACTGCCCAAATCCTATTGGAAAGATGCTTTAACTTATGCTTGTTTTCTTGTTAACAGGTCTTTCCAAAGAAAATTGAATGCAAGACTTTCAATGGCTGTATGGAGTGAAAAGAAGGTGAAGCTTGGCCACCTAAAGGTATTTGGCTATCTTGTATATACTTTGATAGAAGAAGCCAATAGGAGCAAGTTAGACCTAAAGTCATAGAAGATGGTATTCATTGGATTTTTATGAGGTATGAAGGTTGCTTACTATGGAATTCACATTTTTGAGGTGGTTATCAGTCAGAATGTGATTTTTGATGAGAAGAGCATCATGATGAAGTCAGAAAGTGCAGATAAAGTTGTGAACAACATAGAGCAGTATGGATAGTTCTAAGATATGGATGATTTGCCCTCAATATCAACCTTGAATCATGTTTAATTTGAGGTGGAGTTGGGCAGGCATGGTGATACACTAGTGGAGGACTAGCATGGAGAGTGATCTATCCTAGAGTGGTGTAGAGGCAGCCACAGGCAGCACAGTTGCAGGATACCACAAAAAGAGTGGCAATACATAAGTCCAAGCACACTTTCGCAAATCGGTGCGATATGACATTGAAGAGATGATCTCCTATACTCTAATCACTGTCAATGGAGATTTAGAGAGCTTTGAGGAGGCCATGGAGATTCTAGATTGGGAGTCATAGATGCAGCCATGATGGAGAGATGGAGTCTCTCAGGAAGAATCTGACAAGTAGCTGGTGGATCCACCAAATGATGCTCGATCTATTGGCTCCAAATGGATTTTTTCACAAAAAAGAAAGCACCTTCAAAGCAAGATGGAGTGAGGTACAAGACTAGACTGACAGTCAAAGGTTACTCACAGAGAGAAGGCAATGATTATTCAGAAGTCTTCTCTCTGGTTGTCAGGCATACATCCATTAGGGTGCTGCTGAGCATAATGCTGCTCAGATTTAGAGCTAAAGCAAATGAACATAAAGACAGCATTCCTCCATAAAAATTTAGAGGAGAACATATATATGAAGCAGCCACAGGGCTTCAAAAAGCCTGGGTCAAAAGGAGAGATTTGTTTAATGAAAAAATCACTGTACTGATTGAAGCAGTCTTCGAGATAGTGGTACAAGTGATTTGACATATATGTAAGAAGTATTGGCCTTTTCAGATATGATCATGACCCTTGTGTATATGTGAGATCTTTGAAGGATGGATCTTGGATATACTTACTCTTGTATGTAGATAACATACTGATAGCATGTAAGAGTAAAAAAGTTGTGCAGGAGTTGAATGAAGCTTGTATCTTAGGAGTTTGAGATGATGAAGACTTGGAGTCTACGAAGAAGATCCTAGGCATAAAGATTTTTAGAGATAGAACTAGAGGCTACTGTATCTATCTCAGGAAGAAAAAGAAGTCTTAGAGAAATTTTAGAATGAAAGAAGCTAAACTAGCAGAGCTACCACTTGCTGGGCATGTCAGACTCTCAAAATCATGTCACCATAGATTAAGATGGAGGTTTAGGAGATAAAAAGTTTATATTTATGGTGTGGGGAGCATTATGACTCTATGTTCAATGTTGCCAGCAGTGAGTCAGGAGCATATTATGTGCTAAAGGAAGCATTGGACCCGAGAAAAGGATTGCCTGAAAACGTTGCCGAATCCAGTTGAGTTCAACGCTTGGGTATATATTTTGTATTTACTACATTGGGATTGAAACTTTCTAAGTCTGAAATGAGTTTGAAAAGATGGTCCTTCAATCTTCCACCGAAACTCTACCCTAAGTACGACACCATAAAAACTCCGTCCATCTCCACTCTTCTATCATGATGAGTGAAACATGCGATGCATGCTGATCGATCGAAGTCGATCCATAATCATAACCATCTTGGATTATCTCTGGCTATTTAAGGCCTTCTCCTCTCATCCAGAAGTCATTCTTGCTTGAGTCTTCTCCTTCCTTCGGTCCCCATTCATTTTCTTCCCAAGGGTTTTGGCCTCCTCCCTTGCCTTTCTAAGCTTCGGACACCCTTTCGACTGATTCTCATCGCATCCATCATCCTTTTGTTCTCCCCAAATAACATAGGTCAATTTTCTAATCCTTCTCTTAGATTATTCATGCTTTTTCTTTCTAGCTTCTTGCTCCCCTGATTTCTTGATAGCAACATTTGCCCTACATTTTTCTTTATTTTTTAGGGATTTTCTTGGGATCTAATTTCGATCCGAATGTCTTCTGAAACCTTCCACTCCATTAGTTCTTGGGGCTCACCTGGACCGACCTTCCTTAATCCTGCACCCCCGATCGAGGTAGAACCTAGGAGCATGTCTCACTCATCCTTCATTCCAGACACCATCCTGTCTGTTCTTACTCCGAACGACCTTTCTCTGATCTGAATCCAATATGGAATCCCTCTGGAATATAACCTCGAACTCTCTAGCTCTAATGATCGAGTCAGCTCTCCTCCGATTGGTCAATTTTGTTTGTACTTAGAAACTTTGCATGCCGAGCTTAGGCTCCCACTACCCCCTTTCCTCTTATGATTTTTAAACATCTCTTTCGCATATGTCGTACTGAACTTCTTTTGATTCATCATTGATTTTCTTTTCCTCTATCAACTGGCTGAGGTTCAGCCGACTATTTCACTTTTTAGAAATTTCTACACCTTCAAGCACCATTGTTCCATGAAAAATTGGTGGTACTTTCCCTCCAATTTAGCAAGAAGGGGTTATTGAAAGGAGCCCCTTCTTCCATTCACAACTAGAAGAAAAAGTACTTTTTTGTGCATTGTCTGACCCTACTCTTAGATCTTCCTTCTTGGGGTTATATTAGGGAGTCAGTTCGCCTAGCTCCTAGCTTAGATAGAGCCGATCTTGATTCCTCCAATAAACTTAAAGCATATCGAACTCCTTTGCTTCCTATCCTTTTGAGAGAACAAATCCTATTCAACCTAGGTCTGAGTCCCCTTGACCCTGCTGGTACACCTTTTGCTTTTCAAATTTGCAAGGTTTTGCTTACCAAAGGACTTTACACTAAGAAGAGGAAAGGGAAGGAATCAAGTGATAGCTCGAAGAGGATGAAGGTCGGTGCTTCCAGCTCCACGGTCCCTACCTCCACTATCATTGTGCCCGAGGTCATCGCCAGTGCTGAAGTTACCTTAACTACTGAGATCGGCACCGCTGGTGTGGGCTCCATGCCTCCCATGCCCTCAGGTCCTTCCAGCAGAGATTAGGCTTCGGAGCCCCCTATCGAGGGAGCGATAGGGAAAGGAAGGAAAAAGAAGAAAGCTATTGCCAAGACGTCCCGCAAGGCTTGCCTTAGTGGGCTGGATGGCAATAGCAACGAACGAGGGGAGGATCCCTTTGACAACCTAGAGATTGTCCGAGATCTAACTGATAGGTTTGCCATGCCGGAGGTGGTAGACCACATGGCCGACTTTGACCCACTACAGCTCATTTGAAGTTCTCTTAGAACCGTCCTCAAGGTAACTGCTCCATCGCTCGATCCTTCTACTCCTCTCTTTTCTTCTCCTTCTCCTTATTTTTTTTTTAACATCAATCATTTATTACAGTCGGATCATCAGATGCTCGCCTACATCAAGAGGATGCGCCATCAGAAGGCAGAAGCATAGAAGGTCCAGAAGGACCTTCGAGCTAAGATCTGTCATCTTCAGGAGAGGATCGTCTAGGTCGAGCAACTTGTAGAGGAGAAGGCGACGATCATCGAGAGTCTCTAAAGTATGCTTCGAAAAGAGGAGTTCATCTCGGTCGGACTCAAGGCCGCACTGGCCCTGGAGGAGAGAAAGAAGAAAGCGGAGAATAAGATCCCTAAACTGGAGGCTCAAATGGTGAAGTCGATCTCGGAGGCAATGATTCGGGCCGTGGAAGAGTTCAAGGCTTCTTTCGAGATGAGAAACTTGAACGTTGAATTTGGCTAGGAGGCATTCATCAAGGGTTTTGCGCTTTATGAAGGCAGGATGGCTCGGAGGTTCCCCAAACTCGACCTCGAATTTTTAAAGGAGGAGGATGACATAGAAGTGGGACCATCTGATGTCGCAATCGATCCTTCCTTCGTCGAGCTTGCATCCGGTCCATTCGAACCTACCGCAGAAGCACCCAAGCCTGTTTAGGCACCCGAGGTAGTCGAGAGTGCTCCAGCTCCATCTTCCATCGCCCCTTCCAAGATTAAAATCCTCGTACATTTTGCTTTTTTTCTTTTTTTTTTTTTCTATTTTGTACTCAAAATTCTCAATTAAATAAAAGTTCATTTCTGTTTCTTTTTATCTATACCTTTGAGCATTTTTCATACTTTGAATGCAGTCTCCCATCAATGCTGACCCGCTGCCTTAGGGGGTTCTCCTGAAATCCTTAATAAAAGGCCTGAAGAAGGAAGTCCATCTACTGAAGAGAAAGTTAAAGAAGACAGAGGATGACCTTCAAGCTTCGCAGAAGAATGCTTCGGAGGCAACCAAAGAGGTCACTTGCCTTCAAAACTTGCACATGAAGGACTCCACCAGTTTTAGCATTCGGAAGGGGAGCTTCGAGAGGGAGCTGGCCGAACTTCAGAAGAATGCAAGTGATAAATCCTAGGCATTGACGGCAAAGATCGGCTTCCTCGAGACTCAACTTAAGGCGGCGAAGGAGAAAATTCAACTTTTGGAGGGGAGCTTGCCGTGGTCCTCCGATAAGGTGCGATTTGAGTGGGACTGATCGACGAGATTCTCCACACTTCAAAAGCAGCTGCACGATGTTGAGCTCACATATGAGACTTACCGACTAGGCTGGAGTGGCAGGATGTCCACGTTAGAACAAAAGCTTCATGCCTCCAACAATGAAGCAGCCTAGCTTCAATGGCAACTTGATGATGGCTTTCAGACTGGTACAAGTAGGGAGGCCGAGGAGGTCGCCTCCTTAAGGAGGACCGTTGGTGAGCTCTAGGAGTCGATTGGTGCAGAAAAGGCCGAGGTGCAACTATTGATGCTCGAGTTGACTTATGAGAGTCAAGCTACCAAGGATGCGGAGGCCAAGTCCGAGATCCTAAGAAGGAGGCTGCGAGAGTCAGAAGAGAACTATCATCAAGCCGACAGGATGTTCCGTGATAATATGATGAGGCGGAGGAAGCTCAAGAAAGAGGTTGATCATTTTAAGGAATCTTTGGTAATGGCCACCAGTCCGAAGTCTGAGGAGTCTAGCCCTTCTTCTTAGGATTTCGGTGGCCCTTTCCTTTTCTTTCTTTTATATATTTATTTTTATTTATTTTTATATATATTTTTTAGTGTAATTGGTCATGCTGACCTGCGCTTTGCTTGTAAAGACCTTATGCTTGTAATGAAATGGTACCTTTTTGTTACTTTCATTTCGTATGGACTTGAGGTTTGTTCGTGGCTTTACCTTCTTTACTTTGTATGTCTCTGTGTTATCTTCTGATGCGATGGTTGCTATGGATATCGAGCTTTAGGAGCATATTAGGGCCGTTGGCAGGACCTTTTTTCTCGTCTCGACTTAATCTAATGAGGCCTTCGACTTTGTTCATGTTAGGGTGAGATTCTCCTTCTATCCCTAATTGACTATAGGAGCATGTTAGGATTGTTGGCAGGGCTTCTCCCCTCATCTTGTCTTAATCTAATAAGGTCTTTGACTTTGCTTACGTTAGGACGAGATTCTCCTCCTATTCCTAATGGCCCGTAGGGGCACATTAGGACCGTTGGTAGGACCTTTTTTCTCATCTCATCTTAATCTAATGAGGCCTTCGACTTTGCTCATGCTAGGATGAGATTCTCCTCCTGTTTCTAATGGGCCACTTTAGGTTGCTTCAGAAAGTTATTTGTCATCATGTAATTTTTACACCAGAAAGTAATAAAAATAGAAAAGTTTTATTGAAGAAAAGTTACTAGTAGTACATTCTTAGATTTTTAGAATTCCAAGGTCGCATGAGAGTTGTTCCTCCGAGCTCCTTTAAGCGATAAGTTTCGGACCAGATGACCTCCTCTACTTCATACGGACCTTCCCAATTCAGAGCGAGCTTTTCTTGATTCTAAGGTTGTGAAACAACTGCTTGCCGAAGCACTAAATTCTCTACTTTGAATATTTTGCCTTTGACTTTTGAGTTATAGTAGTGAGCTACCTTTTGCCTGTAGGCTGCCATCCAAACTTGAATTTTTTATTATTTTTCCTCCAACAAGTCGAGGTTAGCCCTGAGGTTCGGTGAGTTTTGTTGCTCATTGAATGCCACAACTCATGCTGATGGAAGCTTAAGTTCTATTAGGATGACGGCTTCTATTTCAAAAGCTAAGGCAATTGGGGTTTCCCTAGTTGGTAATCTTTGGGTGGTTCGGTATGCCTAGAGCATATGATAGAACTCATCTGCCCAAATCCCCCTCGCTCTTTTAAGTCTTGCTTTGATATCTTGCAATAGGATTCTGTTTGTTACCTCTGCTTCACCATTTGGCTGCGGATGGGCCACTGATGTGAAGTGATGAAAGATGTTTAGATTTTTGCAGAACTCAGCAAACCTCATCCCAATAAACTATCGTCCATTATCGATTATGAGAGTTCGGAGAAGATGATTGACTTTCAGATAAAGTTCTGTACCTTGACTTCAGTAATTTTTGTTAATGATTCGGCCTTGACCCATTTGGTAAAGTAGTCGATTGCAACCAGGAGAAACTTTCATTGTCCGAATGCCATTGGAAAGGATTCGAGTATGTCCATCCCCCACTACATGAATGGCAAAGGTGCGCTTAGTGGAGTAAGCTCGGAGGCTGACTGTCTTTGTATGTTTGCATTTCTCTGATAATGGTCACATTTTTTGACATACTCTATAGAATCGTGGTACAAGATTGGCCAATACTATCCCTACCGAAGTAGTCTTTGTGATAGGAATCTGGCTTCTACATGACTTTCGCAAATTTTCTCATGCACTTCAGATAATGCGAAGTCAGCCTCCGAAGGTCGGAGACATCTCAAGAGCAATAGAGAATACAATCTTTTATACAGCTTGCCTTCATACAAAATATACCAAAAAGCTTGATTCCTGAGTTTCCAAGCTTCTTTCGAATCATGAGGAAGAGCTCCATTCTTGAGGTAGGCAACTAGCGGATCGATCCAGCTCGGCTCATGCTCAACTTGCATAATAGGCTGCTACTCTATACTTGGACACTTTAGAATTTTAAGAAATACTTCTTTGGACAGTTCGGCTAGGGCTAAAGTGGCCAATTTAGAGAGATGGTCGGCTCGTGCATTTTCTGCCAATTTAGAGAGATGGCAAGGCACTATGGTTTGGTATTTGGTGGGAAGTCGAGAGGATTTGAAAAAAAAAATTATGGAGATATATGGAGGTTCAAGTCCTCTAGAAGGGTTTGTAGATGCAAATTATGCTAGTGATCTTGATGTAAGGAGGTCTACTACTAGATACCTTTTCTGCATGTTTGGTGGATCAGTATCTTGGAGATCAATCCTTCAACCAATCACAGTCTTATCTACCACATAGATCGAGTACATTGGGATTATAGAGGCCACAAAGAAATCTCTTTGGCTTAGAAGGCTGATTGTTGAAATGGGGGTGGAGCAGAGCAATGTTATATTATACAGTGATAGTTAGAGTGCTCTATAGCTGGCACAGAACCTCATCTATCATGCACGTAGAAAACATATAGACATGAGATACTACAGGATTAGGGAGCTGGTGGAGGAGGGTGAAGTAGAGCTGATGAAAGTCCATACTAAGAAGAATTAGTCTGATGCACTTATGAAGGTACTCCCTAGAGATAGCTTTAGACATGTGTGGCACGAATGGATTTGTAGAGAAGAGCTAAGCTCACAAAAACTTAGAAGCATCAAGGTGGAGAATGTAAGCTCAAGTGTGGACTCCCAAGCCTTAGAAACTTGAGAAGAAAGGTCATGAAAAGTTGGAAGCAAGTCAGCCTGAATAGTAGAAGAGTCATCTCGGTTCTGAGACGAGATGACTCGATGCTAAGTGAGAGCATCTCGATCTCAGTCTGAGATGACTCTATGTTGACCCTGAGATTGATTTTGATGATTCCAAAATATTGAGTATATTATGTATCTAATCATATGTTTCAAAAATGTGTGTAGGATTTTTCAAATATCTAAAATGAAGAATTTATCTCAAGAATAAATCTTGTCAAGATGCCATGCCAAAATACTTAAAAAAGCAAATTCACACATATTTGGATGGCTTGGTATGAAGAAAGTATGATTGAAAGAAGAGAAATTAAAATTGAAGGAAGCAATTGTGTTTAAAAGAGTTTAGGGCCAAGAAACTCAAGTTTAGAAGGTCAAACATTGAAGAAAAATGAAGTCAAGATTTTTTGAGATGTCTCGAATTTTTTTTGAGAGCTTTCGAGTGGTCTGGCATAATGAAACAGTATTTTGGCACAGTTTCGAGAGGTCTCAAGTTGAACTCGAGACGTCTCGTTCTCAGAAGACAGAAACCTCATTTTTGTGCTCTGAGAGTGAGAGGTCTCGCAGATTTCTTAAGAGGTCTCATGATTCTAGTGAGACATCTCATGAAAAATTGAGAGGTCTCAAAATCTGATGAGAGATCTCGATCTACGTGGACAACCTTCAATAGATAGTTTTCAACGACTATTTTTCGATCCCAATGGCTATTTCAGAGCTTCCAGCGGCTAAGAATTCTCACTCTAACCTTTCTAAAGGTATTTAAAGATGGAGAATCAATTGAGAAAAAAAAAAGAAAGAGATTAAGAGATTTAGATAGAGAATCTTTCAGATTTTGTGAGGAATATTGAATATCTAAAGAAAAAAAAAAAGAGAGGAGTGTTGTGCACAAATTTCAGCGAACATTCAAAGCAATCTTTTCTAACATCTTCCACATCCTCTCAAGCATAATTTGAAGAAAAGCCAAGCTTCAATCGAGCACATTATTAGCTTGTTCTTTAGGATTTAAAAGAGCTTATACTCTATTTTTTATATTATGCTGAAACTTTATTTGTATTTTTTGATTTCTTTACAAGTTTCTTTGGAGGAAAGAAACTTGGGATTTAGGCCTATCCAAGCCCGGAATTGGACATTGTAGATTTTGGTTGGTGACCCCAAAAAACCAACTGGGTTGTTAGTGAATCCGAAAAACTAATGGTGTTAGATTTTGGTTCGTGCTCCTATGTAAACCAACTTGATTTGTTTGTGAGCCTGAAAAAATAAACACACTATAGTCAAGGGTAAATTATAGTAAAATTTTCAAGAGAAGCTTGAAGAGTGGACATAGGAGCGGGTTGCTCTGAACTACTATAAATCTTTATGTATTTATGTTGTATTTTTTTTTTCTATCTCTCTATATACTTTGCATGCTTATAATTTTTACTTTACTTTCATAGTTTGATTTTGTTGTCTTAATTTTAGTGCTCATATTATATACATCTCATTCTCACCACTTAGATTAAAATCAAAGCAAATAATTGCTTGGAGTTAAATTTGGCCAAAGCTTTTATAAGAACCCAATTCACCCCCCCTCTTAGGTTACTACCTCTGAGCAACAATTGGTATAAGAGCAGGTGCTCTATATTTGATTATTGACCTAACCATCTTAAGTAAAAGATTATGGCAACCCCATTTGGCTCATTATTTGTTGAAGGCTAATTCACATCAAGACCACCACTATTTAATGGCATAAATTATACCTTTTGAAAAACTAAAATAAAAATTTTCATACAAGCTTTAGACTATGACTTATGGAGAGTCATAACTAGAGGACCACACACCCACAATAGAAATTAATGGTGTGTCTATTCCCAAATCAGAAAAGGATTGGGATGAATTTGATAAGAAGATGGCTCAATTAAATACAAAAGCCATCAATGTTCTTTATTGTTCTCTTGATGTACAAGAATTTAATAGAATATCCCCTTGTACATCAGCAAAGAAAATTTAGAAAAGATTGAAAGTGACTCATGAGGGAACAAGCCAAGTAAAAGAGTCCAAAATCAACTTGCTTGTTCATAAATATGAAATATTTAAAATAGAGAAATATGAGTCAATTTCTAAAATATTTTTCAAATTTATTGATTTTATTAATGCTCTAAATGGTCTTGGCAAAATCTATACTAACTATGAACTTGTTTGCAAGATTTTAAGATATTTGCCAAAGAAATAGGAAGCAAAGGTGATAGCCATACAAGAAGCAAAAGACCTCACCAAGCTGTCACTAGAAGAATTGATGGGTTCACTCATGACTCATGAGTTGAACATGGCTCAAAAGGAGGAAGAGAAAGAGCCAAGAAAGATGAAGACCATTGCCTTCAAATGCGCAATATGAAGAAAGTGATGAGTCAGAAGTAGAAGAATATGAAGAAGAGAGTAAAGATGATGATGAGGATATGGAGCTACTCACAAGCAAATTCAAGAAGTTCCTCCTAAAGAGAAGTATGAAAAAAAAAAGAAGAAAAAGAAAAAAAAAGTGTCATGTGCTATAATTACAACAAAAGGGGACATTACAAGCCGGATTGCCCTCTACTAAAAAAGTATCCCAAAAAAACCAAGAAAAGAGCTATGTTAGGAATTTGGGATGATAGTGACACTTCAAGCTCGGATGAGGAAAAGAAAGTAAAAAATTTTTACCTCATGACCTTTGAGGATGAGGTAAATTTTGAAAACTCCTTCGAGTTTACGTTGAGGAATTGTTTGAAGCCTCAATGATTTAATAGATGAATTCAAAAAATTAAGGCTGAAAAATAAAGGAATCAAAATCTAATCTTCTTTTAGCTAATGAAAAGAATTAGTTATTAAATAAAAAAGAAGATATCTTGAAAGAAAAGAATATTTTGACTAAAGAAAAAGAAAAATAGATCAAATCTGAAAATTCTTTTGTTAAAGAAAACATGAAGCTTAAAAAGGATAATGATACCTTAAGATCCTCCCTAAAAGAAAAGAAAAATATTTTAAATAAAAAGAAAGAGCTCTTGGGAGAAAATAAAAAATTGAGAAGAGAGATTGAAATTTTGAAACCTATAGCTAAAAAGTTTACAATTAGCTTTGAAAATCTTCAATCCTTGGTAAAATCCAATGGGGCTATTTTCAATAAAATAGAAATTGATTTTAATACTTCAAGAAAACAAGAAACTACAAAAGGTATTTTTACAAAAGCTTTCATCAAAGATCATTCTTTTAAGTGCTTTAAATGTAATCAAATTGGCCACAAGATTTCGGAATGCAACTTTAAAATAATTGGTCAAACCTTGATAACACAAATTTGGATTCCATAAGGAATCTTAAATACTAACTCCTATGGACCCAAGATGGCTTGGGTATCAAAAATTATGAAATAATTTTGCAGGTATACCAAGGATCCAATGAAGCTAAAAGAAGAAATTTTTATGGATGCCTTGAAAATGAAAATAAATGGATGGTGCTATTTGGTAAAATCTAAACTATTCTCACACCATACCATCTTTATTTGCTAAATATATTTTAATTATTAATTAGCATAATTATTAAGTAGTTTGATTGATTTTGATGATTTATCATTGCTTAAAATGATCATACTTTATGAATTGAAAGTTTGATGTACTAACTTTAATGATTTGTTAATATATATGCATATGATAACTTCTTTCATGTTTTGATAAGTATGATTGATTTTGATGCTTGCAATAATTTGAATGCTTTGATTTTAAAGATTAACACACTCTTCTCTATATATCATGCTATGGATGAAATAATTTATTTTAAAATTTAGTATAATATTTTAAATTAATGAATTTAAATTAAAAGATTTTTATTGGATATGAAAATTTTAAATTGCTAAATATTCATAGAAAACTTCAGTTTTAATTATTTGATATCAAACAACTTACTATTGCCATGTATCTGATTGATTTATCTTTTGACAAAAAGAGAAGAATATCTTTATTTCAAATATGATTTTACATAGCTATATGTTTAATATGATATTATTTGAAATAAATTTAAAAATACATACCTTTTTTGAACCTAATTACTTGATATTTCTTATGAAAAGGAAGAAATGATCTTTTTGAAGAATGACTGAAAATTTTTTTATGATTCGCCTTAACTAATTTGCTGATATGAATTCAAAATGATTTATCATTCTAAATCCTTAAACTATTTAATTTGAACCAATTCATTTTGATTTAATTCAAAACTAAAATCATTGGTATCAAACTGAATTTGTAAATTAATCTTTAAATGGTATTGAATCAAGAAAATCATGATTTAGACTAAAACTTAGTTTAATTGGTATCAAGAAAATATTTCAAAGAAATGACTCTATTTGTTAAAGTAAGGAAAAGAAAATATTAAAGAAGAAGTAATCATTTAATAAAAAAAATCTTTGAAATTAAAAATATATTTTAAATTTTAAAAATCTAAATTTAGTAGTTAAATTCATGTTGAATTTGCTTGATTTGAAATAAAGAAGGAAAGAAAGTTGAAAAGTAAATTAATCTTGCTATAAGTATGAAAAATAGGGGCTGATATTTTCTAACTTGATTTGATTAAAAAATATTTTGACTAATTTGAAAACATATTCTTACTCCAAGGAATAAATTTTGAAACCCATTTGAAAATTTAAATTTGATCCTAAATTTTTTATGTGCATTACAAAATTCTTATGAATTATTTATTTTGAAATAATATTTTACCCAAAGTAATGAATTTGAAAATATGATTATCTTATGCTTTGATACTGTTTATTTTACTTTGCTCGATATATTTTTGATACATATCTTTTTCAAATCTAATTGATCAAAATTTCTTAAGAAAAAAAAAGTTAGAATATTAAAGTATATATTATGCTTGATTTCATATTCAAATATTTTGATAAGCTTTATTCTTCTTAAAAATTAAAAGTGCATATTTGAAAATCTAAATAAAGATCATATTCATTCAAAAAGAGGAAAAGCATATAATATTTAAATTTAAGAAAATTTCTAAAATTAAAATAAATATTTGAAACTTATTTTGAGTCAAATGATAAATTTTCAAAAGAGAGATGATTCATTTAAATTGATTTCATGAATTTAATACATCTCTTAATTTAATGCTTCAATGTTGATTTTGATAACTCATATAAATTAATTTTCTAAACTTAATATAATTCTTACTTTGATACAATCATATTATTGATTTTGATGATTATTTTTTATTTCTTTCTCATGAGCTTTTTGATGCTGTCAAAAAGGGGGACAGAAATGTTGAGTATATGCTTGAAGAAACTCAATGAATTGTATTAATGCTTGAAATGAAAACTTAATACTCATTGATATAAATTAAAATATTTTTTTAATGAGTATATAAAATATGTGCAATGAACCAAAAGAATAATTAAGAATATTCATGAAGTACTCATTCATGTGTTTAATCTATACTTCATGATATTTTTTAGCAAAATGCATAGAAATACATTATTTGCTTTTTTATGTGCATATACTCAAGATTTTTGAAGAGAAAAAACCTATTTCCTGGGTTAGGTTCGTTCAGATCTGATTTGATCAAGAAAAATATTTCAAAATTTTTTTTCTTAGATCTAAATCAAATCTGATACTTTTCAGATCTAATTTGATAGATCTAATAAAATAAAATAAAATTAAAATAAATTAAATCAGATTTAATTTATACCTTGTTCTTGAGTAATCTAATTATCCTGTGATGATCTTATTGATTGCCTGAGGTTTTGGCTATAGCCATACAATCACCTGGCCTTTATCGGTATCCACTCAGGTAGGATTTGGATATCTCCTCCTTTTCGATCTATTCTCTAAAGATCAGATCTAGATCTGATCTTGAAGGTCTTCAAAATAACTTTGGAAGATTCGATGTCGTCTTTTACAGCAGTGCTGCCTTCTTCCTTTCTCGTCGCCATTCTCTTGCCTGGATCGCACCAAACTTGAGCCCAAAGCCTCTTAGGTGTAGAGAGGAGAGAGAGGATCTGAGGAAGGCATGGAGGAGAGAGAGAAAGAGCAATGTGACGTGGGTAAAGAAAGAAGTCTCTTAAAGCTAGGCATAGATAGGGTTTATATAGACCCTATTGCGCCATGCTGTGCCACATCATTCTGGCCAATCACGTCTCTTCATGCAGTCAGATCTAAATCTGATTGGTGGGATGACATCACCTAATCCAATCAAATGAGAGCCCCTCTCCAACACCCTTAGGTGGTGCCAAGACTGGTCAAAACAGAGTCCTTTGGTGCCACCTAGTTTGATTCCAAGAAGCAACCTGGAGTTCCATCTATGTAAGACTCCAGGCATCCCTATCCTTGGGCACACGCCTTCCTAGGCATGCACCCCATCCTTTCCTCTTTCTAGCAAGGGGACAAGCCCCTATCTACTCTCCTATGGGTGCATGACACATGGGCAAATGTCTAAGTGTCAAAGGTCAACGTTTGACCAAAGTCAAAAGACAAGAATTAGCAGATGACGAAAAATGGTAGGTGTTATCTCAAATTTATCTCATAAATTAAGATAATTCTTTTCTAACCTAGACAAGCTCCAATTAGACCAAGTTAAGGTACTTGAGTGAGCACAAACACATGTGGCTTAGTTGAGATAACTTTTAATGATTGTAGAAGGAGAACATTAGACTCAATCGTGTGCTAGCACGATTTTCTTGAACCTAATTGAATCTAATTCAAATCAATTGAACTGGGTTAGTCTAATTGATGATATCTAGATCCAAACCCTTGTTTGTGTATTTCAGTTAGGTTTAGTTCTGTATGGTAATAGAATATATAATGATCTCCATCATCGACATCATCGAAACACCTTTTGATGGATCAAAATTTTTCTGATTCAGACAACTAGAATGATCGATAATCCAAATCATTCTAATTGCTCCCAAAATCCACTAGTGATACCTAGCAGTATATGGTGGCAACCCATCAAAATTGAAAATAAACCTCTTGGTGCAGTTACATGTATGATTAAGTTCTTCTATCTTGAGCCCCGATCAGATTAGGGTTAAGGTGAACTTGTCAAATCCTAATTTCTATCATATGATTTAATCATTTGATTCAAGTCCAATGTGAAAACCTTAATAGAAACTCTTTCTATTATTTCACTCTGCCATGGCCATGGGCTTATGGACTTGATTCTCATGATCATCATAGGGCTGCTCCTCATCTACCGAGGTAGATAGATCCTCTATTGGTGCAATCCAATTCCTACAATGAACATGCTATAGCCAACATACACCTCAGGATTTCGAATGGCTAGGAGATCGAGTTATGGTGTAGTCAAACTATAACACCCTCAAGATGAACTGCCGATGCACCTTAAGTCAAAGAACCAGACACACCACTTTAGCTTCGAGCCAGTCATTGACGAGAAGATAAACTTCCTCATGACTGCTCGAGGTGGTCACGCTCAGTGCCCTCGTTCTCTAGCGAGTATCTGTACTCTCGCTCTGGTGTCTCTACATCGTAGACTCAAGACTCATCTATCCTAAAGAAGCGATCGTACACCAACCTTCTAGATCAATCACCATCCTTATGATGATCCTACGGTCGGGAGCATTTTATGAGTTAATAATAAAAATTCATGTCTTAAATTTTCAACTCTTGAAAATATGAACTATCATTACCATTAACTCAAGGGATGTATCACAGACACTTTCAAATACACACTATGATAGAAAATAATCTATTTTATTATTTATAGTTAAAATTATAATTTTATCCTTAGATATGTATTACAAGTGTTAGCCAATTCTGGCTTCTAGGGCACACATATCTAACAAACTCCCACTTGACCTAAAGCTAATTGGCTAAAAATCTAAGTTCCATCTTCTCAAGGTGGGTTTTGATCTTCTGCTGGCCGAACGACTTTGTGAGTGGGTCTATCGTATTATCTATGGAGTTGACTCTCTTGACCTCGACATAACCTTTCTTGAGGTAATTGCGGATGAGGTTGTATCGCCGCTCAACATGCTTGAATTTCTAATGAGACCTCAGCTCCTTAGCAAGGGTTATGGCATCATTGTTGTCGTAGTACAAAGGAATGGCATCTGATGGCATCACTTCGATCTCTGCGATAAATTTTTTATACCAGAATGCCTCCTTCGCAGCTTCTGATGCAGCGATGTATTCTACTTCCATGATGAAATCTGCTATCACTGCTTGCTTGGAACTCTTTCAACTGACAGTACCACACAAATATACTCCAGATGTCAACTTTTGATCATCTATATCAGACATAAAATTTGAGTCTATATATACCTGGACTTGGAGTTTCTTCATTACCAAAAACCAACAACATATCCTTAGTTCTTCTCAAGTACTTAAGGATACATTTCATAGAAGTCTAGTATTCTTCACCTAGAATTCGACTGATATCTGCTCGTGACACTCACAGCATGGGCTATATCAGATCGTGTACATAACATGACATACATGAAGGCTCCCTATTACTGAAGCATAAGTGATCTTACTCATGTGTTCAATCTCCTCTGGTGGATTAGAATACATTTTCTTGGAGAGATGAATGCCATGTCTGAAGGAAACCAATCTCCTTTTGGAGTTTTCCATGCTAAACCTCTTTAACACTTTTTTTATATACATCTTCTGTGAAAGACCTAGCATCCTATTTGGTCTATCTCTATAGACTTTGATTCCTAGAATGAAGGATGCTTCTCCTAGGTCTTTCATGGAGAATTCTTTGGATAACCATATTTTAACTATGGTCAACATGGGAATATCATTCCCAATAAGGAAGGATATCATCCACGTACAGTACGAGGAAGACAATAGCGCTCCCACTGACCTTTTTGAAAAATACATGGTTCTTCCTCATTTTTGATGAAACCAAATAATTTGATCACATCATTAAAATCAAGTATTCCAGCTCCGAGATGCTTGCTTAAGTCCATATATGGACCTTTGCAGCTTGCATACTTTATGATCAATATCACTGGAATGTGAAACCAAGCAGCTATTTCATATAGATATCTTTCTTAAGGTATCCATTTAAAGAATGCATCGTTTTCATGTCCATTTGCCATATTTCATAATCGAAAATAGGCTACAACAGCAAGCAATGTGCAGATGGATTTTAGCATAGCTACTGAGCGAAAAGGTATCCTGATAGTCAATGCCTTCACGCTGACTATAACCTTTTGCCACTAATCTAGCTTTGAATGTCTCCACATTTTCATCTGCACCAATCTTTCTCTTGTAGATCCATTTACACCCAATAGATACTATACCTTCTGGTGGATCTACCAAGGTCCAAACTTGATTTAAGTGCGTCGAGTCAATTTCTGACTTCATTTCCTCTAACCATTTTTCAGAGTTGATATCTGATATCGTCTCGTTATAGATTTTGGGATCGTCACTGTGAACCTCATTACCTACGAGGAATATTTTCTCTACTTCCTTTAAAATAGTACCTAAGTATCTCACAGGAGGACGAAAAATCCTTTTCGATCTATGAGGTGGAGGAGGTAGTGATTGTATTGGCTCAACCTGATTTGGTTTCATTTGGTCCTTAGCTCGTTGCTTTTGTGAGACATTCTCCTCAAGCTTGATCTACTTTCCAATGCCGCTATCTTGAATAAACTATTTTTTAAAAAAGATGGCATGTCGACTCATAATCACATTGTGATCTTCTAGAATGTAGAATTAATATCCTAATGACTCTTTAGGATATCCTATAAATCGAGCTCTAAAAGACCTAAAGTCTAACTTGTCTGTTTGTTGTCTTTTGATATGAGCCAGACAACCTCAAATTTTGAGATGACTCAGACTTAGTTTCTTACCATGTCATATTTCATACGGTGTGGTAGGAACAGTTTTAGAAGAAACCCTATTCAGTAAGTATATTGCAGTTAACAAACTATGTTCCTAAAGAAAATCAGAAAAGTCTGTGAAGCTCATCATGGATCGGACCATATCTAATAGGATCCGATTCTTTCGTTCTGAAATCTTGTTGAGTTGAGGTGTTTCAGGTGGAGTCCATTGAGAGACTATGCTATTTTTCTTAAGATAGTCTAGGAATTTTTGGCTAAGGTATTCACCTCCTCGATCTGATCGAAGGATCTTAATAGATTTTCTAGTTTGCTTTTCCACTTCATGTCTGAATTTTTTGAACTTTTTAAAATCTTCATACTTGTGTCTCATAAAATACACATACCCATACCTAGATAAATCATCGGTAAAGGTTATGAAGTAGACAAAGTTACCTCTAGTCGACACATCAAATGGGCCATACACATCAGTATGTACTAGGGCAAGAAGATCCGTGGCTCTTTTCTCATGTCCTACAAAAGGGAGCTTAGTCATTTTGCCATGAAGACAAGATTCACAAGTTGGATATGACTCGAAAGTCAATGGACTCAATAGTCCGATTTTTTCTAATTTGTTAATCCTATCTTCTGCTATATGATCTAGTCTTAGGTGCCATAGATACCTATCATTTGGACTATCCCTAGGTCATTTTATGGCATTCATATTTTACTCGATATTAAAAATAGATACATCAATATGTAACTGATAAAGATCGTTAATAAGAAAACCACTTGCAATTTTATTTCTTTCATAAAGAATGTTACAATGGTCCTTAAGAAAGCTAATTACATAGCCTTCTTGTGCTAAGGCATATGAAATAGAAATCAAATTTCTGCTTACTGGTAGGCACATAATAACAATCTCTAAGTTTTAAATTAAGTCTAAACCAGATGTAGTCGAAGAGGGTATGTTTCCACGACCACAGCAGCAACTCTTGCTCCATTTTTGAACGCATAGGATCATCTCACCATCCCTCAGCCTCCTGCTATCCTCAAGACCCTGCATGGAAGTGCACAAATGAGCACTAGAACCAGAGTCAAGCACCCAACTGATGCAGAAGAAATCGTAAGGTTAGACTCAATAACGAGCATACCTCTAGAAAGGACCTGTCTCCTTCTTATTCTTCAGGGTGGCCAGGTAAGTAGGACAGTTCCGCTTTCAGTGGCCATCAGTATTATAATAAAAATACTTTTCCTTCGTCAGCGGTCTTCTTCTTTAGCTCTACTTTTTCTTCTTTCCTCCTTCCACCTTCTGCCTTTTTCATAGACTTCTTTCTTCTTTTCAAAAGACTTTCTCTTGGAAGAAGTCCATTCCATAGCAAGTACTAAGCCTTTAGAACCTTTCATAGAAAGCTCAGCAGTAACCAGCATATTCATAAGCTCGACCAGAGAATTTTGAAGTTTATGCATATGGTAGTTCATGATGAACTGCCCATATGCATCAGTCAAGGATTGCAGAATTATATCATTCTATAGATCCAGGTCTAACTTCACTCTGAGCTTCTCAAGCTCTTTCAAATTTTTGATCATCATCAGATAATGATCTTGGACTGACTGCCCATCATGCATTTTAGCCTTGAACAGTCATTTAGTGACTTGATATTTGGCTGCGCATGACTCTGTTCACCAAACATCTCTTGTAGGTGAGCCAACATTTGGCGGATAGTCCTTGATATCTTCATGTTGGTGCTGAAGCTCATCAGACATCGAGCCCAATATGTAGTATCTGGCCTTGTTATCTTCATCCATCCATTTTTCAAGAGACGCTCTCTGTTCAGTGGATGGACGAGCTGGTAAGGTGGAAGGATCCTGATCCAATACATGAGTTAACTTCTTGGAATCCAAAATAATTTTAAAGTTTTCTGAAGCCAATCTTTATAATTAGGTTTGGTCAGTCTATGGGTGTCCAAGATACATGCTAGTGGATTGGACGCAGATATTTTTCTATAGAAAGTCAAAATTTCTAGTTAGATATTGTAATTAAGACTTGAATTTAAATTTTTTAAATAAATTAGCTTTCACTATTTTCTCAGATCCCTACACTCTCTCTGTAGAGATGCAAAAATCTTCATGATTAATGATTTCTAGTGGGTGGTGCGGTCCCACCAACTGACTCATCACCTCACCTAACAGTTATTGGTGATGGATTAGCCAATGAGTGAACAACTCTTGTTCAATGATTCTCTAATCATGGTGCACCCAAACTTGGTCTCTAATTCATGAATCTCACCGTGCTCAAAATATTGATCCACTCCTTAGTTAAGTCAGACCCACCATTTGCATAGATTGGATTTCTAATTGAGTCTCTCACCGTATCCAAAATATTGAGCCCAATCCATCCTCCAGCCTGTAGCATCCAATGCCTAATAGATATGGTTGCATCTTTTCGGTGCAACTGAACCACTATGTAACCAGTCGAGAACAATCAACCCCGAAAGGGCCCGCACATCTACAATAGTGGAAGACCTTAGACTTAATCTTTTCTTAGGAAGATTTGATTTAGGTCTCATTAAACTAGACTTGACATAGTCATAACCATTATGACTAACCTAGTGGCATGGGTTAGCTCAGATTATTGACCACCTCAGATCAGGACTGAGTCAACAAATATGGCCAGGTAAGTGAGATCGGTGGAAGGGATATGCCATTAACTCGATAAGAATGCATTCGAGTCGAGTAGCTTCCAATTAAAAATCAGTCGATCGTATCTGCCAAACTTACCTTAGACACCAAATTATTGAGCCAGAACCAATCGGGTTAGCCTACAATCCAGACTCTAACCACTGAGCCTAATTAGGTCTTAGCTTGATCGATCACTCATGTGATTCGATCTTGACCCAGACTTAATCCTATTAGACTGGTTAATTTAAGCACTCTTGATTCCATCTAACTAACTCTTGATTTGGTTTGATCAATCGCTTAGACCTAATTGAGCTACCTAAGTCCAAACCCAATTTTATGAATATATCTTAGATTTGAAATTCTTAATTTTAGATCTAATATATATTTTATAATCTTAATTCTTAATTAAGTTTAGGATTCACAAACATGTAAATAAAATTCTAGAATTTTAGGATCTAGGGTTTTGCAAAAAATAAGTTCTTAATTTTTAATTAAGGACGAACGCGCAGCACCCCTATACACATAAGAACACCCCATCGAATGAGATGAGAGGGTATTTAAATTCTACTTTATTCTTATGACCAGACAGCCAAGGAGAACACCATAATAAAAAATATAAAAACTATAAAACTAGTTAGATCTATATCATATATCTCATATATAAAAATTGATCTAACTATAAACATATTTTGCATACATCTCATGTATCACATCATGTATATTTTCAGATCTAAATTATCTCATAATTATCTAAAAAATTAAATTTAAATTGATCACATCAAAATAAATTCTATTCTAGATAATTATGTAGAATAATTCTATAATTAGTCTAAACATGCATTCATCATATCTCATATGAACCAAAAATTAAATAATTTTATTTTCTATTTTTAAATTTTATTATAATATTTATAATATCAAAAAATAGTGAATAAATTAATCTAAAATTATAATTTAATCAAATTAAATTATGATCATGCAAGACTATACATAGAATAATTCTATTCTACAACTAGTCATGCATCTTATAGAACTTAGATCTAAACTATTTAATTTTAATTTTTTAAATTTTAGATCTAATCATATTTTATGTGATATCTAAAATCATCTAATTATTATACCTAAATTAAATTAAAATTATATCTAAATAATTTATGAAAATCTGGCACTGATACCAGTTGAAGGAAAAAAATCTATTTTTCGAGTCAGGTTCGTTTAGATTTGATTTGATCAAGAGAAATATTTCAAAATTTTTTTTCTTTGATATAAATCAAATATGATACTTTTTAGATATGATTTTATAGATCTAATAAAATTAAATTAAATTAAATTAAATTTATACCTTGTTCTTGGGTAATCTAATTACCCAGTGATGATCTTGCTGATTGCCTGAGGTTCTGGATGCAGCCACGTAATCATCTGACCTCTACCGATATCCACTTAGTCAAAATTTGGATATCTCCTCCTTCTCGATCTATCCTTCAAAGATTAGATCTGGATCTGATCTTGAAGGTCTTTAAAATAACTTTTGAAGATTCAATGTCGTCTCTTACAGCAGTGCTGCCTTCTTCCTTTCTTATCGTCTTTCTCTTGCTTGGATCGCACCAAACTTGATTCCAAAGCCTCTTAGGCATGGATAGGAGAGAGAGGATCTGAGGAAGGCATGGAGGAGAGAGGGAGAGAGCAATATGGCATGGGCAAAGGGAGAAGTCTCTTAAAGCTAGGCGTAGATAGGGTTTATATAGATCCTACTGCGCCATGCAGTGCCACATCATCCCGACCAATCATGTCTCTTCATGTAATCAGATCTAAATCTGATTGGTAGGATGACATCACCTAATCCATTTAGATGAAAGCTCCTCTCCAACACCCTTAGGTGGCACCAAGATTGGTCAAAGTAGAGTCCTTTGGCGCCACCTAGTTTGATTCCAAGAAGCAACCTGGAGTCCCATCTGTATGGGACTCCAAGCATCCCTATCCTTAGACGCATGTCTCCCTAGGCATGCACCCCATTCTTTTCACTTTTTAGCAAGGGGACAAGCCCCTATCTGCTCTCCTATAGGTGCATGACACATGGATAGATGTCTAAGTGTCAATGGTCAATGTTTGACCAAAGTCAAAAGATAAGAATTAGCAGGTGATGAAAAATGGTAGGTATCATCTCAAATTTAACTCATAAATTAAGATAATCTTTTTCTGATCTGGACAAGCTCTAATCAGACCAAGTAAAGGTACCTGAGTGAGCATAAACACATTTGGCTCAGTCGAGATAACTTTTAATGATTGTAGAAGGAGAACATTAGGCTCAATCATATGCTAGCACGATTTTCTTGAACCTAATTGAATCTAATTCAAATCAATTAAACTGGGTTAGTCCAATTAATGATATCTAGATCCAAACTCTTATGTGTGTGATCCAGTTAGGTTCAGTTCTATATGGTAATGGGATATATCGTGATCTCTATCATTGACATCATCGAAACACCTTTCGATGGATCAAAACTTTTTTGATTCAGACAACTAGAATGATCGATCTTCCAAATCATTCTAATTGCTCCCAAAATCCACCAATGATATCTAGCAGTATATGGTGGCAACCCATCAAAAGTGAAAATGAACCTCTTGGTGTAGTTACATGTATGATTAAGTTCTTCTATTTTGAGCTCCGATCAGATTAGGGTTAAGGTGAACTCGTCAAACCCTAATTTTTGTCATATGATTTAATCATTTGATTCAGGTCCGATGTGAAAATCTTAATAGAAACTCTTTCTATTATTTCACTCTACCATGTCCATGGGCTTATGAACTTGATTCTCATGATCATCATAGGTTGCTCCTCATCTACCGAGGTAGATAGATTTCCTCTTGGTGTAATCCAATTCCTACAATGAATATGCTATAGCCAACATATACCTCAGGGTTTTGAATAGCTAGGAGATCGAGTCATGATGTAGTCAAACTATAACATCCTCAAGGTGAACTACCGATGTACCTCAGGTCAAAGAATCGAGTCAGTCATCGACGAGAAGATAGACTTTCTTATGACTGCTCGAGGTGGTCACGCTCAGTGCCCTCATTCTCTAATGAGTACCTATACTCTCACTTTGATTTTTTTACACCATAGACTCAAGACTCATCTACTATAAAAAAACAATTGTACACCAACCTTTCGGATCAATCATCATCCTCATGATGATCCTACAATCGGAAGCATTTTATGAGTTAATAACAAAAATTCATGTTTTAAATTTTTAACTCTTAAAAATAAGAATTATCATTATCATTAACTCAAGGAATGTATCACAGACACTAAATATATATTATGATAGAAAATAATTTATTTTATTATTTATAGTCAAAATTATAATTTTGTCCTTAGAAGTGTACAACAAGTGTTAGCCAATTCTGGCTTCTAGGGAACACATATCTAATAATTTTGTCATCATCAAAAAAGAAGAGATTGTTGATCTTGAGATTGATTTTGATGATTCCAAAATATTGAGTATATTATGTATCTAATCATGTGTTTCAAGAATATGTGTAGGATTTTTCAAGTATCCAAAATGAAGAATTTATCTCAAGAATAAATCCTCTCAAGATGCCATGCCAAAATACTTAAAAAAGTAAATTCACACATATTTGGATGGCTTGGTATGAAGAAAGTATGATTGAAAGAAGAGAAATTAAAATTGAAGGAAGCAATTACGTTTAAAAAAGTTTGGGGCCAAGAAACTTAAGTTTGGAAGATTAAACATTGAAAAAAAATGAAGTCAAGATTTTTTGAGATGTCACAAATTTTTTTTGAGAGCTCTCGAGTGGTCTGGTATAATAAAACAGTATTTTGGCATAGTCTCGAGAGGTCTCGAGTTGAACTCGAGATGTCTTATTCTCAAAAGATAGAAACCTCATTTCTGTGCTCTGAGAGTGAGAGGTCTCGCAAATTTTTTGAGAGGTCTCGTGGTTCTGGCGAGACGTCTCATGAAAAATCGAGAGGTTTCGAAATCTGACAAGAAGTCTCATAAAAAATCGAGAAGTCTCGATCTGCGCGGACAGGCTTCGATGGATAATTTTTCAATGGCTATTTTTCAACCCCAATGGCTATTTTAGAGCTTCCAAAGGCTAAGAACTCTCACTCTAACCTTCTCTAAAGGTATATATAGGTGGAGAATCAATTGAGAAAAAAAAGAAGAAAGAGATTAAGGGATTTGGATAGAGAATCTTTCAGATTTTGTAAGGAACATTGAATATCCAAAGAAAAGAAAAAAGAGAAAAGTGTTGTGCATAGATTTCAGTGGGCATTCAAAGCAATCTTCTCCAACATCTTCCACATCCTCTCAAGCACAATTTGAAGAAAAGCCAAGTTTTAATCGACCACATTATTGGCTTGTTCTTTAGGATTTAAAAGAGTTTATACTCTACTTTTTATATTATGCTGAAACTTTATTTGTATTTTTTGATTTTTTTACAAGTTTCTTTAGGGGAAAGAAACTTGAGGTTTAGGTCCGTCCAAGTCCAAAATTAGACATTATAGGTTTTGGTTGGTGACCCCAAAAAATCAACTGAATTGTTAGTGAACCCAAAAAACTAACGGTGTTAGATTTTGATTGGTGCTCCTGTATAAACAAATAAACACACTATAATCAAGGGTAGATTATGGTAAAATTTTCAAGAGAAGCTTGAAGAGTGGACGTAGGTGCTGGTTGCTCTGAACCACTATAAATCTTTGTGTGTTTGTATTGTATTTTTTCTTCTATCTCTCTATATACTTTGCATGCTTATAATTCTTACTTTACTTTCATAGTTTAATTTTGTTATCTTAATTTTGCTGCTCATATTATATACATCTCATCCTCACCAGTTAGATTAAAATCAAAGCAAATAATTGCTTAGAGTTAAATTTGGCCAAAGCTTTTATAAGAACCTAATTCACCCCCCCTCTTGGGTTGCTACCTCTAGGCAACACTCAGTCTCAAAGAAAATCTAGACAGAGAGCAATGTTTCGGGAGTGCCAGGCTAATATACAGTTAGAGATGTCTGGGTTTGAAGATGAGACATCTCGAATGCAAGTGAGAGGACTCGATCTTAGGTGGAGTCATCTTAATTTTTATAGGCAGATTTGAATGGATTTTCTATTTGGATTTGGGAGTTTTTCTTTGAGCTTGGAACTTCACCCTATTGTATAGTATATATACAGAAAATAGGTCAAGGATAATGTAATGCTGAATTCATTGCAATAGAAGTTCTTTTCTTCCAAAAATCTCTTATTCTCTCTTTATCTTGAATTCATTGATCGTGCTTCCACGTAGATCCTAGGAGAGTTCTTTTCTTGTTGCTAGCTAATCACTAGGTGCCATGCCAGTTCGTGAGAGGGACATATTCCCAACAAAAAATTGAGAAAGGGGGCGTGAGAGTCTTTTGGGTGCACAAGGGTCTTCCGAGAGTCTTTCTCATCTTATCTACTGCTTTCTCATCTTAGATTAGATCTAGGAAGGGGCGTGAGATAATTTTATGAAAGAAGTTTCACAGGAAAAATTAGAGAAGGGCATGAGGATTATCTAGGTGTGAGCTCTGAGTGTCAAAAAATTTCAGAGAGTCTAGTTTCCAGGATTTCAAGGTGCAAGCTATTCTAGGGTTTTGACCTTAGGTTCAAGAAGAGTGATCGAGTACTGTGAGCATCAGATTTTCATGAAACTTCCTACACCTTTTTCTCATCCTCCATTATGTGTCTTCTGGTCTTCTAGAGCATCCAAATAATAAGGACAAGGAGATCGATCAAGATCAACCGTCAAAGATTCTGACGAGGAGCTAGCATTCCGATGGAGCTGATCAGGACTAGAAGTTTCGTATGGACCATCCATAGAGGTCGGATGATCGGTGTGGCTGCATCATGACATGAGGAGCCTCTATCTATGGATTTCATATTACAGAGATTATCTATCCGCACTCAGGTATTATGTTCTAAATACGAGTAGAATAGTAAATCTAATTTACTATTCTATGATTTCAATTTTCTTATATATATATATATATATATATATCGTGTCTTGATCCTAGTGTAGGATTTATCATGATTAGTTCATAGCATGCATAGATTAATTAGATTAATCTATAGTCTTTCACTGTATTTTATTCAAAAAAGTTTCAAAATACATGCTTAAAATCTTGCAACTTTTCCTTCACTAGCCTCCACCATGACTCTTGTCGAGGATCACTAATTTGATCATCCTCAATTTCTATTGAACTACCTATATCTTAGTATGATTTTTGATTAGATAAAATTAGATGATCAACCAATCCAAACTATTAGATGTGACTATCCATGAATTATGTCTTCCTTGATTATTCATATCTTTTCTAATTATTGGATTTAAAGCTATATAGAAGTATTATGATCTTGACAAGAAGATATCTAGTTGTGAGATACTATGATCTGATATATGAATTTGTTGGAGATAAAATAGCTCCCGCCGAAGTCCAGTGAGATGTTAGACCTCAGTATAGCTCCGTTCAAAGTTGTGGTAACTATGTTCGAACTTCGACCAAGTTACTTTCTAGCTTTAACCCAATTCAAGAAGGGTCGGCCTTTAGACCTTGTACACCTGACGAACTTTTTAACAGCAATCGTCAGCTCTCTTCCAATGACTGTAGAACCTGCCAAAAGCATGATGGACTTCATCGGAATGAACTTGAATAGTGAAAGAAGCCTTCATTCAGCTAATTCTGATCTTTAGCTTAAGATGGACAGCAGGACTCCCAATGTAGAATCTTGGCTCAGCCTGACCTCGTCTGCTGGCCAACCTTGGAGATGGCCAACTCCTTCTGGTTGAGTTCCATCACTGCAAGTGGCAGATCTCATCAATCTCAAAAATCAAGAATCTTGGCTAGCTGAATTTTTCTACTTTATCCTATGAGTGGTAGATCTTAGCACTTTTGCATCAAGAACCCCAACTAGCCGAACTTCTAAGAATAGCCAAAATGGCATCAGTGAGAGGCCATGAGTCTTGGTAGTCACCCATCCGAGCTTCTGACTGATCTCAAATCCCTACTATCCCGATCGAACTCTGATAGAAGAGCCTGGCCATAGTTCTCAGTAAAGAACCCACTATCCTCTTTCTAATCTCCAACTAGAATATTCATGCTTGCTCTCGATCTATCTTGAAGGTGGTTAAGTTCCTCAAACTATCATGGACAGCATCGATAAAATCTAACCAATTACAGGTCCACCATCCATTACCTAAAAGTCGATGTTCAAGTTCAGCTGATCTAACTTCAAGTTCTCCATCCCGGTAGGAACAGCTTACTAACAAACACAGAAGTCTTTGACCATCTATCCGAACTTCAGCAAACAGAACTCAATTGCCTATGAGTCATGCAATGATAGCCCACTCTCTGTAACAAACTTCACGTGGCCTGAATGGCCTATTGACATTCTATTATGGCTGTCATTTTCATTCTATTACGAGCTCTGCCTATATAAAGGATCCTCCAGATACGTCTTTCTCTCTAAGCTCTTCTCTCTGCTCAAATTTCTCTTGAGTACTCCATTCTTGTTGGCCAAAGAACTAACTTGACTGTCGAAGGATCCTACCAAAACTAACTCCGATTAGGACTTCATCTTATAGGTCTCATCGGTAACCTCATCTTTTCTGGCCCTAGCATCCTTCGACGTCTAACTATTTTTTGCACCAATAAAATTAAAGATTTTAAAAATAAATTTATGGAATTATATGGATTTGTTGGAGTACGTGTGAGATAAGTAATATGACTCTTTTCCTAGATTTATCAGTAAATTATATAGTATTTATATCATTGAATTTTGAATCATATTATTTATGATTCATGAACATGAAGCATGATATTTATTTGTTATATCTATTATAGAATACTATTGATGCATGATCGAAGGCATTGATTTTATTGTAGAGTTGTGATTGATTGATTTTGATTTTGGATGGTTTTGTATATTGATGAATTGAAATACAAAATTGATTTTATCGAAAAGAAAGATTTGAATTGAGATGAATTTTGACTTGCGACTTGATTATGTATCGAAACCCTACTAGAGGAGTTTGCGTACTGGTATATCAATTTCCTACCAATGAGGATTGTATGCTAGTTTATCGATGCCCTACTAATGGGGGTTATGCGCTAGTTTATCGATGCCCTGTCAGTGGAGATTGTGCACTGGTATATCGACACTTGCCAGTGAGGTTATGCACTGGTACTCTGATTTAGTTCATGGCTATCAAGATGAATGTGATGTTTTGAAAAAAATTAATTTTTGAATTTGAAAATGAATTTTGAAAAGACTAAATTGGAATGATCTTATTTTAATTAGTATTGTATGTTTGAATTGATGCATCTTGCATGTTTATTTTTCAATATATTATTATTGCTTGATTTATTTAGTTAGAGAGTACATTACTTACTAGGCTGTCTAGCTCATCACTCTATATTTTACTTTTTTTTTTAGATTCAATGGACGAGCTTGATTCAGGATTTCAATATGGGAAAGCAAATTAGAGCTAGACTTTAGTATTTCCTTAGGATTTATTGAACTTTGATACAAAACTATAGAATTTTATTTTATAAGATATTTGATTTAGTTATTTAAAATAAAGTTACACATTAATTATTATTTCACTATTGCTTTATGATATTATGATAAGATGCCTTGCATGCTTCTAGAGAGAGTGCTTTATAAGTATACGGCTGTTGCCATGACCCCTGGCTTGCAATCTCGGGTCAAGGGCATGACACTAGGCAAGATTGTTCGATGCATCAATTGCCCCACACTCTCATGTTTGAGCTTGAATTAGGTCAGACGAAGAGAGTAAAGCAGGTCGACATCTTTAGCCTTGCAAGTGCCACACCACATCTTGCACTTCCATGTGAGCCATCATGCTTTTTGATTGGTTAACGGAATCATCTACTCATATAGTGCTAGATGTTAGGCATCTGATAGGGGCAGTCAAAATGTGCCATCTACACCATCCAAGGGCTTTATAACTAGGGGACCCTTGGTCCCTCGTAGTCATTGGTTCTGCTATTACCTTATCTTAATTTTGTGTTCTTAGGTGGAAGTTGGTCAAACGGGTGATTTCCAATGGCTTTTTCGGCAATTTGTTAGTGATCTTTTATTGTTGCTCCAACTTGTGGCTGGAATGAGGCTGGAAGAGTTGAAGAGGCTTCATGAGATCATAAGAAAGAGTAGGAAGGTCTTTTGGAAGCTGAATCGGCTTGATTAGATGATGTTTTTGATAAGTCATCAGTGGGTCAACTTATCTCTTCCACGATGCATGAATCAGTTATGGAGAGCACCCTAGGTCTCATGGGTAGAGTTCCTACTTTGGCATAGGCCTCTTTATCAAGGAGGACATTTTCGACCTAGTTTCTTCTATCTTCTTCCTAGAAGGGAGGGGGGTCCTCAGAGTTATAGTTCCAAACCTATGCTATTGCTTTGGAACTTTCCATTCCTTTGTGATGTGGGACAGTCTAAAAAAAAAGAAAAGATCAAGTTTTCTTTCTTTCGTCAACAACAAATCACATCCGACCGTGATACATTATTCCTAGGACAGACAGTATAGTTGTCTATACTCTGCTCAGGAGGCATGACTGATTGACACGGGATCAAAACATGATCAATCTAAATGATGCTGATGAATGCCATTTTAGAGTTCAATAAATAACTAGCAATAATAAAGTAAATAAACAGATAGCAGAAATTAAACATGCTCCTGAATAATTATAAAAGAAAAAATATAAATGAAATGAAGGATACCAAGAAATTAAGCCCGCAAGAAAATTCAAAAAAAAAGATAAGAAAAATTTGGATCGTGGTAGTTAAGAAACTATCCTGATTAGGGCTCTTAATCTTTTAATCAAGTAGATCTATCAATAAAGAACTGGATCTTTAACAACATTGGATCTAACAAAAATAAGTAAAAATCAAAGATCAATTGAGAAGAAATGAAGGTCCTTGTCAATGTTTGATCCATAGAATAATAGACCACTCTTTCTCTCTCTGCATGATAGACGAAAATCTTAGAGGAGACGGATCTTTTTTTGATGGAATAGGCTTATCTAGGTAGATAGTGAAGATGAATTGGGGTCGTAGGAACACTGAATCTCAAGAAAATAAAGGTTAAAGAGATAGAAAAAAGGTGGGCCTCACATCCTCCCCTTGTGGGGCGATTTTGGGTCTCACACCTTCTCCCTCTCGGAGCGATCAACACAAGTATTTATGAAAATTGTAAAGTGATTCATTCATTCATTCATTGTCTCATTCATGAAAAATACATGGATTTATATAGGATCCTAAGGGTCCTATTTTTTTAGGAATCCTATTTTCTTTATAAGAAAAAAATCAATCCTTCCAAAAAAAAAGTAAAATATTATGTATGATTTCTAAATACAATAATATATCATATCTATCTTTTATGGAACCATAGGAAAGAAATCAATCTTTTAACAAAATAAGTAAGAAATCAATAACTCTTAAGGAATCCTAGAAAAGAAAAGAAACTCCATGTGGGCTCTTGATGCCTGGCATAACTTGGCATAAGGATCCTTGGGCATGGCACATGCTGGCATGTGTATTTCCTCCCTAGGCGTGTGGAGGGTGGTGGCTCCAAAGATGACGTGGATCAAGCTTGCTTCTTTATGATGGTCTCTTTCCAAATAAGGCTCAATTCAAAATAAACCCAAGTATAGTCCTATGGATCCAAAACTAAATGCATCAAAAGAACTAATTGATTAAATCAAAAAGACTAGAACAAAATAACTGAAGTAGAGTTATTTTGATATGGCTTCTTCAATCTAAATTGAATCTAAATTATATTATCGACTTCTGATAGCTCTGGTGTCCGCACCAATTCTATCGGGGTGGGGAGAACTCGATCCTATCGAGTGGGGGTTGATTCTGCTTTGGCGATGCTCAAGCAAATCGGGATCAATATGCTGTAGCTCTTCTCAAGTGATCTAGATATCCTCGGACTTCGGTCGATCTTACCATCTAACTAAGTACCACTGATAGCCTCGACTCTGGGTGGAGATGATCTGCTCATTCAAAATTCTCTCAATCTGATCATGTTTTGATATTTTGGCTGATGGACATTCAAGAATAGGCTCTCTCTCAAAGGTTGGTTCTGGCTCAAATGGCTCACTAGGTATCCAAGTTGGCTCTTTATAGACGATGAGATCTGCAACGTTAAAAGTAGAGCTAATCCTAAAATCAAAAGGTAAGTTCACAACATACGTATTTGGTCTGATCTTCTTTAAAATCTTAAATGGACCTACTCCTCGAGCATGTAATTTCTTGATGGTTCCTGGTGGGAATCATTCAGATCTCATTCGAACCATCACATAGTCTTCTTTCGCAAACTCTTGACATGTCGATGAGAATCTGCATTTTGTTTATAAACTTTATTACTAATACTAATTTTTTTACTGATCTCTTTATGTAAACTCTTGACATGCTGTGCAAATGACTTTGTAGATTCAAAAATTCTAGTATGTATGGGCAGTGGGATAAGGTCTATTGGTTTTCTAGGTTGATATCCATGAACTACTTCAAAAGGACTCATACCAATGGACCTATTAACAGAGCTATTATATGCAAATTCAATTCAGGGCAATAAAAGATCCCAGTTATCCATATGTTCTCCAATCAAGCAATGCAATAAATTTTCAAGACTCCTATTGACCACTTCAGTCTGACCATCTGTTTGTGGGTGAAAGGCAGAAGAAAATTTCAATTTTGTGCCTAGAAGGTACCACAGGGTTTTTCAAAAGTAGCTCATGAATCTAACATCACTATTAGATACAATGGTTTTGGGTAATCCATGCAATTTAACAATCTCATCAAAGTATATTCTTGCAACTTTCGAAGCATCTGACATTGTGCAACAGGACAAAAAATGAGCTATTTTTGAAAACCTATCTACAACCACTAGAACTAAATCATGCTTCCTAATTGTCTTAGGTAAGCCTAGAACAAAATCCATGCTAACATCTTGCCAAGGATAGTCTGGTATAGATAAGGGTGTGTATAGGCTTGTGTTCTATTTTTTTTGCTTGGCCATAGCACACGTTCTACATTGGGCAATAATTCGAGCGATATCTCTTTTCAGGCTTAGCCAAAAGAATTGAACTTCTACCAATTCTATGATTTTATTATTACCAAAGTGTCCAGCTAATCCTCTAGCGTGTAGTTCCCAAACTAAAAAATCTCTTAAAGATGTATGAGGAACACACAGCCTAGCTCCTCTAAACAAGTAACCATCCTGAAGGGTATATTCACTATATTCTCTAGATGGTTCTTTTCATAAAATGATAAGTATGCTGCCAAAATCTGGACAATCCTCATAATCTTCTTTAATCTTATCAAAACCAACAACCTCTATACTAATGGTGGACAACAAAGTATGACGACGACTTAGGGCATCAGCAACGCGATTCTCTACACCCGCACGATGTTTCAAAATAAAAGTATAGGCTTGCAAAAACTCGATCCACCTACCATTTCTATGATTCAATTTTTTTTGAAAATTCAAAAATCGAAGGACTTCATGATCTGAGTATAAAATAAATTCTTGCGGTAGTAGGTAATGTCTCTAGTATCTTAGGGCTTGGACTATCATATAAAACTTCTTATCGTAGGTAGAATACTTTAGTTTAGAATCATTAAGTTTCTCGCTAAAATATGCTACCGAATGACCTTCTTGACTAAGGACACCACCAATCCCAACTCTCGATGCATCACATGCTACTTCAAAAACCTTGAAAAAATCAGATAAACATAGGACTGGGGCATGGGTCATTTTGTCCTTAATGTTTAGGAAGGCTCTATTGGCTGCTTTAGTCCATTCAAAATCTTCCTTTCTAATACAGTCAGTGATGGGAGCGGCTATGGTGCTAAATCCTTTTATGAACCTACGATAAAATGTTGCTAATCCATGAAAACTTCGCATGTCATGCACACTTTTGGGTACCGGCCACTCAACTATTGCTTTGATCTTTTCAGGATCGGTAGACACACCATCGGGGGTAACAATAAAACCTAAGAAGTTGACACAGTCCATCATGAAAACACATTTTTTAGAATTGGCATACAGACTTTCTATTCTAAGAACTTGGTAGACTTTTTGAAGATGATCTAGATGGTCCTTCCTAGTTCGACTATAGATCAAAATGTCATCAAAGTACATGACTACAAACACTCCTATAAACAGTCGTAGTACTTGGGTCATCAATCTCATGAAAATACTAGGGGCATTAGATAACCCAAATGGCATCACCATCCACTCATATAAACCATCTTTCATCTTAAAAGCAGTTTTTCACTCATCTCTTGATCTAATCCTTACTTGAAGGTAACCACTCTTGAGATTAATCTTAAAGAAAATAGTGGCTTCGGCCATCATATCTAGCATGTCATCTAACCTAGGAATGAGAAAATGGTGCTTAATGATGATCTTATTAATGACACGACTATCTATGCACATCCTCCATGCTCCATCTTTCTTTGGAGTCAATAGTATAGGAACTGCACAAGGACTTAAACTCTCTCTCACGAATCCTTTTTTCATCAGCTCTCCAACTTGCCTTTGTAGCTCAGCATGCTCAGTGGGGTTCAACCTATAATGGTGCAAATTGGGTAGGATAGATCTAGGTACCAAATCAATGGCATGCTGAATATTTTTCATGGGTGGTAAGTGATCTAGGAGATCCTCAGAAAAAATATCATGAAATTTACTAAGAATGCTGACTACTTCCTTGGGATGATCTATCTTAGGATCCTCACGAACTTCTGTTGTAGCAATCATCCAAACTAGTGATCCTTTACTCATGGTCATCTCTAATTTCTTAGCACCTATCGGATGGAGGCTTTTCTTTTTGATGTTTTCTTTTGGTCCATCGCCTATCTTTCTATTGATAGCCTTAGGTGAGGAAGGATTGATCGTGATCTTCTTATCCTTATGAGTGAAACTATAGGAGTTGGTTCGGCCATAAATCGTAACATCATTGTTAAACAGCCAAGGCCGACCTAATATGATACTTCCGACTTCCATGGATAAGATATCGCACCAAACATGATCCTGATAAGAATGAAGATGGATGGGAGCACGGCATCTAAGTTTGATGGGAATAGATGAGGAATCTATCCAAGATGCACGATATGGACTGGGATGATCTACAGGAGCTAATCCTAATTGCTTAACTATGTCGGTGGAGATGGTGTTGATACAACTATTGCTATCAATGGTCATCTTACAAATTTTATCGCTAAATTTTATGAAGGTATGAAAAATAGAGGTCCTATGCCAGTCTTCACTCTGCTTAGTCTGTGCTAGAACATACCTAACGACTTCAAACCTAAGGTCTGACTCCAATGCAACAAAACTTAGAATTTTCTCAGTACTCTCAAACTGCTCGGCTAAGTCTGGGTCAGCTTCATAAACTTTTTTCTCAATATTTTCTAGAGTTTTCTCTTCTAATTCTTTCATAAATAATGATCGGTTGGAACATTGTACAGCAAAATGACCGTAACCATGATACTTGAAGCAGTGGGATCGAGAACTACTTTTCTTAGATAACTCTCCTGCAACTCTTTTTTCTTTATCTTCTTTTCTCATAATAGGATTTATAGGTGGAGGTCTATTACTAGGAGTCTGGATAGTATTAGGTCTCAATCTAGAAGGGGTTACTCGGCTAGATTTAAGACGATGGATGATCGAATACCTAGAAAATCTCTCAAAGTCTAGGGCAAGCTGATAAACTTGTTCTAACGTAGTTACTTCTCACAAAAAGAGCTCACGTTGGATATCTTCTCATAATCTAGCTCTAAATCTAGATAAGGTAATAATCCTATCTTCAATTACTCCACATCTCATGAGGTACTCATCAAATCTCGTGATGTACTCTATGATTGATCTATTTTTTTGAGTAAGTCTCTACCACTGATCTAAAAGTCTTTGTTGGTAGAAGGTGGGGAGGTATTTTTCTCTGAGTTTCTCCTTCATTTCATCTCAGGTTTCTATCAGATCTTGTCTTCTCTGGTTGAAAAGACGTTCAACACCTTTTCAATAAAGTCGAGCTTATCTAATCAACTTTATCCTAGCAAATCTAACTCTCCTTACTTCAGATATTTCGTACCATCCAAAATAGTGATCCATGTTCGATTTTCAATCTAGGTATTCTCTTCGATCTAGACAACCATCAAAACTTGAGGCTTCGATCTTCACATTCCTAAGAACATGCTCATCCTGATCGAACTGGTTATGATGGGGCCGTGCTGCTATAGATCGATCTAGGTCGAGGTTCCTTCTTTTCTATTCTATAGATAGTTAAGAAGACTTAGATTCAGATTGTCTTTATCTAGCTTCTTCTAGTACTGTTATTCTTTCACTCATGGTTTTCATAAAATTTTTCATATCATCAAACTTCTCAGTCAGGACATTAATGATGGCTGCTGTATTGGGATCCATGTTGGTACTAAATGAAAAAGTAAGATGTTGGTACGGGATACCTAATCTAGTGGTCATGCAAGTCTAAGATGCAGGAATAAGATGCAGTAAAAAAAATGCTGAAAAGTAAATTACAAAATTTAAACTATGAAAATTTAACTTGCAGGAATTTTAAATTATAAAATTTAAACTAAAGCCCTAACCAATCCGACTCTGATACCAAATTGATGCAGGACAGTCTAAAAAAAAGAAAAGATTAAGCTTTCTTTCATTCATTAATAATAAATCACATCCGATCGTGGTACATTATTCTCAGAACAGATAGTATAGTTGTCTATACTTTGCTCAGAAGGCGTGACTGATTGACATGGAACCAAAGCACGATCAATCTAAATGATGCTGATGAATGTCATTTTAGAGATTAGTAAATAACTAGCAATAATAAAGTAAATAGATAGATAGTAGAAATTAAACATGCTCATGAATAATTACAAAAAAAAAATATAAATGAAATAAAGGATAGTAAAAAATTAAGCCCGTAATAAAATCCAAAAAAAAGATAAGAAGAATCTGGATCATGGTAGTTAAGAAACTATCCTGATTGGGGCTCTTAATCTTTTAACCAAGTAGATTTATTAATAAAAAACTAGATCTTTACCAACATCGGATCTAAAAAAAAATAAAAATCAAAGATCAGTTGAAAAGGAATGAAGATCCTTGTCAAAGTTTGATCTGTAGAATAATAGACCACTCTTTCTCTCTCTACATGATATATGAAAATCTTGGAGGAGACAGATCTTCTTTTGGTGGAATAGGCTTATGTAGGTAGATGGTGAAGATGAATCAGGGTCGTAGGAATACTGAATCTCAAGAAAATGAAGGTTAAAGAGATAGAAAAAAGGTGGAACTCACACCTTTTCCTCGTGGGGCGATTTTGGGTCTCACATCCTCTCCCTCTCAGAGCGACCAACACAAGTGTTTATGAAAATTATAAAGTGATTCATTCATTCATTATCTTATTCATGAAAGATACATGGATTTATATAGAATCCTAGGGTTCTATTTCTTTAGGAATCCTATTTTCTTTATAAGAAAAAAATCAATCCTTCCAATAAAAAAGTAAAACATTATGTATGGTTTCTAAATACAATAACATATCATATCTATCTTTTATGGAATCATAGAAAAGAAATCAACCTTTTAACAAAATAAGTAAGAAATCAAGAACTCTTAAGGAATACTAGGAAAGAAAAGAAACTCCAAGTGGGTGCTTGATGTCTGGCACAACTTGTTATGAGGATCCTTGGGCATGGCACATGCTGGCATGTGTATTTCCTCCCTGGGCGTGTGGAGGGTGGTGGCTCCAAAGATGATGTGGACCAAGCTTACTTCTTTATGATGGTCTCTTTCCAAATAAGGCTCAATCCAAAATAAACCCAAGTATGATCCTATGGATCCAAAACTAAATGCATCAAAAAAATTAATTGATTAAATCAAAAGGATTAGAATAAAATAACTGAAGTAAAGTTATTCTGATATGGCTTCTTCAATCCAAATTGAATCTAAATTATGTTATCGACTTCTGATAGCTATGGTGTCCACACCACTTTGCCTAGTGCATAAGAGCTGCATGTTCCAATAGTCTGAGCTTCTAACTCAGCATTGGGTGACTTGAGGGTTGCTCGCAACTTGTTTAATTGGTTTCTTCTACCGATTGATGTACAAAAGTTGGTGGAGGTAGAGCTAAGCTTTCAGTAGGGGGATGTCCTCAACTCCTATATTTAGATAAAGATTTCTTCTATGAGTCGTTCACTTTATTGCTTCATTTGGTCAGCTGACTTCTTGTTTATTATAATTAGGGTATTATTTGTCTCATTTTTCAAAAGTGACTGAATCAATGAAACGGGGGGTTGCTGATGCTAAATACAGGGCCAAAGTTACTTCGATGTAGGATCACGCTAGAGAGCTGATTAGGATCAAATTGATGTAGATCATAGTTTGACCTGCAAAGAACTTCCAAGAATCTTTTTCTAAAAAAGTGGAGAATAGTTTTCAGTAGAGTGTTGACTCTATAAATCTTTTTCTTACTTCATGAAAGAATATCTTGCTCCTCTATTTACAAAAGAGATTTGCTTAGATCGTTTAGATTGTTTGAAGTTTATTAGACCATTAGTTTGTTATAATAGAATAATCAGCTAGGTGGCAGCTGTGGGCCATTAGCCCATATGAAAATTGGTTATATCATAGTTGAAAGATAGCTATGGTCTAGCTGGATGACAATTATGATATAGTTGGAGAGTGATAGATCTCTCTCAGCTAGGAATTGAAGATCATATCATCAGGATGGTTTTTAGCTGATCTCGTCTTGAAGTAATACTAATAGTAGAAATGTCAGTCAGAATCGATCTTGGCTTAAGGTGTTGATGGTTTGGATGGTGTAAACCCAATTTCATCTTTAGCTGTGCCAAGAGGAAAGTGTTTGACTAATCTTAGTTTAGAGTATTACTAGTAAAGTCGATGGTAACCTAACCTCGGCATAAAGCTACTTACAGGTATATCGGTTAAAATCAAGTCTTGAGATAGAGCACTGATAGGAAAGACGGCATTATGCCGATCTCAACTTAAATCACTGACTAGCAGGATGGTAGAAAATCGATCTCATCCTATAACAGGACTTAAGCTATTGGTCACCTGATGTGGTCATTAGGGAAGTAGATTGTCGGTATCATCTGTATAAATACATGGAAAGCCATAAATAGGCATTTTGCTGATATGAGTCAATCATCATAGTATCAGATTAACCATAATCCTAGGTTGGCATTCAATCGATTGATCTGGATGCAAAACTAACTGTGTTACTGTATCACCAAAGTATCATCAAATCAATGATCTTCATGATGCTACCACATGGCTAGGAGTGATTAGCTGTTCCAATAATGGCATATGATTTTTCAATAACATTTTATGACAAACAATGGCATCACTCTCTAGTAAGTAATGGAAATACACTATTTTAGGTTGAAAGATGAGATCTTTTCTTAACAGTGGGAGCATCATCAATTAAAATTATTCGATTGAAAAGCAGTGAGATTTAAATTCAAAATAATGAGAGTGGTGGAATCACCGTAATATAGCCCAACTTGTAGTCAAAAGATGGCATCCTCCAGCAAGAAAACGTGGGTTTGAAGGAAATGCTTTTTTGTCATGATAGAGATATTTTGGAAAAACGTATGGTATGAAGTCAGTTAACGTCAGTCTCAGTGGAATGGAACATTTAATCCCTACAAGATACTCCATCTAGGTGGTCATGCTCAGGTTGTATAGTCTTCAATGGACTTTATCCATATACGTTTGGCTTCCATAATTAATGCTAGGTTATGGTTATGATAGGATTATTTTTTGCACAATATCTATTTTAAGATCTGTACGATAATAAAGATAAAAATTTAAATATTTTTGAAAGCTATAGAAAATACAATCCAAAAATTAAGATTTCGCTGGAAAGACACAATCCAAATCTCCTTATGATATAAGCAAGAAAAATACTCATGCCGTGCAGGATAAGGAGATCGTTGCATAACTTGGAGATATTGATGGGGCGTCCGGGAGGTAGTTAAATAATAATTAATTGTCCAACCAAATTTAAACGGGCCTAAGAAATATTTCATTTACATGAATGGATGACCCAAAGAATTTTAGTTGTCTCCCTGATTGTCCAAGAATCAAAAGAAAAAAATATCATGTTCAATGTTGACATCAAGAGCTCATTAATGAGATCATCCCCTCATAAGTTTTGGAATAAATTAAGCAGGATTGGTTGGAGCCAGCTGACAAACTGCCTTGAGCCATTGGTAAATGATTTTTCTACCCATGTCCAGAAATCATAAAACAAGAATCACACGAACGGTAGAAGTCGTTGTTATAGTAGATGGCCAAAGTATTGATTCATTTAAAGTTTTTTAATACCATCATATGTTTGTCAACAGCTTCTAGAAGTAGGCCAACTAATCCACCTCTCATATGCACCTTTCAAATGGGTCGCATGCCATTGTTAGAAACTTTGAATAGTCCTGTACAATGAACCAGTCTTCTTTTCAAGCTTGTATCCGTAATTTTCTTTTTTTTCTTGATATCTTCTATTATAATTTATTCCATGTAATGTGATTATATAAGATTTGTCTGCCTAACATGCACGCACATTGTAGAAATATAAACAAAAAAAGATGGAAAGTTCCAAAATTGCTATTTGTAATCCACTAGTGGGAGTATCCTAGTTCGTGACAAGAGGACATGGTGCAAAATGGGCACCGAGATGTGAATGAAAGTGTTCCAAATGGTAAAGAATAAAGCAGCAAGAATCTACTTATGGGTCACTAAAATTTTGGCTTATAATTTTGGAATGCAACTAAGAAAACTGCTGCTACTTTTTTTCTCTCAAGGTGAGAAACCTATCACGAGTTCACTCGAGGTGCCTTTTTATTTTATTTAAGAAAGGCCCTATGTTTTAAATATTAGTCTTAGATGCGGGTCTTCGCAATCCTAATAAATAAGTACCTGGATGTCATAGGCTTATTTAAAGTTGGACTACTTTTCTCAATCCCAATAAAATACATAATGTCGTAGGCTTCTTCAGAATTGGCCTACTTTTTAAATTAATTAGATCTAGCTAGATGTACGACGGTGAAGAAAATTAATTAATTAAATAAATATAGGTTCATGGAGCAATTAGCTTGGTAAAATATCTTGGCCGCAGCAATTCTACCCACATATACCTGTCATATTTTAGAAGTTTTTGCCCTGCATGCTTGACAAGATCCTGAAAATGAACAGCTAACATTGCAGTCAAGACAGGTGCAGCCATAGGAAATGAGGAAATGGATAGCCTGGTCAAACAAAAGAAAGTTCTTGGATTGAAGCAAAGAATTCTAACAGAAGGTTCAACCAAAGAAAAGCAGACAAAGCAAGTATGAAAGAGATACCAAAGAAAATTAGCACATCCCTTGTAAACAAAAATAGTTTACTATTATCTTGACTGCAATAGGTTTTATTGACAAGATGCATGGATGTCCAAAAGTTCCAATTCTATTTGGAAAGAACGTAACAACAAGATTTTCATTGACAAAAAGAGAAATAGCAAGATTTTCTCCTGGACACAAACCTTTCCTCCCAAATCCCTTCATTTCTCATAAAAGCTGCTGTATGTTTTGCTTCCTATATATTTCCTGTCTATTCTCCTGACTTTGTATTTGCCTCTTGGATGACCTCCTCTCGAGTTTCTTCCGTATGTTCCACTTCATATCTAATGATACTAATGGCTCCATCAACTTGGAATATCTGGTTACTCTTGGACGCTTGGGAACACAGCTGTTAGGATGGTCATGAAATGTGTCATAACTCTGGTACCGGACTTGTCAGAGTCATCCACTTGGACCTGGTACTGATTTTTCTACCTTCTCCTCCTTATCTTTCCACGAACCCTGAGGTCGAGAGGCGCGAACTCAGCATAATAGGCATCAACTTGTGGTAGCCTGGTGGGGCACCTGATCTAGCTGGGTACATTTTGGTCAACTAGAGATCACGCCTCCATCACTGACTAAATCAAACTTCAACACATGCACTCCAGGTGGAGAGTCTTGCTTGTGGAATTAGAAATCTACAGAGTTTGAATCGACGTACTGAGTCCGATTTTCCTTTTTCTGAAAGAAAAATGCTATAGATTTCCCTACAATCACCACGTTAGTTCCCTGTGGTGATGCGTAGCACTGGTGTGTCATGACATGATTTACCCACCTCTTGTGATTTGCATGTTCTTGCAGCACAACAAAATCATTGAACTTATAGCATTAGCCAATGTTGGGGGAAAAATAGCTTTCGCCAAAGTTAGATATCGCTGAGCTCTTGAAGACACCATCCGGCATCAGATGCAGTCCAATCCAAGATGCCATCAGACTAGTCTTCAAGCTCTGGTTGATATCAAAAGCTTATCTTCGAGCTCAGCACATTTCGATCTTTAATCTAAGCCTGATGTAGCTTCTCCCAAAATAATAGTGACTCCTAACTGATGTTCGATCCCGAGTATCCGTCGAGCTTCTCGACTTCGACTTTCAGTTTAGGCTTGACAGTAGCTATTTTAAAGTAACGGTTCCCATCAGAATTTGATCTCGAACATGGCCGAACTTTCAGCCAACCTTCCTCAAACTAGTTGAAGTGACCCTACCACAGTCCCAACCAGGAGACTTGGTGCTTGTTTGGCTCTCAAGCTCGTCTGACCTTAAGGTCCAAAGCATAGGTTCAACCCTAGTAACTGACTCCCAAACTCAGCTTATCCAACCTCATATTTTATAGTACAATTATAGCCCATATAACTAGCTTATTAAGCTTGGTAGCCTCTGACCTTCGAGTATTAGTAATAGGAGCAGATATTTTCCACTCGTATTATGACTAAATTATAGCTAGTCACTATTAAGCAATTACGATCACCCACTCATCCTTTGTAATATAATTGGAACTATCTAAATGGCCCACTGATAATTAATTACAGCAGTCGCTATCAATCTGTTACAAATTAATCTATAAATAGGACCATCTAAATATGTTTTCTTCTTCTTATCATCTAACTTCTGAGTACTCCATTCTTGTTGGTCAGATTTCTGAATTGATCATTAGAGGATCCATGCCGGAGTCACCCCCCTTCAGCTAGGACTTTATTTTACAGATCTCATCAACGAGATCTCGGGCATCCACTCCAGCATTTCTAGCGACGATCCAATTTTTGCACTAATAGGATTAGCGCTGGAGGAAGGGCATCAGGACCTTTGTTCTTAAAGGAGTATCCAGTTGAGTGAAAATGCCGTCCAGAAAAGCATCATCCCGGTGATCCATCGTCACTGCCACTCAATCGAATCCAGCATCGATCGATCATTCTGCTCCGGTGCAGTTGCCTGCACCTCCACCTCCTTAGCTGGTGGCAGTAGTGGATGTGAATTAATTTAACCTACTGGTACAGTAGGTAAGGAGCCTCACAAAAGCCGTACATGCAGGTGATGCAGCAAAATCCAGCACCAGCACCCCCTAAGAAGCCATTGCTTGAGCACTAGAGTTAGAAGTAGCAGAGATCCACCAAACGAAGCCAACTAGAAAGCCTCAGAAAAGAAAAGCAGGGATCTATAAGTCCCTGCTCAAAGCATGATTCAACTCCTGGAAAGTCTCTGCATCCTGCCAAGCCTCCACGCTTTGAGATCCATGATTAGGACGATGATCTCGATCGAAAGTTGTAAGAGATAAATAGATGGATTGAAGAGCTCTACAATTGGACCCTGGCTCAGAATGATAGGTTCTGCATCGATGCCTCATTTACTGTCCAAATCATGCAGGAGCTTGTACCATCGAACTTCAAGCTTTTTCAATTTGAGATCTAAGATGGGACCTTGGATATATCTGGTCGATCACTTGGATTCCTTTTGAATGATGATGCTTCTTCATGGAGCATTGGATGTCATTCTATGCTGAGTTTTTTCATTGACTCTGAAAGATGCGACACTGGTACTCGAGTATAAAACCAGGCACCATCCACTCTTTTTGATCGATTAAGCTAGAAGTTTGTGGCTTACTTCATCAGTAGCCGATGCCAGCAGCGAGAGTCGAATCCACTCATCAACATTAAACAACGAGAAGGGGAATCAATTTGAGCCTTCACTAGCCGCTTCAATGCGGCTTTCTTGGAGGTCCAAAATTTGGACCAATCTATTGTAATGGCCGCTCTAAAAGATAGCCTTGAGAAGAATGATCTTCTCTTTTCATTGGAGAAGAAGTACTATCAAAACTTTGCCGACATGTTAGCTCAAGCTGAGGAGGTGTTCAGGCTATATGACGCTGATGCTGTAAAGAACACCCAATGGAAGAATTCAGTAAGTCCTCTCCCCATCCTAAAAATAATGGAGAAGGTCGGTGGTGTTCTCAGATACTACCTAGGCATAGATGAACTCGAACCCCACCTCAAACTCACTGGCCAAGAAGCCCAGACAAGAAGATGCAACAAAGTCTCCATCCAAAAAGATTCAACAACTATGCTCCTCTGAATGCTCCAAAGACTTAGGTTCTGATGAAAATCAGACAGCAGCTGCCATGGCTGGAGAAGATGTGGTCTCATCCTAGCTAGTACAATCCCAACAAGTTCTGCTTATACCATCATAATCATGATCATGATATTAAAGAATGTATTCAGCTCTAGGATGAAATTAAGGAGCTATTTCGACAGGACGACTAGACCAATTCTTTCAGCATTGACTTGAAAGGTGAGAGGATCGACCAAGGATACTTCCATAGCTAGAGCAATCTCAGAGGGAAGAACTAGAAGGAGATTGACCTCCATTAGGAATTATCAACATGATAATCGGGAGACATCAACAGGAGGGAGCTAGCGGATCGACGGAACCAGTAAAGAGATGGAGAATCGAGAAATCCATTGCTTTTAATGAAGAAGATGCACAAGGGGTCTAGTTCTTATTGGAGGAAACTATGTAGGATTTCATGCATGCCTTTCAAAATTTTTTCAAAAAATAATGAACATAAGACTTAAGATTAATCTAATTAATCTCATTTATGCATATGATCAAATCATTAAATACCTATATCTAGGATTTATGACATGATAAGATGCATGTTTAAATCTAAAAAATAAAAAAAAAGTATTGATCACATCAATACTGATCTAGATCAAATCTAAATGTAGAAGAGATTGGATCTCTTTACCTTAGCGCGGGTTGAAAACTTCACTACTGATTTTTGTGGATGTAATTATTGCTCAGAGCTGCACAGGATGTCTAGCTTCTACAGGTTGTCCACACGAAGCTCCTACGCTGATTGAAAGTTCAACGATTGAAGATTTGCATGAAGTGCTAACTTCTTATAAATCCCTCATGATGGTTGATCTGAATATCTTTTTTCAAAACTCTTGGATCCTCTAAGAGATGAAGAACTGGAGGAGGATTGATCAAAGAAATCTTCTCTCTAATCTCTCAAAACAAGAAGAAAAGAAAGCTTAAAGAGAAACCCTAAGAGAAGAACCTTCTTCTCTTCTTTTTCTCTTAACAGGACATAACAAGATGATGTCCAAAAGAAAGGCCCACACCCACCTTCAAGGAGCACCCAAAATTCCACTTCTCTCTCCCCTTGTTTTCTGATTTTTACCATGAACTTCCTTTTGTTTCATGCCATAAGCCCTTTCAAACAGGGGCATCCCAAGAGACCAAGACTAGGTCAAACACCCAATCATAAGGGGAAACTTTGGAGGCGTCCAACTCTTGGACACCTCATGGTCATTTGCATGGATTATTTCATGCAAGAAAAAGAGGGATGGTGTGGCAAATCTTAGGAAAAATAGGGCAGCAACCAACATAGGGGGTGGAACTAATTTCTAAAGAAAGAGAGAAGAGTTATAAAAAATCAAAACTCTATCATAACTTTCCTTAAATTGACATGGATGACTTTCATCCAAATGCCAACAACAAGGGATGCATAATGCAACATATTGGCATGAGAAATCTCATGCCAAATATGAGAAAAATTTGGCATGAGTCTAGGGGTTCTTGGCACAAAGGAAGAGGAAGAGTTCTAGTCCAACTGGGCTTTCCAAATTTGACTAGGTCAAATATAATTTTAACCTTATTGAATTCGGATTAATGCAACCCAATAAATGGTGATCCTAGTCCAACTAGGAGCCTAATTAAATCTAATTTAATCTCATTTAAATCTGATTTAAATCCTAATCTAATTAGAAATTAGGTGTACTTAAATCTTAATTGAATAGAAAATTATTCTTCCTTGAATTGGATTATCTCATAAATCAATTAGACTTGACCTAATCAAGTCTAAATCAAACCAAATTGAATCTAATTTAATTAGACTTGATTTTAGTCTTAATGCTTAATCAGATTGAGCCAATTAGCAAATCAATTGCTAATTAATCCTCTTGCAATACTTGCACTTGATTAATCATCAATCGTATTGACAATTTGATCCTTGAATGATTCTTAATCATTGATTAACTATCCGATCAAATAGAAATCTCTTATATGTGTGACTCCATTAGTTCGAACCTAAGTCGATAGTACAGAAATAAATTTATATACCAATCAAAATGACCATTTAGCAATAGTACCCAACATCCGGATAGGTCGAATATATTTAAAGCAACATTCTAGAATCTTTGCCTATGGTTATCGTATAATTCATCTCCTTGATCCTTAATGCTCAGGATGACTCCATGTTAACTGTCAATTCTCAAATAGTTATCCATATTGTGTTTCAACCTTATAAATCTCGTGACTCCTCATAAAGATTATTCAGATTTAGATTTTGCTCAATTGAAATATAGCGAGATATTCTCTCTCAAAACTAGAAGTGGTTAACCCCACTTGACTCACACACCGACTCTACAAGCACTTGACTACACCTAAAAATGTTCTATCACTTTATTAAAAATACAGATAGTCCAGTACCAAAGTACAGAGATTTGCTTGCAAGTTGCCATGGTGATCTCAGGTTGGAGGGATACTTATATCCATAGCCTTTACTAGCTACTTTTGATAGTAGAGTACTACATTGATCATGTTCAGTACAAATATACTTCCTACATCTCACTTGCATGCCATATCAGTGTCTCCATACCACTTGGTTAAGAGAACAACCAACACATATGGCATTCAGTGATCTATACTCGATAAGTTATCTTTCTAGTTAATAACCTATCATTTGATCATGAACAATTTTAAGAACCATTTGATAAATTTTTCTTTATTGATTGATTGTGGTTCTAAGAACTTCATCATAACACAAGAGTTCATTTAAGAAAGATACATAATTTATGATGAATAAGCTAAATAATTTTTTATTGATTGATAATTTATATATAAATTACATGAAGAGTACAATTATCTATAACTTAGATGATTGGCTTTAGGATATAATTTCTAACAACTTTCACTTTGATTAAAGCCAATCAGAATAATATCGAATATCCATCTTCCACTTGTGATCATCGAACTCCTTCATTTTGAGGGCTTTAGTAAATGAATTGGCTAAGTTCTCCTTTTCGTCGATCTTCTAAAGCTCAACGTCATCTCGATCTATAATCTTTTGGATAAGATGATAGCGATGCAGAATGTGCATGATACTATGGTGCACCTTCGGTTCTTTAGCTTGAGCTATAGCTCTAGTACTATCATAATATAGAAGAACTGGACCATCAATGGATGTTGCCACTCCTAGCTCGTTGATGAACTTCTACAACCACATAGCCTCCTTGGCAGCATCAGATGCTGCGATGTATTCCGCCTTGTAAATAGAATTAGCTATGGTGTGCTACTTGAAATTTTTTAAGTAGATTACTCCTCCATTTAGCATAAATATATAATCCGACATACTTTTGTTATTGTCACAATATGACTAAAAATTAGAATATATCAGTATATCCCATAAGTTTTAAGTCAGTATCTTCATATATGAGCTACTGGTTCTTAGTATTTCTCAAATACCTAAGAATTATTTTTACAATCTTTTAGTGATTTTCACTCGAATCAGATTGGTATCTACTCACTACTCTTAGTGAGTATGCCACATTTGGTCTCGTACATATCATGGCATACATAATAAATTTCACTATCGAGGCATATGAGATTCTACTCATATGCTATCTCTCTCTTTAGGAGTTTTCGGACAATCCTTCTTAGAGAGAGTAATTTTATGGCCTATCGATAGATAGCCTTTTTTGAAATTCTCTATGCTGAATTTTTTTAGCATGATACCAATATACGTGGACTGGAATAATCCAAGCATTCTTTTAGATCTATCTTTATAGACCTTTATCTCTAGGATGTAGGATGCTTCTCTCAGATCCTTCATAAAAAATTGAAATGATAGCCAAATTTTTATTTTCTATAATGCAAAAGTATCATTTTTTATTAAGAAAATATCATCCACATATAATATAAGAAATACTACTATAGAACTATTTGCCTATTTATAGATGCAGAATTCTTCTCCATTCTTAATGAAGCCATATGTTCTGATCATCTTATTAAAATACATGTTCCAACTCCAAGATACTTGCTTTAATCTAAAAATGGATATCTAAAGCTTGCATACCTTAGACTCATCTATGGATGTGAATTTTTTAGATTGTATCATATATACCTCTTCATTTAGCTCTTCATTTAGGAAACTTATTTTCATAAGTCTATATCATAACATTGACAATATCCTTTGGCAAACAAATGGGCTTTATAAGTCTCTACCTTCCCGTCTGCACCCTTAATTTTTTTGAAAATTTATTTGCATCCAATGGATTTTATTACTTTAGGTGGATCAATTAGTGTCCATACACTATTGATCTTCATGGACTCCATTTCGAATTTCATTGTCTCGAGCCATTTTTCAGAGTCAGATCTCTGCATAGCATCCATATAAGTAATTGGATCCTCATCATTCTCATCGAGTTTAATAGGATCACCATCCCGGACTAAGAAACTATAGTATCTATTTGGCTGACGTGGTACTTTATCAGATCTCCTTAAAGACCCCTCTTTAATGGGTTCTGAGTTTGATCTAATCAAATTCGATTCTATAGATTCACCAGTTTATGTCGGTTCTTCTACTAGTTGAACTTTCTTAAGTTCAACTTTAGAGGCACTAGTTTCTTTCCTAAGAAACTCTTTTTCCAAAAAGACCATCCTATTACTGACGAACATCTTTATTCTTCAGCATAATAGAAGTAATAATCCCTAGTTTTCTTAAGTTATCTTATAAATATACACTTATCAGACCGAGATCCAAGTTTATCTGTATGAAAATATTTGACATAAGTTGGATAGACCCAAATTTGAAGGTGAGAGATTGTAGGTCTATGCCTGATCCATATCTCATTTAGAGTCTTTACAATAGATTTATTTGAAATATTGTTCAATATAAAACAAGTAGTCTCAAGAGCATAACTCTAAAATAAAATAGGTAGACTAGCAAACCCTACCATGGATCGAACCATGTCTAACAAAGTTCGATTTTTTCTTTCTGATACACCATTATGCTTTGGTGTCCCAAGAGAAGTCTACTATGAGAGAATTCTATTTTTTTCTAGATATATCAAAAACTCACTGGATAGTATTCACCTCGTCAACCTGATCGAAGAGTTTTAATACTTTTTTCAACTTATTTTTCTACTTCATTATGAAATTATTTGAACATTTCAAATAATTTAGAGTTATATTTCCACTGCAATCGAACTAATTTTTTATGATGCAAAAAATTCATCACAAATAATCAATTTTCATCGCTAATAATTATTAGTGATGAAAATTACGTCACTAATTCTTCATCATAAAAAATGAGGTCGTAGATAATAATTAGCAATGAAAACCTAATTTTCATCGCTAATAAATTTTTTTATGATGAAAAATTTTCATCAATTTTTTTAATTCATTAAATTTTTCGTGACCAAATTAGTTACGATGGAAAATAAAAATTTTACATCATAAATAATTTTTTTCTTGATGAAAAATATTTTATTATAAATAAAAATTATTTATGATAAAAATTTTCAATCATAAATAAAAAAAATTATTTATGATGGATTTTTTCCATTGTAAATAATATTTTATTTATGATGGATTTTTTCATCATAAATAATCATTTTATGATAAAAAAATTCCATCATAAATAATTCTATTATAAATTAATTTTTTTAAAAAATATAAATAAATATATTTTATAATTTATATTTTTAATATTTATATTTATAATTTATAAAATTAAAATTAAAAATTTATAAATAAATTTCATCATTTCATTCCTAAATAAATTTTATCATTTTATTATATAAAAATATAATTATAGAAAGTATTTTTTTATAAATATAAAAGATCTAAAATAAAAATAAAAATATATAAAAATAAATCACTGGCCATCAAGCATCGATAGTATCTAAAAAGAAAAATGGACCGAAGGAGGAGAGCGCTCAGAGTAGCTCGAACCGACCTACTACTGCCTCATCAACTACATCATCTGCTCTATTTATGCTATTCGCTCCATCATCTACATTTGGAATAGCTGGTATTCGTCGATGCATGCAATCAACTCAGTAGTCTGTTATCGATTCTCAGCAACCTATCTTTGTATCTCTGCCAGTCGGATATCACAAGCAACATGGATCTCAGTCCTGGATGAACATGAAGATGTAGGAGTTCTAACCCCATGCCTTAGCCTCTTAATATAATAGGATCTCGTACCAAGCACATGATCATAGATCTCATCATCTATGAATGCGGTCGAGCCCTCTAGGGTAGGTTGGGATCTAATATCTATCATACGATCCTGAAAATTAAATTTATAGCTATTCTAAGTTTGTACTAAAAATCAAAATGCTAATAAAAAATAGTTAAAAAAACTTACATAAAAGCTCCTGACTCCCGACCGTCCAGTCCCCTTACCATCGCTGATGGGTCCATTGATAGATCTCAATTCTACTAGAAAGCTCACCACTCTCTACATCTCTCTATAATTTGAGAATAATTTATTAGGATATTAGCTATTTTGATACCATTTGTTAAAGATCTAGTATCGATAAATTACAATAGAAAGAAAGAAGAAAATAAAATAAAAAAAGTAATCAAGTATGTGGATCAGCCCAAGGGCTCGCCTCCACGAGGCATGCAAAGCTCCTCCATGAAAGAAAAAAATAGGTATAAGAGGAGAACACTCACTCTTAACTTACCATACATAAATTTTTCTCAACTAGAAGCTACCCTCACAAAAGCTCTCTCAGAATTCTAAGGAGACCCTCAAAAGCTACAAGATGCTCTACCCTCACAGCCTCCTCGTCGGATGCTATGCACCCGTTGCTTCTCTCTCTTACGGACTGCACGTACTCGATGCTTTGCCAAGCTTTTCTCAGTGGCTGCCTGAGCCTCTCTACGTGCCTCTCACACCACACACACCACCCTTTCCCGCTCCATAGCATCTTAGCCTTTTAAATAGGATGAGAATCCTCATTTCAGTAGTTCATAGGAGTCCTAACAGGGCTCTTTCTTCTAATATGAGTCGAACATGACTTTGATGGAGTCTTGAAATATTTTTCAACCTTCAAATCATGACCACAATCCTTCATGGCCACTGGATCCTGTGGTCCACGTGCAACTCCCATAGACCCTTTGGATTAATCACAATTCGAGTTTAAACAAAAAATCCTATCCTATTTTGTTCATCTCCATTGAGCCGGCTCGGTCAGAGATCAAGCTGACTTGACTGCATCTCGTTGAACTCCTTCTTTCTATCTACCTAAGAGAGTCAGCTTGGCTATGGTTCAAGCCAACTCGATCTTAGCTCGAGCTGACTTGATTTCGTATCCGAGCCAACTTGACTGCTTATTGATACTGATTCTCTTTTATTATGGATCGAATTCGAGGTGTCAAATTCTAATAATCTCCATCTCGACTCGACATTCGGCCTTCACCTGACTTTGAGAGCTTGTGATCTATCTCGCTTCCATGCCTTGGGACATGCCTGTTGATCATGGATGGGCAAACATGAGAGTCAAGCCAGGCCGCTCGATCCCACCTCTATCATGGGCTGTCCACTCTGACCAAAGATCTGCTAAAAGAAGTCTCCTACGATAATAGAAACTTTACTCTACGACGTCTCTTCTCATCCTTCCGAGTCTCCTATCTCATGCTTGATCTACCTCCACTTGGAGCTCCACCTCGTACTGGGCTTCCTCTAGCTCCTGAAGCTCTACCTTGCACTGGGCTCCCTACTAGATAGTAATATCCTCTCGCCTTCTTCTCTTCCTCCAATATAATCCTATCATCATGCATGACCTTCAGGATTCTATCACCAACTATCCACCTATAGCCATTTGAATCTAGTTTGCTCATTGAGATAAGATTTCACCTGATATTGGATATGTATCGGACCTTCTCCAATCTCCTCATTGCATCATCATGGATCCTCCAACTGACCATCTCGATGCCTCTAATCACATAGCTCAATCCATCTAGCAGATAAACAGTACCTTCACTGCTCTCTAAGGAGTCAAACTTCTCCTCTCTATAATAAATATGATATGTGCATGCAGAATTTAAAATTCACTACTGGAAAGAAGTAGATACCTCATCAGATATCTCCAGGACATCATCCTCTGACTCGCTACTAGTCGTTGCTGTAGTAGCCTTCGTTCAATCCTTGAGTTGTAGGCAATCCTTGACTTGATGCCCTAACTCATCGCACCTATAGCATCTTCCCTCATCTTGGATCTGGATTATCCTCCTCGCAATCCTCTGCCACTTCATCTACTGCCTCCTGCTCCTCCAGAAATTACCAATGCGGAGCTGCCACCATCTAAGCTCGAAGCTAGGTTCTTCCTCCTGAGAATCGCATTCTGGAGTATCACTATACTGACCTCGTCCATCTTGATGGTGCTCTTTCCCACTAGAAGAGTAGTCACCAAGGATTCATATAAAGGAGGGAGCGATGCTAGCAAGACCAACGTCCTGGTTTTCTCCTCAACTTTTTTGCTAACGTTGAGAAGGTCGGTGAGGATCTTTTGATAAGGATAGATGCACTTGCATGCTCTAGCCTTCATCCATCTACAGTTGGTAGAACTACTTCTAAAGGAATAGCATGTTGGTGAGTGACTTCACCATGTACAACTCCTCGAGCTTTGACCACAGCACCATCGAAAAAATCTCGTCAAGTATATGGATCAGCACATCATCCACTAGGTACAGGCGGATTGTGCTCACTGCTTATATCTGAATCCATTTCCAATCCTTCACCTCCATGGTAGCTGGCTTCTCGTCATACAAGAGAGCATCGATCAACCCATATTGGATGAAGACATTCTTTACCCTTGCTTGCTATAAGAAAAAATTATTCTTCCTATCGAACCTATTGATCTCCATCTTGATTGTGCTTATCTTCTCTATATTCTTCAATCTTTATCCACTATTGCAATCTATGCTCCAATACTATCAGACTCTGATACCAATCTATTGGGATATCAGCTACTCTGATACCATTTGTTAAGAATCTAGTACCGACGAATTGTGATAGGAAGAAAGAAGAAAACAAAATAAGAAAAGTAATCAAGTACATGGATCAGTGCAAGGGCTCACCTCCATAGGGCATGCAAAGCTCTACTATGAAAGAAAAAAATAGGTACAAGAGGAGAACATCCACTCTCAACTTATCATATATAAATCTCTCTCAACTAGAAGCTATCCTAACAAAAGCTCTCTCAGAATCCTAAGGAGACCCTCAGAAGTTACAAGATGCTCAATCCTCACAGCCTCCTCATCAAATACTATGCACCTATTATTTCTCTCTCTCACGGGCTGTAAGTATCCGATGCTCTGCTAAGCTCCTTTCGATGGCTATCTGAGCCTCTCTACGTGCCTCTCACACCACACACACCATTCTTTATTGCTCCATAGTACCTCAGCCCTTTAAATAGGATGAAAATCCTCATCTCAGCAATTCACAAGAGTCCTAGTAGGGCTCTTTCTCTTAATATGAGTCGAACATGACTTTGATGGAGTCTTGAAATATTTTTCAACCTTCAGATCATGACTGTAATCCTTCATGGCTGTTGGATCCTGTGGTCCACATGCAACTCCTATGGATCCTTTGGATTAATCACAATTCAAGTCTAAATAGAAAATCCCATCTTGTTCTGTTCATCTTCGTTGAGCCAGCTCGGTCTGAGGTTAAGCTAGCTCGATTACATCTCATCTGAACTCCTACTTTCTTTCTATCTGAGAGAGTCAGCTTGGCTATGGTTCGAGCCAGCTCGATGTTAGCCTGAGCCAACTCGACCTCGTATCCGAGCCAGTTTGACTGCTTGCTGATACTGATTCTCTTTTATCGTGGATTAAATTCGAGGCATCAAATTCTAACATAATTAATAAAATAATTTTTAAATAGTTAAAAAACTAAAATATGATAAATAAAAATTAATTACCATATGCTCCATATGATGAGTGAATTACCTCGAACCCCCATAATACGAGACTGTCTGTCTCACCTGATTCGTGATATTTTTGGCACAGCGATCCTGCATAGTTAACATTCAAATTAGTTAGTAAGTAACTAAATTTAAAAATAAATAATTAAATTATTAAATTTTAAATAAAAAAAGTTAACTGATAGGTTAGATTCTTGTACGTATGACATATGATAGTCCAGTCCTCTATAGTAATGCTGTCATATGACTGCTGTCATGCTGCCTCCATCTCCTAATCGTGCACTACAGCATACCAGTGGTGATGAATGCAATGCTAGTATTCCTTGAAATGCTAGCATAAATGATCATCTACAGCTTACTGCATGTGATCGTGCTCAAAATCAATAATATCAAATATAGCTTATGAATAAAAAATATTATAAGAATACAATGCTAATTAAATATTTAAATAAATATTATTGTACTTATAAGTAGCTATAGAAGACCTCCCTCTGAGGCCATGTAACTTGGTGCCAACTTCATTTGGATCACAACTTCATTTGGATCACCCTCCCCATGCCATATCCAGTGAGTATATTTCTTGTCCATACCAAAATATAGTAGATGTCCCTCAACAAGTGATATGTGATGATATACCATATTAATATATATTTTTTATGGATACTTTATCCAACTAGTATTATCAGCCTTACATCATACAAATTTAATAAAATCTCGAACATCTTTTTGATATTCAGACAAGAAAATATTTCTGTCGTCCATCTAACTTTTGTTGATATCCATCTGACAATAAATAATAATGCTTCATGAATCCTAATTCCATCAACTCCTTCCTAATAGGTGTGATCCTATCCCTTTCAAAAATATATTATTTTTATTATTGCCATAGCTTTGTTATTTATTCCATATCCAAAAAAAATCTGACAGCATCTTCCTACAGTTCTCCAAGTACATGATATAGATGGATCATATTTTAACCATATCTAATATATACCTGAAGAACAAATGAGATAACTATGATGGAGTTTTTTATAATAGAACAAAGAATACCATGACAATAATAAAATATTGATGTATTTCTGAACTATCAAAATTGAGGCATCCAAGAGCCGTTCACAGAGCCTATTTTGGGGATCCTGGGATTGACTCTTGAATAGAATTTTAAGGTTACATCAATGCATGCATTAAATTATTTCTAAATCGGATCCCAAATCGAATCCCAACTCAGATCCGATCAAGATCCAACCCAGATCATGTCTTGAATTTCAAATCGGATCACAAACATGATCCCAGACTGGATCCCGGATAGGATCCCAGACCAGCACTACAAGAAATACATCTTTTGCAATGAAATTATTTACGACAAAAAAATTCATTGCAAATACTGATATTTATGATAAAAAAATATTACAAATATCAATTATTTATGATGAAAAAAATTTTCATCATAAATAATTGATTATTTATAATATAAATTATATTTATATCATAAATAATCAATTATTTATAATAAAAAAATTTCATCATGAATAATCTGACGTATATAAATTATTTAAAAATTAAAAGGATGGAATTATTTGTGATGGAACATTGTCATCATAAATAATTGATTATTTATGATGTAAATACTATTTACATCATAAATAATAATTATTTATGATGAAAATATTTCATTGCAAATTATCTAATGTAAAATAAATCATTTAAAAAATTAAAAAGATAGTATTATTTTGGATAAAAATTTCTATCATAAATAATTAATTATTTGCAATGTAAATACTATTTGCATCATAAATAATAAATTATTTATGATGGATAACTTTTATATTAAATAATTTATTATTTACAACATAAATATTTCATTATAAATAATCTAACATAAAATAAATTATTTAAAAAATTAAAAGGATAGTATTATTTATGATGAAAAGTTTTCATCATAAATAATTGATTATTTATGACATAAATATTATTTACATTATAAATAATAAATTATTTATGATGAAAATATTCCATCAAAAATAATCTAGCATAAAATAAATTATTAAAAAAATTAAAAGGGTAGGATTATTTGTGATGAAAAGTTTTCATCATAAATAATTGATTATTCATGATGTAAATATTATTTATGATGAAAATATTTCATCATAAATAATCTGGCATAAAATAAATTATCTAAAAAATAAAAGGATGAGATTATTTACGATGGAAAATTTTTATCATAAATAATTAATTATTTATGATAAAAATTTATTTTTCATTATAAATAATTGATTACTTGCAACAAAAAATTTTCATCGTAAATAAGTTGACCAAAATTTTAGATTTAAAAAATAAAAGATATAGACTTTTTTAAAAACATAAAAAGAATAAAGATGCGCCATGTATGGTCGATGAGATGGGATTGAAGGATGCAAGTACATCCACTATTAGCTACCCCACAAGCAAATTAATATTTTTTTAATTTTTAAAAATTAGTATTGTTGGGGATAAATCCCGGTCCCATTGAAGTTCAGTTTGATGCTTAGCCTAATGCGACTAGTAGTCATGGAAGAGCTTCGATTGAAAATTCTTCCTCCAGTGGCCGAACTCCGATCGAACTTCTTTAGCAATCGAACTCTTCTAGTAGCCGAACCCCGACCAAACTTCTTTAGCAGCTGAACTCATCCGACGGTCGAACCCCTCCCAGACTCCCTTTAGTGGCCGAACACTAGCTGAACTCCTTCAAGCACTCAGACTCCCTCCAGCAATCAAACTCCTCTCAGACCTCTCCTTCAGTCGGATTTCTACAAAAGCCAAACTCCTTCTAGACGTCTCTTTCCGTCGAATTCCTTCAGAAGCCAAACTTCTTCCGAACCTCTCCTTCAATCGAATTTCTACAGGAGTCAAACTCCTTCCGGACGTCTCCTTCAGTCGAATTCCTTCAGGAGCCGAACTCCTTTCGGACGTCTCCTTCAGTCAGATTTCTACAGGAGCCAAACTCCTTCCGAACGTCTCCTTCAATCGAATTCCTCTAAGAGCCGAACTTCTTTCGGACCTCTCCTTCAGTTGGATTTCTACAGGAGCCGAACTCCTTTCGAATGTCTCGTTCAGTCGGATTCCTCTAGGAGCCGAACTCCTTCTGGACCTCTCCTTTAGTCGGATTCTTCCAGGAGTCGAACTCCTTCCAGACTTCTTCTTTAGTCAAACTTCATCTGGATTCCTCTAGCGGATTACTTTTAGATTTTAAGTAGTATTCCTTCCAGATGAACCCCTCTAGTCGTATTTTCTTTAGGAGTTCGAACTCCTCTGAAATTGATATATGTCAAAGTTCTTCACCAACCAACGCCTACTTTCTCTAGACTTCGACCATTAAATCTCAACAAATAGGCGATCCCACTATTGGATGGTTACGACTATCATTTATCAGGATAGTTATGACTGTCATTTATTAGTCTGCTATAGGTGACTCCACTATCAGATGGTTACGATAGGCTCCATCTATAAAAAGGAATCCTCAGATATGTTTTCTCTAAGTTGTCTTCTCCTTTCCAAAACTTTGTTGAATTCTTGCCTGAGCACTCCATTTTTGTTGGCCAGAAGAGCTGATTTGATCGTTGGAGGGTCTTATCAGAGCCACCACCATCGACTCCAGATAGAACTTTATTTTACAGATCACCGATGGTGACCTCTTCTTCTCCAACTCTAGCTCGATCCAACATTAACCAGATTCTGCACCAACAGGATTGGCACTAGAAGGAGGGTACCTCTTTTCCTGAGGTTTCTTTGTTCTTAAAGGAGTGCTCAGCAGTGATCTCTCTTTTTTCTCTCTAGAGTTCTTTTTCCTCCAAAAAAAAGCCTCCCAAGAAAGCTTCAATCCGACGATCAGCAGCCTCTATAGCTAGATTCCATCTAGATCCATCCATTTTTGCTCCAACTCTGACAATTCAAGCTCCACCGCAGCCATGGTGGATACGGAGCACTTCAACTTGCTAGTCCAGTAGGTTCGCGGTCTCACGGAGGCAGTGCAGGCCATACATCGACAGACTTTGACACCAATTCGGCTGGAGCAGGATTTTCTAGAGCCCCATGATCTAGTCGGAGGATGGTTAACTTAGGCTAGTCGACCGATGACCTTCGAAAAGAGAAAATAGAGGGCGAAGAGCCATTGCTCAGACCATGATTTGATCCCAGGGGAAGCTTTGTCCCATCAAAAAACTCTAGAGATCAATGATCGTAAAGATCTCCTGAATCAAAGGCTCCAGAAAATGAGCCGACAAATTGAAGAGTTCCGTCATACTCTCTCCTCATATGGTAATAATATTTGCACTGACCCTCTTTTCTCTCAGAGGATTATGCAAGAGCCCATTCCATCGAACTTCAAGCTTTCCCAATTTGAAAGCTACGATGGAACTTCTGATCCGGTTGATCATCTGGAGGCCTTTCGGATCATGATGCTACTCCATGGCACACTAGACGCCATCTTATGTCGAGCTTTTCTATCTACCTTAAAGAAAGCAGCAAAAAATTGGAACTCGGCATTGAAGCCGGGTATGATCTTTTTCTTTGACCAGATGAGTCATCAGTTTGTGGCTTACTTCGTTAGCAGCCAACATCTGCACCGAGGTTTGGATTTTCTGATGCATATCAAGTAGCAGGAAGTTGAATCTATCTGGGCTTATATCACTTGATTTAATACCACTACATTGGAAGTCCAGAACCTAGACCAGTCTGTTGCAATGGCCGCACTCAAGGACGACCTTCAAAAGAATGATTTGTTGTTCTCCCCAGAGAAGAAGTACCTTAGAAACTTTGTTGATCTACCAGCTCAGGCTGAAGGATATGTCCGAGTGGAAGAAACCTTCAAATTGAAGGATGAGAAAGCCACAGGAGAGCGGCAAGCAGGTGAATCTAATAAACCCATAACTGATGAGGGCTGAATGAAGTTCGATCGTGCTCACTGACTCTCTCCGAGCACAAGCGAGCCTGAACTCCTCTCTCGAGCTCGTCATCAAAGAAGCCCCGATAGAAGGGCACGAAATAGTTCTCCCCCTAGAAGGTTTCACAACTATGCCCCCCTCAATGCTCTATAGACGTCGACCTAAAGCAAGAGAAGATTGGCCGAGAGAACAATAAGGAGATCGGCTGTCTCTCGACATCATCAACACCATCTCTAGGAGACTTAGTGCTTCAGTGAGCAGCTATCTCAGCCTCAGAGCCAGGGAAAGCTTGCCCCAAATTGAGAAGGTCCGTATGAAATAGAGGAGGTCGTCTGGCCTAGAGCTTATCGCCTAAAGGAGATCGGAGGAACAACGCTCCCACAATCTTGGAATTTAGAAAATATGAGAATGAAAGAAGCAATCAAAAATGGCCATGTTAACCTCGACAAATCGAAGGCCTCGTTCATTTTAGATGAGATGAGGGGAGAGGCCCTGACAACGATCCTTATATGCCCCTATAGTCTGTTAGAAATAGGAGGAGAACCTTATCCTAACGTGAGCAAAATCGAAGGCCTCATTCATTTTAGACGAGATGAGAGAAGAGGTCCTGACAATGGTCCTTAAGTGCCCCTACAACCCATTAGGAACAGGAGGAAAACCTTATCCTAACGTGGGCAAAATCAAGGGTCTTGTTCATTTTAGACGAGATAAGGGGAGAGGCCCTGGCAACGGCCCTTAAGTGCCCATATAATCTGTTATGAATAGGAGAAGAACCTCGTCCTAATGTGAGCAAAGTCGAAGGCTTTGTTCATTTTAGATAAGGTGAGAGGAGAGATCTTGACAAGATCTTCTTCAACTTTAATAGGAGATAAAATCTCCTTCAACCTCAGCTTGAGATAAGATCTCCCCCGAGCTTCAACTTCAATAGAAGATAGGATCTACTTCAACCTTGGCTGGAGATAAGATCTCTTCCGAGCTTCAACTTCAACATCAATAGGAGATAAGATCTTCTTCAATCTCGACTGAAGATAAGATGTCCCTCGAGCTTCAACTTCAACCTCAATAGAAGATAAGATGTCCTTCAATCTCGACTGGAGATAAGATCTCCTCTGAGCTTCAACGCCAACATCAATAGGAGATAAGATCTTCTTCAACCTCGACAGGAGATAGGATCTCCCCCGAGCTTTAACTTTAATGTCAATAGGAGATAAGATCTTCTTCAACCTCGATTGGAGATAAGATCTCTCTTGAGCTTCATCTTCAACATCAATAGGAGATAAGATCTCCTTCAAGCTCGGCTGGAGATAAGATCTCCTCCGAGCTTCAACCTGAATGGGTGTAGGGCCCAAAAAAGAACTTCGGGAGTTATCTTTTTTGTACTTCTTTCAAATTTCGAACTCGAGAGTAGGAAGACTATTATTGGGGATAAATTTCACTCCCGTCGAAGTCCAATTTGATGCTTAGCCTAATGCGATTGGTAGTCATGGAAGAGCTTTGATTGGAAATTCTTCCTCTAGCAGCCGAAACCCAGCCAAACTTCTTTAGCAGCTGAACTCCTTCAGCAGTCGAACCCTGATCGAACTCCTTTAGCAGTCGAACTCATCCAACAGCCGAACCCCAATCGAACTCCCTCCAACGATCGAATCCTAGTCGAACTCCTTCAAGCATCCAAACTACCTTCAGTGGTCGAACTCCTCCCAGACCTCTTCTTTAGTCGGATTTCTATAGAAGCCGAACTCCTTCTAGATGTCTCCTTCAGTCGGATTCCTCCAAGAGCCAAACTTCTTCCGGACCTCACCTTCAGTCGAATTTCTACAAAAGCCAAACTCCTTCCGAACGTCTCCTTCAATCAAATTCCTCCAAGAGTTGAACTTCTTTCGGACGTCTCCTACAATCGAATTTCTCTAGGAGCCGAACTCCTTTCGGATGTCTTCTTCAGTCAGATTTCCATAGGAGCCAAACTTCTTTCGGACGTCTCCTTCAGTCGGATTCCTCTAGGAGCTGAAATTCTTTCGGACGTCTCCTTCAGTCGGATTCCTCTAGGAGCTGAACTCCTTTCGAACCTCTCCTTCAGTCAGATTTCTACAGGAGCCAAATTTCTTTCGGACCTCTCCTTCAATCGAATTTCTACGGAAGCCGAACTCCTTCCGAACATCTCCTTCAGTCAAATTCCTCCAAGAGCTGAACTCCTTTTGGACCTCTCCTTCAGTCGGATTTTCATAAGAGCCAAACTTCTTTCGGACATCTTCTTCAGTCGGATTCCTGTAGGAGCCGAACTCCTTTCAGACCTCTCCTTCAGTCAGATTTCTTCAGGAGCCAAACTTCTTCCGAACTTCTCCATCAGTCAAACTTCATCTAGATTCCTCTAGCAGATTACTTCTAGATTTCAAGTAGTATTCCTCCTAGATGATTCCCTCCAGCCGTATTTCCTTTAGGAGTCTGAACTTCTCTAGAATTGATATATGTCAAAGTTTTTCACCAACCAATGCCTGCTTCCTTCGAATCTCAATTATTAAATCTCAATGAACAGGCGATCTCACCATCGAATGGTTACGACTGTTATTTATCAGGATGATTATGACTGTTATTTATTAGTCTGCTATAGGCGACTCCACTATCGGATGGTTATGATAGGCTCCGTCTATAAAAAGAGATCCTCCAGATACGTTTTCTCTAAGCTCTCTTCTTCTTTCCAAAACTCTACTGAATTCTTGCCTGAGCACTCTATTTTTGTTGGTCAGAAAAGCTGACTTGATTGTCGGAGGATCCTGCTGGAGCCACCACCACCGACTCTAGATGGGACTTTATTTTGCAGATCATCGATGGTGACCTCTTCTTCCCCAACTCCAGCTCGATCCAGCGTCAACTAGATTCTACACCAATAGAAAGAATTGGTGCTAGAAGGAGGGCACCTCTTTTACTGAGATTTCTTTATTCTTAAAGGAGTGCTCAACAGTGATCTCTTTTTTTTCTCTCTAGAGTTCTTTTCAAAAAAAAAACTACCCAGGAAAGCTTCAACCCGATGATCAATGGCCTCTATAGCCAGATCCCATCCAGATCCATCCATTCCTGCTCCAGCTCTGATAATTCAAGCTCCACCTGCAGCCATGATGGATGCAGAGTAGTTCAACTTGCTAGTCCAGTAGGTTTGCGGTCTCACGGAGGTAGTGCAGGCCATATATTGGTAGGCTCTGGTGCCAATTCGATTGGAGTAGACTTTTTTGGAGCCCCATGATTCGGTCGGAGGATGGCCGACTCAGGCTAGCCAATCGATGACCTTTAAAAAGGAAAAATAGAGGGCAAAGAGCCATTGCTCGAACCATGATTCGACCTCGGAGGAAGCTTTGCCCCCATCCCATCAGAAAACTCTAAAGATCAATGATCGTAAAGATCTCCTAAATCAAAGGCTCTAGGAAATGAGCCGACAAATTGAAGAGCTTCGTCATACTCCCTTCTCACACAGTAATAATATTTGCATTGACCCTTCTTTTTCTCTGAGGATTATGCAAGAGTCCATTCCATCGAACTTCAAGCTTTTCCAATTTGAAAGCTACGACGGAACCTCTAATCCGTTCGATCACCTGGAGGCCTTCCAGACCATGATGCTACTCCATGGTGCACCAGACGCCATCTTATGTCGAGCTTTTCCGTCAAACCTAAAGGAAGCAGTAAGAAACTAGTACTCAACATTGAAGTCGGGTATGATTTTTTTTTTTGATCAGATGAGCCATCAGTTTGTGGCTCACTTCATCAGCAGTCGATGTCCACACCGAGGTTCAGATTTTTTGATGCATATCAAGCAGAAGGAGGGAGAATCTATTCGAGCTTATGTCACCCAATTTAATACCATTGCATTGAAAGTCTGGAACTTGGACCTGTCTATTGTAATAGTTATACTCAAGGGCGGCCTTCAGAAGAATGATTTGTTGTTCTCCCTGAAGAAGTATCCTAGAAACTTTGTCGATCTGCTAGCTCGGACTGAAGGATATGCTCGAGCAGAAGAAACCTTCAAATTGAAGGATGAGGAAGCCATAGGAGAGCGACAGACGGGTGAATCTAATAAACACGCAGCTGATGAAGGATCGAATGAAGTTTGGTCGTGCTCACAAACTCCCTCCGAGCGCAAGCGATCCCGAGCTCCTCTTCAAGCTCATCATGAAAGAAGCCCCGACAGAAAGGCACGATGAAGTTCTCCTCCAGAAGGTTTCACAACTATGCCCCCCTTGATGGTCCATAGACGTTGGCCTGAAGCAAGAGAAGATTGACTGAGGGCACTGCCGTAGCCAGAACCACCAAGGAGTTAGAAACAACAAGGAGATCGGCCGCCTCTTAGCATCATTAATACTATCTCTGGAGGACTTAGTGCTTTGGCGAGCCGCCATCTTTTAGCCTCAGAGATAGGAGAATCTTGCCCCAAATTGGAAAGATCCATATAAAATAGAGAAGGTCGTTCGGTCTAAATCTTATCGTCCGAAAGAGCTCGGAGGAACAACGCTCCCACAACCTTAGAATTTAGAAAATTTGAGAATAAAAGAAGCAATAAAAAATGGCCATGTTAACCTCAGCAAATTGAAGGCCTCGTTCATTTTAGACGAGATGAGGGGAGAGGCCCTGACAACGGCCCTTATGTGTCCATACAATCCGTTAGGAGTAGGAGGAGAACGTCATCCTAACATGAGCAAAATCAAAGACCTCGTTCATTTTAGATGAGATGAGGGGAGAGGTCCTAACAATGGCCCTTAAGTGCCCCTACAGTCCATTAGGAATAGAAGGAGAATCTTGTTCTAACATGAGCAAAATCAAAGGCCTCGTTCATTTTAGATGAGATGAGGGGAGAGGCCTTGACAATGGCCCTTAAGTGCCCCTACAGCTCATTAGGAGCAAGAGGAGAACCTCATCTTAACGTGAGCAAAGTCGAAGGCCTCGTTCATTTTAGATGAGGTTAGAGGAGAGACCTCGATAAGATCTTCTTCAACTTTAACAGAAGATAAGATCTCCTTCAGCATCGTTAGAGATAAGATCTCCCCCGAGCTTCAACATCAACATCAATAGGAGATAAGATCTCCTTCAACCTCGATTGGAGATAAGATCTCCTCCGAGCTTCAACTTCAACCTCAACAGGAGAAAAGATCTCCTTCAACCTCGACTGGTAAGATCTCCCCGAAGCTTCAACTTCAACATCAATAGGAGATAAGATCTCCTTCAACCTCGACTGGAGATAAGATCTCTCTCGAGCTTCAATCTGAATGGATGTAGGGTCCAAAAAAGAACTTTGATAATTGTCTTTTTTGTACTTCCTTCTTTCAAATTTTGAACTCGGGAGTGGGAGAACTATTATTGGGGATAAACCCCACTTCCATCGAAGTTTAGTCAGATGCTTAGCCTAATGCGACTGGTAGTCATGGAAGAGCTTTGATTGGAAATTCTCCCTCCAGTAGCTAAATGCTGATCGAACTTCTTTACCAGCCAAACTCATCCAGTGGTCGAACCCCTTCCGGACTCTCTCCAGTGGTCGAACCCTAACCAAACTCCTTCAAGCACCCAGACTCCCTCCAATGGTCGAACTCCTCCCAGACCTCTCCTTCAGTCGAATTTCTATAGGAGTTGAACTCCTTCTGGATGTCTCCTTCAGTCAGATTCCTTCAGGAGCTGAACTCCTTCCGGACCTCTCCTTCAATCAGATTTCTATAGGAGTCGAACTTCTTTCAGACGTCTCCCTCAATCGAATTCCTTCAGGAGCTGAACTTCTTTCGGACATCTTCTTTAGTTGGATTCCTTCAGGAGCCAAACTTCTTTCGGATATCTCCTTCAGTCAGATTCTTCCAGGAGTCGAACTTCCTCTCGAACGTCTTCTTCAGTCGGATTTCTACAGGAGCCGAACTCCTTTTGAACGTCTTCTTCAATCAAATTCCTCCAGGAGCCGAACTCCTTTCAGACCTCTCTTTTAGTCAGATTTCTATAGGAGCCAAACTCCTTTCGAACATCTTCTTCAGTCAGATTCCTTCAAGAGCCAAACTCTTTTCGGATCTCTCCTTCAGTCAAATTTCTATAGGAGTCGAAATCCTTCCAAACATCTCCCTCAGTCGGATTCCTTCAAGAGTCGAACTTCTTTCGGATGTCTCCTTCAATCGAATTCCTTTAGGAGCTAAACTCCTTCCGAATGTCTCCTTCAGTCAGATTTCAACAGGAGCCAAACTCCTTTCAAACCTCTTCTTTAGTCGAATTTTTATAGGAGCCGAACTCCTTCCAGACGTCTTCTTCAGTCGGATTCCTCTAGGAGCCGAACTCCTTTCGGACTTCTCCTTCAGTCAAACTTCATCTGAATTTCTCTAGCGGATTACTTTCAAATTTTAAGTAGTATTCCTTCTGGATGATCTCCTCTAGTCGTATTCTCTTTAGGAGTCTGAACTCCTCTAGAATTGATATATATCAAAGTTCTTCACCAACCAATGCCTACTTCCTCTAGACTTTGACTATTAAATCTCAATGAACAGGCGATCCCACTGTCGGACGGTTATGACTATCATTTATTAGTCTGCTATAGACGACTTCACTACTGGATGGTTATGATAGACTTCATCTATAAAAAGGATCCTCCAGATACGTTTTCTTTAAGCTCTCTTCTTCTTTCCAAAATTCTGCTGAATTCTTATCTGAGCACTCCATTTCTATTGGCCAGAAGAGCTGACTTAATTATCAGAGGATCCTACTAGAGCCACCACTATCGACTTTGGATGAAACTTTATTTTGCAGGTCACCAATGGCGACCTCTTCTTCCCCAACTCCAGCTCAATTCGGCATCAATCAGATTCTACACCAACAAGTATTTTTTAAAATTTTTTATTTTTCTTTAAATATTATATAATTTTAAAATTTAAAGCCCATCTTCACCGTTCATTATTTAAGTAATTATCATGTGAGTATCATCATAAAAGACCATCTTGATCTGGTATCTCTAGCTATGTAGATCGATAAAATATGATTTTGATGATCATGAATGATCATATGATGATATAATAGATAGAAACTTCCGATGGATCTAAAAACTTGTAAGGATGATCTTTATGATATTTATAGTATACTATCAAAATTTTACTTTAATCGAATATAATTATCATAGTTAATTTAGCATGAGATGATTTGGATCGTTAAATATAAATGAGTGATCAAAAGATCAAACCATATCTAATTATAAGATAATTTTTTGGATAAATGATCTTTGAATGTATATCAAGAGATATGTAGTTTTGGATAGTTTATACATGTGTGGTTTGCTTTTTACGATCACCATCATAGAAATGATCAAACTATTAGCAAAGATTATTTATCTAAAAAAATCATCTTATAATCACACACCAATTGGCATTTTAATCACTTATTTTTTATTTAACAATCTAAATCATTTTGTGCTAAATTAACTATGATAATTTTATCCAATTAAAGTAAAATTTTGATAGTATGCTATAAATATCACAGAGATTATCATTACAAGATTTTGGATTCATCGATAGTTTCTATTTATCAAATCATCATGTGATCATTCGTGATCATCGAAATTAAATTTTATTGATTTACATAGCTAGAGCTACAGATCGAGGTAGTCTTTTATGATGATACTCGCATGATAATTACTTAAATAATGAATGATAAAGATAGACTTTAAATCCTAAAATTATATAATATTCAAAAAATATATTTTTTTAAAAAATATTAATTTAAAAAAAATTAAAAAAATATTAATTTGCTTGTGGGCTAGCTAATAGTAGATGCACTCGCACCCTTCAACCCCATCGCATTGACCATGCATGGTGCATCTTTGCCCTTTTTTATTTTTAAAATAGTCCATATTTTTTATTTTTAAATTTAAAATTTTGGTCAACTACTTATTTATGATAAAAATTTTTCATCATAAATAATTAATTATTTATGATAAAAAATAAGTTTTTATCATAAATAATCAATTATTTATGATAATAAATTTTCATCGCAAATAATCCCATCCTTTTAATTTTTTAAATGATTTATTTTATGTCAGATTATTTATGATGAAATATTTTTATCATAAATAATATTTATGACATGAATAATCGATTATTTAGGATGAAAACTTTTCATCACAAATAATCCTACCTTTTTAATTTTTTAAATAATTTATTTTATATTAGATTATTTATAATAAAATATTTTTATCATAAATAATTTATTTGATTAGTACCCTCATGGGTAACCTCAAGTCTATCTCATATTTTTTTGGCTGAAATATAAGTACAAATCTGATTGAATTCATTGGCATCAAGTGAGTAATAAAGCATATTCATTACTTTAGCATTCAATTGAGCCAACTTTTTATCATTTTCATTCCATTTTTTTTTTGGGTTTAAGAATTATATTACCCTCAATGCTAATTATAGGTGTATGTGGTCCATTGATTATGACACTCCATAAGTCATAATCAAGTGCTTGAATGAATATGCGTATGCCTACCTTCCAATATGTGTAGTTAGAGCCATTAAATAAAGGAGGCCTATTTATGGACTACCCTTTCATTAGAAAGATATTTAACTAGATTCCCATCTCAATCAATTACTCTAAATCAAATGAACAACAAATAATATAAGAGTACCTGCTCTGATACCACTTATTGCCCAAAAGAACAACCCAAGGAGGGTGAATTAGGTTTTTCAAAAATTTTCAGATTACTAAGTGTGTATGCAGAATTAGAATACTACTATGCTAAAAATGTAGTGATCAAATAAAAAATAATGATAGCTGATGAAGTAAATCACATACACAAAGCCACAAGATTTTTATAGTAGTTCGGTGTCAAACCCAATATCTACATCCACTCCTCAAGTACTCAACTTGAGAATTCCACTATAGTCTCTAAGATTATGGTAAGATTATTTTTCTTTCAAATTCACAATCTAAACCTAATTAGTTTTGTGGGCTAACCAACCAAAACTTAGCTCCAAGCTACTCCTAGGCTTGTACAAATCCAATTCAAGGCTTGGATGGGCCTATCTCCTAAGTTTCAACTCTTTTATAACTTGAAATATAGAGATTTTAGAATGCAGAAATTTAAGAACAAAATAAACTCCTTGAAGAGTTGATTTTGAAGCTTTGATGTACAAGCTGAGTAGTTGGAGGGCTTTAGTAATGAATGCTCCCTTTCTTTACTTGAAAATGCTTTGATTGCATAGTTAGTTGAGTGGTTGAACAACAATGAAGGCTCTTTAAAGATCACTATTTGGATAGTACATAATTTTTAAATATTTTTTTGATGTTTTTTACTTTTTTGCATTTATATCTTGTGTTCTCTATCTTTAATTTGATTTTAGAAGCCTTCTAATCTAAGTTAAAAACTCCAAAAATGGGTTTGTAGCTATAGGAACATCAGAAAAAGCCATTTAGAGCATCCAAAATGAAATCTGGGTAGTCTAGAAACTAGCCATTGGGGTTGTTAGAAATTCAAGAGTCAACTCTCCAGAGCCTTGAGTCGACTCTAGTCTTAGAGCAAAAATTTTAACATTTTGTATTTTTTGTACCATGCTAATTCTACATGCCGGAGTCGATTTCTGGACTTCATGAGTTGACTCCAATCGCGGAATGAAAAATTTAGCATTCTATTCTTGGACTGGTCTGAGACATGAGTTGACTCTTTCTTTTCATGAGTTGATTCCTTCATGAGTCGACTCCTGATCTATGCCAAGTGCTGAAACTATGCTGGATTTAATTTTAAGCTTCTCTTGAGTTCATTCCTGATCCAGTACTCTTTGAAAAATATTTGTCTTGATCTGTTTTGTTCTTCTTTCTTAGTTTTTCCAATCAAATACATGGAGCTTTATTGAGATGTATTTCTATCTTCCTGAACTTTATCTTAAACACTCCAACCAAATTGTTAGTACCAAAAATAGACTTAAATATTTTGTTATTCATCAAAATCATACCTAGGATCAACAGGAGGCTGTGGAGGGTAGGGCGTGGAGAGATGGTGGTGATGGATCAGGTTGGGGGCTGCAGGTGATGGACGGTGGAGGGGCGCCATAGGGGGTGGGGGTCGCGACGGGTGGGGGGCGGAGGGGCTGTAGTGAAGGAACCAGATCTAGGATTTCAGGATTAGATCTTAAAACTTTTGCAAGATCGGACAGCAAAAAACTAAAATAAATTAAAATTTATTTATAAAAAATAGAGAATTCTTAGATCTAAGATTCTATTATATGATTGTGGCATGAGATTAAATTAGAAATTAAAAATGTAAAGAAAGAAGAACATGTTGATCATATCAACATGCATCTACACTACATTTAATACATGTATGTAAAAATAGATCAGATCTATATTACTTGTGCAAGTTAGACATTCTAACTTACTAATTTAGGCTTGAGGATGATGCTCTAAGCTGCACATATATCCGGCCTCTAAGAGATGTTCACACGAGCCCACGAACTTCGATCAAAAGTCCTACATAAAAAATCAGCACAGTATGCTAGTACTGTGCTGATCCTTCTTCGATAGTTAATCCGGTGCTTTCTTCTTCTAGATTTGGACTCCTCCAAAGAATAAAAGAAAGAGGAGATATTTCAGATCTGAGACACTCTCAAAACAAAATCTTAAAAGAGGAGGATAAGAGAAGAAGAAAGCAACCCTAGAAGACGACCCTCTTCTTTTTCTCTGTTCTCTCACCTAGACACCTAGATTGGTGTCTATAAAAACCCAACACCCAAGAGGTCTCTTACCTTGGTATTCACACACCCAAAAGAACTCTCCAAGATCTAGAACATGTCCAAAAACTATCCCAAAATTCATCCTATGTAATGAGTTATAGAGGAGTCCTTGTTGGATCAAATTCTTAGACTAGGAAAGAAGAAACATTGCAACTAGTTGGGATGCCCAACACTTGGATGCCCCCTCCTTTCTTTTTCGCATAGACCATTAGAGAAAAGCACACAAAATTTCTTATTTTCCACCCAATAAATCAGATAGAAAATAGGGAGAATGGGCGGCATGCATGGGAGGAGTTTTAGTTTCTTAAAACTCTATCCAAAGAAAAATTAAAATCAAATTCAAACTTTCTCCTTTTACTGGGTCCACAACTAATTGCCATATGAGAAAGAGAGAAGATGAGTGGGCATGAGTGAAGGCCAAGGAGAGGAGATTTGTTGCCAAAAATAAAGGGAGAGTGGGTGTGGGGAGGCGTGGGATATAGGTGGCGCAAGATAGATCCTAGTCTTACTAGGATTCCATATTTGACTTGATCAAATATAGTTTGTCAAACCAAATTAAATCAAAATTAATTTAATTTAATTAAGTTAGACTCTAATATAATTAAGAACTTAATTAAATTATATTAAATTATATTTAATTTTAATTTAATTTTCTAAAATTTAAAATTTGGGTTGCCCCAACTCCTAGTTAAACTAGGACTAGTTGTTCCTTGCACTTGGCTTATCCAAAAAACCAATTAGACTTGATCCAATCCAATCTAAACTAAATCTAATTAAATTATATTTAATTAGACTTAATCTTAGTCCTTTGGCTTAATCAAATTAACCCAATTAGTATTTAAATTGCTAATCGATCCTCCTACAATATTTGCACCAGGTTAAACATCAATCGTATTGATCGTTTAACCTTAGAACTATTTTCAATCAATGGTCAACCATCCGATCGGATCATAAACTTTAATGTGTGTAACCCTATAGGTCTGAACCTAAGTCGTTAGTGTAGAGATAAATTCTTATACCAGTTGAAGTAACTATCTAGCAATGATATCCGATGGCCGAATAGGTCGAATATGTAGAACAACATCCTTAGAACCCATGTGGATATAGTTTTCATATAATTCATCTTCTTGACCAAAATGCTCGTAGGACACCTCAAAGTTAAACTATCAACTCTGATCATGCTATCCATATTGTATTTCAAAATACTAAATCTATCTCTTGGACTATCCTGGCCATGATTTTGACATATTGAAATACAGTGATACATTCTTCTCCAACTTTTAGAGTGGTCAATTCCATCTTGATCACACATTGACTTCACAAGTACTTGATTGTTGCCCAGAAGCCTTCTGTTATTGAATTAAAAATTCAGTTAGTCCGGTACCAAAGCACAGTGAGTTACTTGCAAGCCACTGAGGTGATCTCAGATCTAAGAAATATTTATATCTATATCCCATCAGAGATATTCTTGATAGCAAAATGCTCTGGAGTTGATCACATTCAGTGATGATGTACCCTTACATCTCACCTATATGCTATACCAATATCTTTATACTCCTTAGTTAAGAGGATAACCAACTTATATGGCATACAGCGATCTATGCTCGATAGATGTTATCGTCCTAATTAACAGCCTATCATTTGATCGTGAACAGTTTTAAGAACTAATCAATAAATCCTCTCTTTATCGAACATAAATAGTCCTAAGAACTTCATCACAATAATGGAGTTTATTAGAAGATGAAAACTTATAATGAAAAATATCAAAAATATATTTTATTAATTAATAAATTAATTATAATTATAATATAGCTCAATCATCAATAGGCTAATGATTAGCTTTGGAACATATTTCTTAACAACTCTCACTTATCCTAAAGCCACTTGGCATAATATCTAATATCCATCTTCGACTTGTGGTTGTCGAACTTTTTTATCGTCAGGGCTTTAGTGAAGGGATCGGTCAGATTCTCCTTTTCATCGATTTTTTGAAGGTCGATGTCACCTCGATCTATGATCTTTTGGATTAGACGGAAGTGGCGTAGTATGTGCTTCATCTGCTGGTGTGCCTTTGGTTCCTTCATCTAAGCAATGCTACTTCGAGCTTGGTGATAAACTTTCTCAGCCACACAGCTTTTTTTGCAGCATTTGATGTTGCAATATACTCTACTTCGCAAACAGAGTCTACCATAGTATGCTGCTTGGAACTCTTTCAGTAGATGGCTCCACCTTTCAGAGTAAGATATATTCCAATATGCTTCTGCTATCATCATGGTCAGATTGAAAGCTGGAGTCTGTAAGTCCCATAAGTTTCAGATCTGACTCGCTATAAACCAACCATTAGTCCTTAGTATTTCTCAAATACTTAAGGATGGCTTTAACCACTTTTTAGTGGTTTTCTCTAGGATCAGACTGGTATCTACTTACTATTCCTAGTGAGTATGCCATGTCTGGTCTCATACATATCATGACATACGTGATAGATCCCATTATCGAAGTATATGGGACTCTACTCATATGCTCTCTCTCTTTAGAAGTTGTCGGACAATCCTTCTTAGAGAAAGAAATTTCATGACTTATCAAAAGATAGCCTTTTTGGAATTCTCCATGCTGAATCTCTTTAGCATAGTATCTATGTATGTGGACTGGGATAATCCAAGCATCCTTTTAGATATATCCCTATAGATCTTCATTCCTAGGATGTAAGATGCTTCATCCAAGTCCTTTACGGAGAACTATGATGACAACCATACTTTTATTTCCTACAGTGCAGGGATGTCATTCTCAATCAAGAGAATGTCATTCACATACAAGATAAGAAATATCATTGTTGGATCATTTGTTCATTTGTAAATGTAGGGCTCTTCTCCATTCTTAACAAAGCTATATATTTTGATTATCTTATCAAAATGCATATTCCAACTCTGAGATGCCTGCTTCAATCCATAAATGGATCTCTGAAACTTACACATCTTGGACTCATCTGTGGATATGAACCTCTCAGATTGTATCATATACACCTCTTTGATTAGCTCTCCATTTAGAAAAGCTATCTTCACATCTATCTGTCAGATCTCATAGTTCAGATGGACAGCAATCGTAAGCATTATTCGAATGGATTTAAGCATTGCCACAGGGGAGAACGTGTCATCAGAGTCAACACCGTAATGTTGACGATATCCCTTGACAACCAGATGAGCTTTATAGATCTCTACCTTTCCATCTGCGCCCTTCTTTCTTTTGAAGACCCACTTACACCCAATAGGTTTAATCCCTTCAGATGGGTCAACCAATGTCCACACATCATTGACCTTTATGGACTTCATTTCAAACTTCATGGCCTCCAGCCATTTTTTGAAATCAGATCTCTGCATTGCATCCATATAGATGATTGGATCCTCATCATTCTCATCGAATTTGATAGGATCACCATCTCGGATCAAAAAATTATAATATCAGTCCGCCTGATGCGGTACTCTATCGAACTACTTTAATGATGCATGTACATTAGGCTCTAGAACTGATCTAATCAAATCTGACATAGGTTCAGCTATAGGTATCGATTTTTCTACCTATTGAATTTCATCAAGTTCAATCTTAAAGGCAGCAGTTCCTTCACCAAGAAAATCTTTTTCTAAAATGATTGCCTTAAGACTAATGAATATCTTTTATTCATCAGTATGGTAGAAATAGTAATCCTTACTTTCTTTCGGATATCCTATAAACACACACTTATCAGACCGGGGTCCAAGCTTATCTATATGCAAATATTTGATATAGGCCGGACAACCCTAAACTCGTAGGTGAAAGTGTGTAGGCCTACGCCTAGTCTATATCTCATATGGAGTCTTTATGATAGATTTACTTGGTTTATTATTAAATATATTATTGAAAAATATATCCTAAAGCCAATCATCTAAGTGGTAGATGATTGAAATTAGTATATAAATTATCTAATAATAATAGTTATTTGACTGGTTTATCATAAAAGTTCTATCTTTCTTAAATAAACTTTTAAATTATGATGAAGTTCTTAGAACCACAATCAATTGATAAAAAAGGATTTATCGAATGGTTCTTAAACTGTTCATGATCAAATGATAAGTTATTAATAAGAACGATAACTTATCGAGTGTAGGTCGCTGTATGCCATATGCATTAGTTATTCTTATAACCAAGTGATGTGGAGACATTGGTATGGCATCCAGATGAGATGTAGGAGTACATCTGCACTAATCATGATCAATATAGCACTCAACTATTAAGAATAGCTAGTTAAGGCCAATGGATATAAGTGTCCCTCGGATCTGAGATCACCATGGTGACTTATAAGCAACTCACTATACTTTGATGTGGATTGTCTGTATTTTTAATATAGATTTGAAATATTTTTAGGTACAGTCAAGTACTTATGAAGTCAGTATATGAGTTAAGATGGGATTGACCACTCTTGATTAGCTTCAGAAAGAGAATGACTGGTTGTGTTTTAATTTAGCAAAATCTAGGCCTGGGTAATCTTCGTAAGGAGTCACGAGATTCACAAAATTTTGAGACACAATAGAGATGACTTGTATGAGTATCGACAACATACTCAAAGTCATCTTGAGAATTATTGGTCATAGGAATGAATTATATGATAACCATGGGCCAGGGTTATAAGAATATTGCTTTACATACATTCGATCTATTCGGACGTTAGGAACCATTACTAGATGGTTACTTCGATTGGTATAGAAATTGATTCCTATGCTACTAGCTGAGATTCGAACCTATGGGGTCACACACATTAGAGATTGTAACCAGATCAGATGGTTAATCAATGATTGAGAATTATTCTAAGATCAAACATTCAATGCAATTGATGTTTGATCTAATACAAGTATTGCAAGAGGATCAATTAGCAATTGGATTGCTAATTGACTGAATTTGATTAAGCAATAAGGCTTAGATCAAGTCTAATTAAATTATATTTAATTAGAATTAGTTTAGACTTAATTAGATTAAGTTTAATTGATTTATTGGATAAGTTAATTGCAAGAAAAAAATAATTTCTAGTTGGACTAGGATTTAAGTGCACCTAATTTCTAATTGAGTTAGGATTTAAATTAGATTTAAATATGATTTAAACTAGACTTAATTAGATTTGTAGTTAGACTAGGATCATCCATAATTAGACTTGTACTAATCATATTTTAAATGGGTTCAAAATTAGTTTGACTTAGTCAACATATGGGAATCCTAGTTAGACTAGGATTCCCTGTTTCTTTTCTTGCACCATTATGTTGTTCCATGCCCACATTTAATTTCATATTTTATTACATGATTTTTTCCATGCCTACGAGAAGTCTCCCACACCCCATATTTGGTGAATTTGGAATTTTATTTGACTTGGTCAAATATAGGAATTGGATTTGAGTTTCACTCTATTTGATAGAGTCCTATGAAACCAAAACACCTCTTCCCATCTTGCGCCAATATTCCCTATGCCAACCTATTTTTTGTCACCAATTTTTTCTATGTTTTGTGCATGGAATTAAGGCATCTCATACCTGATTTTGTGGGAGGGGCATCCAAGAGTTGGATGCCCCATAGGATTCCTTACAATCCTCTTAAAAACTAGGTTTTGACCTAGTCAAAGGAGTTTGTTTTGGGATGCCTCCTTCTATCATTTTTGAGCATCAAAAAATTATGGTGATTCCATGAAAAAAGGGAAGAGAAAAGGAGGTGTTGGCATGGGGATTATGGGTGCCTACTTCCTTGGAGAAAAACTCTTCATTAAGACATGAAAGGTTCATGTCTTGATGAAGACAAAGGTAAGAAGAATGTCTTCTTGTATATTTTTCTTTCAATGTTTATTTTCTCCTTATTCTTTGTGATTTTTATATGATAAAAATTTGAGAGAGAGAGAGGAAGAGGGCATGGGTATCTGTGCTCCAAGGTGTTGGGGCAGAATGATCAATTTTGGACATGATCTGATCATGTCCTGATGAGAAAAGAAGAAAGAAAGAAGGTCTTCTCTTAGGGTTTCTTTGAGAACCCTTCTTCTCCATATTTTTGTGAGGTTTTTCTATAAAAATGATTAGAGAGTGTAAGATATAAAAATATAAAAAAAGTCTAAGAGAGAAGGTCTCCCCTTATCCTAGCATAAAGATATTTTTAGGACATCAATCGTTGATGTCCTGAAAGAGAAGATTTGTCTTCTCTTAGGATCTTTTCTAATGTATCTTATTTTTGATTTTTGGAAGATCCAAAGATTGGATTTCTTTCTTATTTCTTCTCTTATTCTTCATCCCTTGGAGTATCCAAGAGATTCAAAGAAGAAATTTTAGATTAACCATCCAGAGGGATCCACGAGAAGCTAGCACTTCGACTGGATTTTTATTCGACGAACATCCGATTTTGTTGTAGCCTCACATGGATCACCTGTAGAGGTCGGACATATGTGCGGCTGCAAAAGAAACAACGTGAATCAACTGTAGAGTTCTCGACCCATGCAAAGGTAAGAGATTTGATCTCTTCTTTCACCTAGATGCAATCTAGGGTTTAGATCTAGAACTGTTTCAGATCTAGGGTATTGATTTGATCAATACCAAAGATTTTTATTTTCAAATTTTAGAATACATTATGACATGTTATAGGTCTTAGTTGTAGAATTTAGTAATTTAATTGCATGCATTTATAGATTAAATGGTTTAATTTATAACTTTTACTATGTTATATTTCAAAAAAATTTTAAAATTCATGCATGAAATCCTACATATTTTTCATCAATGATATCAGAGCATCTAGGTTCATTTATAACATGATCATATTTATATTAAATTAAATTTAAAAAATAAAACTATAAAGATCGCACATTCTGCTACAAGGTTGTCTTGCTGTAAAGTTTATCTCTTACAGTGGAGAGGTTGTTCTAGTATGTGTTGATCTATACTTGAATCATAAATAAGTTAGATATGATCTAAATAATTTTATGATTTATTTTTTAAATTTAAATCTAAAATTAAATAGATATTAGATCTATTTTAGATTATTTAGATTAGATCTAAATAATATTGGATTGAGCATACTGTTATGAGGTTGTCCTACTATAAGATTTGTCCCTTACAGTGGAGAGATTATACTAGTATGTGTTGACTCAAATAACCTAAATCATAAATATATTAGATAAGATCTAAAGTAATTTATGATTTATTTTTAGATTTTAAATCTAATTTTAAATAATTTATGATCGGACCATATGATGTGTTTTATGTTTAGATGTAGATCCTCTTATTGCATATGTTGATATATAATTTTTATTTTAAATCTAGAATGTATATGATATATTTATTTTATAAAATTTAAATTAAAAACTTACTTTCTGCAAAATCCTAGATTCGAAACTTTAGGACATGATCGAAATATTAAAATAAATAAGATCTAAAATCATATATTGAATATGATTCAATGTAAATTATTTATAATTTAAAAATATTTTAAATGATCAAATCAAAAATTAGTTTTGAGATTTCATAAACCTAAACCCATTAGCTTTGAACTTAATTAAGAATTAAGTGATTGTTTAGGATCTAGGTTTGTGATTTAAACATCCTAAGATAATTTCATAAAATATGGGCTAAAGGATAATGGATTAGCTTTGATCAGATCCTTAATTGGATTAGATCTAGGATTAGATTAAATATGGACTAAGTTAAGAAATTGATCAAACCTAATTAATAGTTAATTAGGATTAGATCATTTCTTTAGATCACTTCAATAGTCGTAGTTGATCAAAGTCCATACATCTAACAAATGGATACCGATCGTGGCTCAATGGTCGAGCCCGAGTCTTTAGGTAGACCAAATCAAAATTGATAAATCGATTAGTATCTAAGATAAGTCTGGCATCCCAAATTGATGGTTTTTTATTGATAGCCTGGCTACCTGGCTATTTTTGATGGTGTCTAAGGTGAGTTTTGGCAGACCCTCCCACAGATCTCACTTACCTAGCCAATATGGTTAATCAGGTCTTGATTAGATTGCTCATTGACTCATGCTAACCCATGTCACATAGAAAATCAGTGAGACTGATTTTATTTTGTGAGACTGATCAAGGTGCCCATGGACCGATGTTGATCCTAGTCCTTGTTAAAGACTTGAGAAGTGGGAGGACTTGACTTGGTGAAGTCAGTGGGAGCAAATTGATCCATGTTCTTTCTATCCTTAAATCATAAATAATTTAAATCCTCTAAAATTATTCGATCCTTAAAATGATAAAATTATGGAGATAACTGAGTCATAGTCTTCCATTAAGTTGGATGATAATAAATCCATTAACTCAATAATCATTGGAGGCCTAAAGGCCATGTGCTTATTAACTAATGGAATTATCATTCATAATATGATAACTTGGAAGTGTCTCTTTAATGATGGTTAGGTTGGCTAACCAAAGTTAGGCTTAATCATTCATTGGTTAGATGCACCAAGTATGGTCATATTATTGATTGGACCTAACTAGATCCTTACAGTGGTGGCCAAAGCTAACTGATTAGATTTCTAGGGCAAAATTAAATTATTAGAATTTATTTGGAGAAAAAATTAGTTATGAACCTATCCTTAGACATACATGGGTTGGCCAACCAAAGTTGGGCTCATGTGCAGTCTATATGGATTCTAGTACCTACTAGAAAATTAAAGTAATTCTCCGAATTGGAGGTAGAGGCTACTAATTCGAATAAAATAGTGAAAGAACCTTAAGACTAAAGTCCAAATCTCTAGGCTTAATATAATTCATACACTTAGGTCATTATTCTCTTTTCTCAAATTAAGGCTAAACCCTTATTGCTCCAATCACTGTTAGACAGTGATGACTTATGGGATCCAACTTCGTTAATTTGTATCGAAAGTTGAATTTGGTTCAACAGTACGAATGGATTCGTATTGGATCTTCTAAATCCAGTCAAAATAATTAGTCCAATATTGATCCAAATCAGGCATACTGCTTCTACTATTAGAAGTGGGGTTATAGGAAGAAGAATTGTCTTGCTTCTCTTGACCATAATAGGTAGAACAAGAGAAAGGAGCAAGAGTTGCTTATCAAGAATGTTATATGATAACATCTTGAAATTTCTCAGTATGTTATTTGGCTACCTGGTTATGGGATGTTAGATATGTGTGCCCTAGAAGCTAGATTGACTGACACTTATAATACACTTTTAAGGATAAAATTATAATTTTAACTATAAATAATAAAATAGATTATTTTCTATCGTAGTGTGTATTTGAAAGTATCTGTGATACATCCCTCGAGTTAATGGTAATGATAGTTTATATTTTCAAGAGTTGAAAATTTAAGACATGAATTTTTATTATTAACTCATAAAATGCTTCCGACCATAGGATCATCATGAGGATGGTGATTGATTCAAAATGTTGGTATACGATCGCTTCTTCAGAATAGATGAGTCTTGAGTCTACGGTGTAGAGACACCGGAGCGAGAGTACAAGTACTCATTAGAGAATAAGGGCATTGAGCATGACCACCTCGAGCAGTCATCAAGAAGTCTATCTTCTCGTCGATGACTGACTCGAAGCTGCAGTAGTATGTCTGATTTTTTGATCTGAGGTGCATCGACAGTTCACCTTGAGGGTGTTATAGCTCGACTACACCATAACTCGATCTCCTAGCCATTCGAAATCCTAAGGTGTATGTTAGTTATATCATGTTCATTGTAGAAATTAGATTGCACCAATAGGAGATCTATTTATCTCGATAGATGAGGAGCAGCCCGATGATGATCATGAGAATCAAGTCCATAAGCCCATGGTCATGGTAAAGTGAAATAATAGAAAGAATTTCTATTAGGTTTTTTACATTAGACTTGAATCGAATGATTAATTCATATGATGGATATTAGGGTTTGACGAGATCACCTTAATCCTAATTCGATCGGAGCTCAAGATAGAGGAACTTAATCATATAGGTAACTATATCGAGAGGTTTGCTTTCAGTTCTGATAGATTGCCACCATATGCTGCTAGGTGTCATTGGTAGATTTTGGGAGCAATTAGAATGATTTGGATGATTGATCATACTAGTTGTCTGAATCAAAAAAGTTTTGATCCATTGGAAGATGTTTCGATGATGTCGATGATAGAGATTGTGATATATCCCATTACCATACGAAATTGAACCTAACTGGGTCACACAAACAAGGGTTTGGATCTGGATATCATCAATTAGACTGACCCAGTTTAATTGATTTGAATAAGATTCAATTAGGTTCAAGAAAATTGTGCTAGCACATGATTGAGCCTAATGTTCTCCTTTAACAATCATTAAAGCTTATTTTGACTGAGCCAAATGTGTTTGGGCTCACTCAAAAACCTTTACTTGGTCTGACTGAAGTTTGTACAAGTCAGAAAAGGATTGTCTTAATTTATGAGATAAATTTGAGACAACACCTGCCATTTTTCGTCACCTACTAAATCTTATCTTTGGACTTTGGTCAAATATTGACCTTTCACACTTAGACATCTGCCCATATGTCATGCACCCATAGGAGAGAACTTTGACCCTTGTCCTCTTACTAAAAGATAGAGAGATAAAGGGTGCATGCCTAGGGAGGCGTGCGCCCCATGTGGATAAGGATTGGAGTCCCATACATATGGGACTCCAGTTGCTTTAGGAAATCAAACTTGATGGCACCAAAGAGTCTTGTTTGACCCAATCTTGACACCATCTATGAAGGGTTTTTGAGGGACTCTAATCTGATTAGATCAGATGATGTCATCCCACCAATCAGATTTAGATCTGATTGCATAAAGGGCCATGATTGGTCAGGATGATGTGGCATTGCATGGCACAGTAGGATCTATAAAAGCCCTATCTACGCCTAGATTGAAAGAGCTTCTACCTTAGCCCATGCTATATAGCCCCTCTCCCTCCTTCTCCATGCCACCCTTTGGTCCTCTCTCTCTTCTCTACGCCCAAGAGGATTTGGGCATGAGTTAGGTGTGATCCAAACAAGTGAAAGACGATAGGAAAGGAAGAAGGAAGCATTACTACAAGAGACAATGGCTGATCTTTAATAGTCATTTTGAAGATCTTCAAGATCAGATCCAGATCTAATTTTTGGAGAATAGATTGAGAATGAGAAGATCTCTAGATCCGATCCGAGTGGATACCAGTAGAGGTCAGGCGCTTGCGTGGCTACATCCAAAATCTTAGGCAAACATCGAGATCATCGCAGGATAATAGGATTACCCATAATAAAAGTATAATTAAATTAGATTTTATTTTATTTTATTTTTATTTTATCAAATCAATAAGATCAGATCTAAAGAGTTTCAGATTTGATTAGGATCATAAAGAAAAATTTTTAAAATATCCCTCTTGATCCAATCAGATCTGAATGAACCTGCATCGAGAAAACATGGTTTTTCTCTTCATGGGATACCAGTAGTCCTATGCAATTTGTTGCAATAATTTTGAGTAAGTGAAATGTTAGAAAATGGTGAGAAATACCTGAACGTTAGGGATGGAAGTTTTGTTCCAATCCTAGCTTTAGAAATTATCAAGCTTATTTTCAAAAGATGTCATTTTGAGTGATTGTCACTATTATCCATCATTTATGATAAATGTGATCTCTATTAGCCTTTTGGTTAGAGATGGTTATCATTTATCAATAAGAAAGATTGTTGTGATATTATTATGAATAATATTATAATAATATATGGATAATAAAAAAATAATATTTAATATTTATACAGTCTATTAAGTATAATGTATACATTTAATAAACATTCAAATTAGATTATATCATGGATGACTACATTTGGCATTATAGGCTTAGTCATCTTGATAAGAATAGGATAAACAGGTTCGCTTGAGTGAAAAACTCAACATCAATGGTTGTGAATCATTGATAACCTATGAGTCTTATCTTCTTAGAAAGATGACAAAGTCACCTTTTACTAGAAAAGGTGAAGGAGCCAATAAAGTTCTAAGTCTCATACATAGTGATGTCATAGGAACACGATGTTGTCGTTAAGACACCATATTTATCAGTTTAATCTGACTTCTTAAAATAATTAAAAATTTATAGATAGCAGTGAGTCGGATCGAATTCACAGAGAAGATAGTATTTTTAAATTTAAAATCTTTGATTTTTGAAAAGAAAAAGAAAAGAAAAGAATTTTGAAATCAAAAGTAAAGTCAGAAAATAAAACGTAAAAATTAAAAGGTGCAGAAATTTAAACTTGGTACTAAGATCTACTAGTTAGATCTTAGCATCTACTTGCAATAAAATAAAAAATAATAATTAAAATATAGAAACTAAATTATAATAAAAATGAAGAGCATGAAATTAAAGAGCATAAAAATAAATATTGCATTAAAAAGTTCATAATTTAAATATATAAAATAAAAAAAAATAAAATAGACTGATCTCTGATCTTGAATTGGTATTGGTGAAAGATGGTATAGAAGCCCAGCTCTTCTTCTCGGCACCAATTGCTTTGAAGCAGCCATTAACCCATAGCCTAGCTTCACCCTATACCAAAGCTTCAACTTGATCGGAGATATTGATTTTTGAAGGCCTGGGGTCCTTTTTATAGAGCTAGGGAGACTAGATATTTTTTCTGGAGGTAATGTGGGACTAAGGATTGTTTTAATCGTGAAAATAGGAAGAAGTTTGAGTGAAATTTGGATTAAAATAGCCCTTCTTGAGTTCTTTTAATTCTGGCCGTTAGATGGTGATCTGATGCTTCCAAAAATACCAAAAATAAACATGTAATGGCCCAGATCAAGTCGGATTAATTTCTGACCATTGGATCATGCTTGATGGAAGAATTTAGGCCATTGATCATGCGCCTGAGAGTTTGATCATCGTCGGGAGCCTTCTGGACCGTCGGATGGAAGCTGGAATCAAGCACTGACATCCGATGGCGATCCGGGTGAAATCAACAACTAGAAAAAATCTTGACTATCTGATATTGACCGCAAACAACCACCACCGCACGATCGTGCATTTACTGTTCCCATGGACTGCGTGGATCGGCCACATCATGCACCGCAACCAATCAGCACCTTGTATTAATAGATGAAAAGATCAAAATGCCCTATGAGCCATGATGAATTTTTTGTAAACCCTTTAGGGGTCTAGGTCCACCACGTGGCAAGCTCTGATTCGTCGGTATCCGCTGAGCTAGCGATCCACGCTGTGCTATAGACCGATTGATGGCTTCTAGGCTCGAGTTGGCTAGTGTGGATGGCTTGGCGCACTGGCTTGATCAGCTTGGCTCGGTGCATTTTGACACGCCGACTGCTACGGCATGGCGACTTGAGCCGTTTGAGCCGTATGTTATTTTTCATTTAAATTTTTTTATTTTATTTCTTTAGAAATTCATATCTTTTCTGTTTTAGCTCTATTTTGTTCCAAACTTATTTCATTATGATTAAAAAATGAGCTCTTTCCATTGATTATAAAATTTTATTTTCTAATTTTTATTATTTTTTAATTAATTTTTTAATTAAGAAAATATGAATTTCTCAAAAATTATATATAAATTGATTAATAATTTTTAAAAATTAATATAAATTAATTAATAAATTAATATTTTTATTGATAAATTTATGATTACACACCTCCCAACTTAAGCTTTGCTCATCCTCGAGTAAAGAAAGAATTTAGTTTTAAATACCTTTTAACTTTAGAGTTTCGAATTTTACCTAAGCAATTTTCAAAATGGCCATTGATATTCAGTAGAGCTTAAGTGAGATATATCATTGGGGTATTAATACTTATCAATAGAAAAATTAAGTAAAAAATATTAAATTTTTTAGAATTTTTTCTAAATTATTCCATCTTTATCTCTGATTTGTCTAAACTTTCATATAGACAAGTGTATTGCTACTTCCATCCTTCATTTATTAATTTTTATTTTTATATTGCTTACTTTTTGATGTGAATATCATTGCTTACTTAGGCAACGGGACCCGATTACTCGGTGGAAAATCAATATTTTTTTTTTTTAATGTTGTACCACTATTGAGTGTCTTAACCCCTTAAGCTTTCTATTTGATCCATGTAGCGAGTCTTGGGCCAATGACTCCCAAACCAGTTGACTTTAGGGCACTAGGTATAGAATACCCCTCGGACTTACTAGCTCGAATCAAATAGGCTATGAGTTAAGCTAGCTTTACAATGAGCTTCTTTGCCCTTCCCACCTTTTGATGCAAACTCAATGCTTGCTTAGGCAAAGAGGCCCGATTACTCAGTGAAAAGTACTTAAAAATTATTTTACTAAAATAAATTTGTTATATGAAGAAACATATAGTTACCCTACATAAGCCTATAAAAAGTAGACTTTTCTTTGATGCTAGTAGAAATAATTAGAAATGCTTCAAGGAAAAATATTTTATATTCTAGACTTAACTCTTTATTGAATTTTTTTAATACTTGATTCCTCAATATCTCACAGATTCTCTGATCTGTGTATCAATTTTTTTTTAAAAATCCTTAGTTTGATTCGATTCTTAAGCATAATCAGGTGTCTAAATACTAAATACTAACTTTTTTGAGGACTTAAAATTTTAAAATTTTTATTTTTTTCCCTCCCAACTTAATCGACATTGTCCTCAATGGAGAAGAAAAAAAAAGGGTGTAATAAAGAACATGAAAGAATACACCTGACTATATTTTTGGTCCAGCACATACCTTTAAAAATTTGGGCTCTCCCTCCAACTTATTCAAATTATCCTAAAAAGAAACTAAAAAGATAATTAGATAAAAGCTAAATATTGGGTTGCCTCCCAATAAGTGCTAAGTTTACCATCTTCAGTCAGACACAATGCAGCTTACTATCCTATGTCAAATATTGGATTGATAAATTTCAATAATTTTGGATTGCCAATCTCAGAAAGTTGATTTATAATCCCATTATTGATATATTCACTATTAATTTTAGGAATATAATTTATGATCCCATTGTCAGATCCATGTTTATTAAGAATTTCTCCTATTTGTTCTTCTAAAATACTCATGAATGGAGTTTTTGTATTAGGAGTCAAGTTTGATTCAATGGGTGCTGGAATGGTGACAAAAGGCGATTTTAATTTTGGAGGTAAATTAATATGATCTTGCTTAAACAACTCCATTGATATTTCATTACATGCCTCTTGATTTGTGTAAGAAGAACCGGCTTCTAAGGTTGAAGGGAATAGAACATTAGGTTTATAAGTCTTGGGTAAATCATCTATTCTCTTTCTCCCTATTTCTATCTCATTTAAATTGGAACCAGGATTAGTACTAGTTCCTGACTCGAGTTCTTCTATGTGGTTAGTCTCAGTACTAATCAATTTTTTAAAATTTTTATTTTGGCTAGCATCAGTACTAGCCTCTCTTATCTGGTCTTGGTATGGGTCCATAAGAATCCTATAGCTTTTAAGTTCAGAAATTACTTTGGTATTCTTAGATTGGGGATTCTTAAGTGAGACATTAAATTGATAACTTGATCCAGGTAGTTGGTGGACATTAGATGGGTTGTTTGAAATTGGTAGGTTCGGTAGTTGATCTAGTTCTCTCCTCATGTTAGATTCAACTAATTGACCTATTTAGGCTTCTAGCTTGGCGATAGATTGTTGTTGAGTTAGAATTAATTATTGAAGTTGGTTAAATCTATCATCAGCTGGATTGGTCTGTTGAGGAGGTGGGTATGAGGGATGATTGTAATATGATGGCTGGGTAAACTGACTAGGCTGACCATTATTATAGGCATAATTTTGGTATTAGGATCTATTTTGATAATTTTGCACCGATGAAATTTGGGTCTGAGCCTGAGTCTGTTGAGATGTTCAAGAAAAATTATGGTGGTTGCTCCAATTTGGATTATATGAATTTGAAAATGGGTCATTAATCAATTTAGAGTATCTTTGAGCAGCTTGAACTTATTCTTAGATAAAATATGAAAACTGTGCTGTCATAGGATATTCACTCACATGATGGGTTAGGCTAATAAAGATTGAACAAATCTCCTGATAATTAGAAGATGATATGAATTGTGCAGGAGATTGTTGACCTAGGATTAGGAGTTGATCTAATTTTTGAGCAAGAAGATCAACTTTATCTAATTTTTGGACTATTAGGTTCAGATTAGCCATTTGATTATTATGGTTGGATTCAACTAGATCAGGTAAGGTAATTTTCCACCATATATGTATTAGTGCAACCCTAACGTATTGTTCAAAATTTTTTTTAGAATTTTTTTATATTTTTATTATTATTTTATTATATTAAAAATTAATTATTTTATTTATTAATTTAATTTAATTTAATTATTATTTTTAATATTTTTTAGTTAGTTAAATTTAATTTTTATTTTATTTTATTTTTAAAGGAGAAAGAAGAAGAAAGAAAGAAGAGTTCTAAAGAAGAGGTCCTAAGGAGTCCTAGAACTAAGAAGAGAGAAAAGAATAAGGTTTAATTAGGTTTGATGTTGGTTAGCAATCAAGTTGATCAATCAATCCTGACTAAGGGTTATCCTAGATCTAAATAGCTCATAATTGCCAAGGTCACCATCAAGCCCTCCAAGTGTAGGATCAGCCAATCAACTAGCCAGGTAAGTGTAAGATCGATGGGAGTCCCCCCATTGCTTGTCTTAGATACCAATTGTGCTTGGCCAGGTAAGCTAACGAAACTAATTAGAAACCACCTTCCTTTGGGCCCAGTCATTTCTGAACCACTTTTCTCGATACCAGTCAAATTGACTAATCCTAATCTGATTCAACTCTTAGAATTCCTTATCGTATTGAGCTCGAGTTTCTAGGGTTGATGTCTAATTGATTTTAAAATTAAAGGCTTAGGTCAATGCAGGATGCTGGTTTGTTGTTTGTGGGCTAAGGAAGGGTGATCAAATCCCCACCTTATCTTGTTTAATTGGGTGTTGTCCTTAATTTGGTTTAATATGAAAATGCATAAAAAGTTTTCAATCAAAGGGTTCTATGCAATTTAAACTAGATGTATGCAACTAATTGAATTCTGAAAGACTTATCTTGCCTCCAGTAATCACCAAAAAAAAAATAAAAATAAAAATAAAACTAATATGATGCATGCTCTAAATAGTTAGGATTTCTAATCTTATCATGAGATTTTTAATTAGATTTAAGTGGATATATTTTTTTAAAAAAATTAATTTTAAAAGAAAATAAATAAATAAATAAAAAGGACTAGGGTTAGGATTGATCTCACCAAGCAAAACTAAATAATTTGTTACTTGCCCTGGTTCTTTTTTTTCTTTAACCTCTTTTTTTATAAAATAAAAGAAAATTAGCAAGCAATATTTAAAAAAATAAAAATTTTATTTATAATTTATTTATAGAAAAATCAAAGAGATCAAAAATTTAATGTCCATGCCTTCCCCGACAACGGTGCCAAAAATATGACAGGAATGCGATGTTGTTGTTAAGATACCGTGTTTATCAGTTTAATCCAACTTCTTAAAATAATTAAAAATATGTAGATAGTAGTAAGTCGGGTCGAATTAGTATTTTTAAATTTGAAATCTTTGATTTTTGAAAAAAAAAGAAAAAAATTTTGAAATCAAAAGTAAAGTTGGAAAATAAAAAGTGAAAATTAAAAGGTGCAGGAATTTAAACTTGGTACTAAGATCTACTAATTAGATCTTAGCATCTACTTGCAATAAAATAAAAAATAATAATTAAAATATAAAAATTAAATTATAATAAAAATAAAGAGCATAAAAATAAATATTACATTAAAAAGTTCATAATTTAAATACATAAAATAAAAAGAAAATAAAATAGGCTGATCTCTGATCTTGAATCGGCATTGATGGAAAGATGGTGTAGAAGCCCAGCTCTTCTTCTCGGCACCAATTGCTTTGAAGCAGCCATTAACCCATAGCCTGGCTTCACCCTGTACCAAAGCTTCATCTTGACCGAAGATATTGATTTCTGAAGACCTGGGGTCCTTTTTATAGAGCTAAGGAGACTAGATATTTTTTCTGGGGGCAATGTGGGACTAAGGGTTATTTTAATCATAAAAATAGGAAGAAATCTGAGTGAAATTTGGATTAAAATAGCCTTTCTTGAGTTCTTTTAATTCTGGCCGTTAGATGGTGATCCGATGCTTCCAAAAATACCAAAAATAGACATGTAATGGCCCAAATCAAGTCAGATTAATTTTTGACCGTTGGATCATGCTTGATGGAAGAATTTAGACCGTTGATCATGTGCCTGAGAGTTTGATCATCATCGAGAGCCTTCTGGACCGTCGGATGGAAGCTGGAATCAAGTGTTGCCATTCGATAGCGATCTGAATGAAATCAGCAACTAGAAAAAACCTTGACCATCTGATCTTGACCGCAAACAACCACCACCGCACGATCACGCATTTACTGTTCCCATGGACCGCGTGGATTGGCCACATCGTGCACCGCAACCAATCAGCACCTTGTATTGACAGATGAAAAGACCAAAATACCCTATGAGCCATGATGAATTTTTTGTAAACCCTTTAGGGGTCTAGGTCCACCACATGGCAAGCTCTGATTCGTCGGTATCTGCTGAGCTCGCGGTCCACACTGTGCTGTAGACCGACTGATGGCTTTTGGGCTTGAGTCGGCTAGCGTGGATGGCTTGGCGCATCGGCTTGGTCGGCTTGGCTTGGTGCATTTGGATGCGCCGACTGCTGCGGCATGGCGGTTTGAGCCGTTTGAGCCGTATGTTATTTTTTATTTAATTTAATTTATTTTATTTTTTTAGAAATTCATATCTTTTCCATTTTGCTCCAAACTTATTTTGTTATGATCAAAAAAATGAGCTCTTTCCATTGATTACAAAATTTTATTTTCTAATTTTTATTATTTTTTAATTAATTTTTTAATTAATAAAAATATGAATTTCTCAAAAAGTATATATAAATTGATTAATAATTTTTAAAAATTAATATAAATTAATTAATAAATTAATACTTTTATTGATAAATTTATGATACTTATCATGATGTATGTGGACCTATGAACTTAAGTGCCAAAGGAAGATATCAATATTTCATTACTGACGACCTATTTGGGCATGGGTGCATTTAGCATGAATCATTTGAAATATTTTAATGATTTAATAATGAAATAGAAAAACAAACTGGAGATGATATTGGAATTCTTCGATCAGATCGAAGAGGCGAATACTTATCCAGTAAGTTTATAACATATCTATGAGAGAATAGGATTATTTCTCAGTAAATTTTTTTTTTTTGAACATAGTATATCTGAAAGGAGAAATTAAATTTTGTTAGACATGGTTCAATTCATGATAGGGTTCACTTGTCTGCCTATTTTAGGATTGTGCTATTGTGACTACTAGTTTTACCCTGAAAATTTATACCGAGTAAATCTGTTGTAAAGACTTCATATAGGATATGGATCGAGCGTAGACCTAAACTCTCTCACCTTCGGATTTAGGATTGATCGAACTATGTCATAGATTTGCACACAAATAGACTTGGATCCTGGTCCAATAGATGTTTAAGGGTTATTAATTCTACCATGCTAAAGAACATAAGATGATCATCAGCAGTAGGGCATTTCTTTTGGAAAGAAGTTTCTTAAAGAAGGAACTGATGCCTATCAAGTTGAACTTGAAGAAGTGTGATTGGTAGAAAAAAACTGGCATAATCTAGTAAATCTATAGAACTAGATTTGATCAGATCAAATTTGAAGTCCATTAAAGTATCATCTTTAAGGAGATTCGGTAGAGTACCACATTAGTCGGATAGATACTTCAGTGTCTAGGTTCGGAACGGCAATCCTATTGAGCTCGATGAGAACAATAAGGATTCGATCACCTATAGGGATGCAATGCAGTAGTTTGACTCTGAGAAGTGGCTTGGAGTCATATATTCCAAATTGAAGTCTATGAAAATCAATAGTGTGTAGACACTAGATGATTCACCTGAAGCAATGAAATCTACTGGGTGTGAATGGATTTTCAAAAGGATCAGAGTAGTGCAGATGGAAAGTAAAGACCTATAAAGCACGTTCGGCTATTATCTTAGTTTTGGACATACGTTTTGAACATATGTCTTTGTTATGAATAAAGACAAACCCTACATTTGTAAATGGACAAAATATTCTATAGTGTTATTCCTTGTGTTGTTTGTGGATGATATTCTCTTAATCAAAAATGGCATTCTAGCATTGCAAGAAATAAAGGTTTGACTATCATCTAATTTTTTCATGTTTATGATCAGATATGGTATACTCACTAAGGATAGTGAGCAGATACCAGTCTGATTTAAATAAGAACCACTAGAAGATTGTATAGACAATCCTTAGGTATTTGAAAATTACTAAGGTCCAATGACTCAAATATAGAAATACTAACTTAAAACATGTGGATGTTTTAATTCTAGTTTTTAGATCAAGATGACAATAAGAAAATATCAGATCATACCCTAATTATAGGAGCAATCTGCTTGAAACGTTCTAAGCAGGATATTGTAGCCTATTCAGTTAGTGATGTAGAGACATCGTGACATATGATGCAACCATGTAAGCTGTATAGTTGCTGAGGTTCATTAGCAGGTTGGGAGTGGCACCCTCCATCGATGGTCTAATCCTATCATTGCACTGGAACCATAGCTTAGGCTAAAGAATCGAAGGACCAGCATATTCTGCATCGTTATCATCTTTGATTTTAGATCAGGATAACATCGATCTTTGGAAGATTGATGAAAAAGGAGAACTTAACCAACCCATTTGCTAAGACCTCGAAACTAAGGAGTTCTACGAACTCAAGTAGAAGATAGAATATTTGATATCATTTTGATGGGCTTTAGTCCAAGTGAGAGTTATTGGAAAATATATCCTAAAGTCAATCATCTAAGTGGTAGATGATTAAAATTAGTATATGAATTATCTAATAATAATAGTTATTTGGCTGGTTCATCATAAAAGTTCTATCTTTCTTAAATGAACTCCTAAATTATGATGATGTCCTTTGAACCACAATCAATCGATAAAGAAGAATTTATCGGATGGTTCTTAAACTGTTTATGATCAAATGATAAGTTATTAATAAGGATGATAACTTATTGAGTGTCGGTCGTTGTATGCCATATGCATTGGTTGTGGTGTAGAGACACTAGTATGGCATCTAGATGAGATATAGAAGTACATCTGCATTGAATGTGATCAATGTAGCACTCTACTATCAAGAGTAGCTAGTTAAGGCCAATAAGTATAAGTGTTCCTCCAACCTGAGATTACCACGGTGACTTGCAAGCAACTCACTATACTTTGATGCCGGACTGCTTGTGTTTCTAATATAGATTCGAAAGATTTTTGGGTATAGTCAAGTACTTGTAAAGTCGGTGTGTGAGTCAAGATAGGATTGATCACTCCTAATTAGCTTCAGGAAGAGAATGACTTGTTGTATTTTAATTTAGCAAAATCTAGACCTGGGTAATCCTCGTGAGGAGTCATGAGATTTGCAAAATTTTGAGACATAATAGAGATGACTTGTATGAGTGTTGACAGCATATTCGAAGTCATCTTGAGCATTATTTGTCATAGGAATGAATTATATGATAACCATGGGCCAGGGTTCTAAGAATATTGCTTTGCATACATTTGACCTATTCGAACATTAGGAACCATTGCTAGATGGTTACTTCGATTGGTATAGGAATTGATTTCTATGCCATTGACTTAGGTTCAAATCTATGGGGTCACACACATCAGAGATTGTAACTAGATCAGATGGTTAATCAATGATTGAGAATCGTTCTAAGATCAAACATTCAATGTGACTGATGTTTAACCTAATGCAAGTTTTATAGGAGGATCGATTAGTAATTAGATTGCTGATTGGCTTAATTTGATTGAGCAATTAGGCTGAGATCAAGTCTAATTAAATTAAATTTAATTAAAATTGGTTTGGACTTAATTAGATTAAGTTTAATTGATTTATTGGATAAGCCAATTGCAAGGGAAAAATAATTCCTAATTAGACTAGGATTTGAGTGCACCTATTCCTAATTGAGTTAGAATTTAAATTAGATTTAAATATGGTTTAAATATGATTTAATTAAGTTTCTAGTTAGACTAGGATCATCCATAATTAGGCTTGTACTAATCCTATTTTAATTGGGTTCAAAATTGATTTGACCTAGTAAATACATGAGAATCCTACTTAGACTAGGATTCCCTGTTTCTTCCCTTGCACCATTATGTTGTTCCATGCCCACATTTAATTTCAGATTTTATTAAGTGATTTTTTTCATGCCTAAGAGAAGTCTCCCATGCACCATACTTGGTGAATTTGGAATTTTATTTGACTTGGTCAAGCATAGGAATTGGTTTTGAGTTTTACTCTATTTGATAGAGTCCTATGAAACCGAAACACCTCTTCCCATCTTGCTCCAATATTCCCTACGCCAACCTATTTTTTGTCACCAATTTTTTCTATGTTTTGTGCATGGAATTGAGGCATCTCACACCTGATTTTGTGGGAGGGGCATCCAAAAGTTGGACGCCCCATAGAATTACTTACAATCCTCTTAAAAACTAGGTTTTGACCTAGTCAAAGGAGTTTGTTAGGGGTGAAGAAAATAGTGCAGGGTTTGCCATGCTACTTTCAAAAAATATTTCAAAAATAGCAATGATGTAGTAAAAAATAATTAATCTAATTAATTATCTACTGATCATATCAGATTATTTAACCTTATACATTAGGATCTAAACATAATATGCATGCATACATCAATAGATCTAAAAATAAAACTATGTAATAAACTATTAACTACCTCTACGTGTTCAGAACACAATACCTTTTTATGGATAGTCGATCATCATAATTTGAGTCTACCAAATAATGCTCTGATATCACATTATAGCTGCACATATGTCCGACCTCTATAGTTGGTCAACACGGAGCTCCTAATCCCGATCAGCCCCATTGGAGTGCTAGCTCCTCGTCGGGATCTTCGATGGCTGATCATGATCAATCCAATCAATCATATACTTTTTAACTTTTTAGATATTCCAAAAAAATAGAACATAAATATTTTAGGATGATGAAGATGTGTTTCAAATTTGGTGGTGATCCGATGTTCACAGCACTCGATCTCTCCACCCTAACCCAGATTCCCAAATCTAGGATTTCACTCGGCCCAAAAACCCTGACACACTAAAAATCCTATCACGCCCTCTCTGTATAGAGTTTTTCCATAAAATAAGTTTTTATGGAAAGATAACTTTTAGATCTATAATTTCTATTTAGATCATATCTAAAAATAGAATATCCTTAGAGGTAAAAATCATAAGAAAAGAGAGGCATAAAGGAAAAGAAAAGTGTTGTAGGATCCTACTCACCTTCACTCCAAGATTTTTTTTGCCTAGAACTGATTCCCAAACATTCTAAAATTTTTACCACATAATGCTAACCCCTTCTACTATATGCACAAAATTTTTCATAATTTATTAATATGAATACCATGGGAAAACTACATGGAAAATGATAAGGGTTGAGTGGTTGAGAGGTTTTAACCACTCACTTGATTTCAAAAATCAAATGAGCCTCTTATCCTTATCCAATGCCCCCACCCTTGTGTTTAACACACAGAAGGACTCTCCTTCCATGTGCACATTTTTATTTCTCAAAAAATATTTGACAAACGAAAGGGAGGGCATGGGAAGCAGAGTGGAAAAGTTAAAAATGGTGGGCACATGGAAGAATTTGAATTCAAACTTCATTTGACTTGGTTCTAATTGGTTTCAACCAAACCAATTAATTTATACTCAATTAAACCAGATTAAATTTAACCAAATTAGGCTTAGTCTAATTCAATAAAATTTTAATTAAATTAAAAATTAATTAGATCTACATTCTGATCAAATCAGGATCAAAACTCCCATAGTGATTAGGTCATCTCATGACCTGATCAAGTCAAATCTAATTAAATCAAATTCAATCAGACTTGATCAGATCATCATCACTCAATCAAATTGAGTTAATCAGTAATCAAATTGCTAATTAGTTCTCCAAAAATATCTGAGTCCAAATCGAATGGATTACTAGGCAACAGAGTCCTATCAACATGAAACTCTTGAAGAGTTCTAAATCAGTGGAACTCTTGAACCCAGGGTCCTAAATGAATCGAACTCACGATCATAGAGTCCCAAACTAGTGAAACTCTTGATCAGAGAGTCTCAGATGAGTAGGACTCAAAGTTTCAATCTAGTAGGACTCTTGGTCATAGAGTCCCAGTCTAGTGGGACTCTTGACCATAGTGTCCTAGATTATTAGGACTCATGATTAGAGAGTCCCATACAAGTAGAACTTAGAGTTCCAATCTAGTAGGACTCTTGATCACAGAGTCTTAATCCAGTAGGACTCTTGACCATAGAGTCCTAGTCCAGTAGGACTCTTGGTCACAGAGTCCCAGTCCAGTGGAACTCTTGACCATAGAGTCTCAGACCAATGGGACTCTTGATCAGCCATCAGATCAGGTAGGAACTCCTAATGTGTGTGATCGCGTAGGTCCGAACCTAAGTCGGTAGCATAGAAACTAATTTTTATACTAATCGAAGTGACCATCTAGCAATGGTATCCGATGTCTGGATAGGTCAAATAATTACAATCGCAACATTCAGAATCTACGCGAATATGGTTACCGTATAATTCATCCCTATGACCTCTGTGTAATAGATGACTCAGGGTTAGACTGTCAACCCTAAAAAATACATCCATGTTGTGTCTCAAAGCAATTAGTCCCATGACTCCTCACTAAGACTACTCTGGCTAAGGTTTTGCTAAATTGAAATATAATTGAATACAGCTCCTGAAATCAGTAGTGGTCAATCCCATCTTGATAGATGTATTGACTCCATAAGTACTTGACTATGCCCAGAAACCTTTCATTACTAAATTAGAAATTTAGATAGTTCGGCACCAAAATATAGTGAGTTACTTGAAAGTCACCATGGTGATCTCAGGTCGAAGGAACATTTATACCCATATTCCATTGAAGCTAATCTTGACAGGAGAAAAGCCTTGGAGTTGGTCATGTTCAGTGCAGATGTACCCATACATCTCACTTGCATGCCATATCAGTCTCTCAACACTCCTTGGTTATGAGGACAACCAATCTATATGGCACACAATGACCTATACTTGATAAATGTTGTCGTCCTAAGTAACAATGTATCATTTGGTCGTGAACTATTTAAGAACTAAATGACAAATCCTTCTTTGCCAAATCTACATAGTCCTAAGGACTTCATCACAACACAAGAGTTCATTAAAAGACAACAAAATTTATGATGAAAAATACCAAAATAACTTTTATTAATTTATAATTCATATATAATTACAAATATATGGTCCAACTATCAACAAACTGACGATTGGCTTTGGGATACATTTCTAACAATCTTCCACTTGGACTAAAGCCAATAAGTGCAGTATCTAATACCTATCTTCAACTTAAAGTCGTTGAAATCCTTCATTGCAATAGGTTTAGTGAATGGGTCGATAGGTTCTCCTTCCTATTGATCTTCTGAAGGTCGACGTCACCTCGATCCATAATCTCTCAAACAAGATGGTAGCGGTACAAAATATGCTTCGTCTGTTGGTGTGTCTTTGGTTTCTTTGTCTGAGCAATGGCTCTAGAGTTGTCGCAATAGAGCAAAACTGGACCATCAAGGGAGGATGCTATTTTGAGCTCGGTGATAAATTTTCTTAACCATACCACTTCTTTGGCAGCATCTGATGTAGCGACATACTCCGTCTCACAAATTGAATCGACTATAGTGTGCTACTTGGAACTCTTCCAGTAGATGGCTCCATCATTAAGGGTAAATATATATCCCAACACACTCTTTCTATCATCATGATCGGACTGAAAACTGAAGTCTGTGAACCCCACAAGTTTTAAGTCTGATTCACCATATACAAGCCACTGGTCCTTAGTATTTCTTAAATACTTCAGGATGGTTTTAACAACCTTCCAGTGATTCTCTCCTGGATTGATTGGTATCTACTCACTACACCTAGTGAGTATGCCACATTTGGTCATGTACATATCATGGCGTACATTATATAACCCACTGCTGAAGCATATGGTATTCTATTCATACACTCTCTGTCTAGAGGTGTTGTTGGACAATCTCTCTTTGAAAGAAAAATTCTATGGCCTATTAGTAGATAGCCTTTCTTGAAATTTTTGATGCCGAACCATTTTAGCATAGTGTCAATGTACATGGATTGGGATAATCCAAGCAACCTTACAGATCTATTTCTATAGATCTTCATCCCTAGGATGTAGGAAGCTTCTCCCAAATCTTTTATGGAGAACTGTGATGACAGCCAGATCTATATTTCTTGTAATGCAGGGATATCATTTTTGATTAGAAGAATGTCATCCACATACAATACTAGGAATACTATTGTTGGACTATTAGTCCATTTATATATGCAGGGCTCTTCTTCATTCTTAATGAAGCCATACATTTTGATTGTTCTATCAAATCGTATATTCTAGCTCCGAAATACCTGCTTTAGTCCATAAATCAATCTCTGAAGCTTACACACCTTAGACTCATCTATGAACATGAAACCTTCAGGTTGTATCATATACACCTCTTCATCCAGTTCTTTGTTAAGAAAAACTATTTTCACATCCATCTGCCATATTTCATAGTCTAGATGGACAGCTATGGCAAGCATTATTCGAATGGATTTAAGCATTGCCATAGGAGAGAATGTCTCATCATAGTCAATATCATAATGTTGATGATACCCCTTGGCAACCAAACGGACTTTATAGGTCTCCACCTTTCCGTCTGCGTCTCTTTTCCTTTTGAAGACCCACTTACACCCTATGAATTTTATCCCTTTGGGTGGGTCAACCAATGTTCATATATTATTAACCTTCATGGATTCCATCTCGAATTTTATGGCCTCAAGCCATTTCTTAGAGTCGGATCTCTGCATTGCATCCATATAGGTGATTGGATCTTGATCGTTCTCATCGAGTTTGATAGGATCCTCATCCTATACCAGAAAATCATAGTATCTATTCGGTTGACATGGTACTCTATCAGATCTCCTTAAGAATGCTTCTACAATGGGTTCTGGATCTGATCTAATCAGATCTAGCTCAGGTTCAATAACTTGTGTCCATTCTTCCACCTGTCATACTTCATCAAGTTCGATCTTGGAGGCATTAGTTCCTTCACCAAGGAACTCCTTTTCTAAAAGGACTACCTTAAGGCTGACAAACACTTTTTGCTCATCAGCAAGGTAGAAGTAGTACCTTTTAATTTTTTTTGTGTAACCTATAAAACTATACTTATTAGACTTAGGTCCAAGCTTGTCTGTCATCAAACATTTGACGTAGGCCGGACACCCCCAAATCCTAAGGTGTGAAAGCATTGGCTTACACCCTATCCATATTTCATATAGTATTTTATTAATAGATTTACTCAAAATTCTATTTAGAATGTAATAAGCTGACTCGAGTGCATATCCCTATAGAAAGATCGACAAACCAGTAAATTCCATCATGGATCAAACCATGTCCAATAGGGTCTGATTTCTTCTTTCAGACACACCATTATTTTATGGTGTTCTAGGAGGGGTCCATTGGGAGAGAATCCCATTCTTTCCAAGATATGTCAGAAACTCATTGGAAAGGTACTCACCCCCTTGGTCAGATCGAAGAGATAATACTCTTTTCAATTTGCTTTTCTACCTCATTTCGAAATAGTTTGAATATTTCAAATGACTCCGAATTATGCTTCATTAAATAGACAAACCCATACCTCGATAGGTCATTTGTAAAGGTTATAAAGTAGAAATATCAACCTCTGGCACTTGAGCTCATAGGTCCACATACATCCGATTGTACTAAATTCAAGAGTTCAGTGGCTCGTTCATCTTTTTCAGTAAAAGGTGACTTGGTCATCTTACCAAGAAGATAGGACTCGCAGGTCAGAAATGACTCACAATCACTAACCTCAAGAATTTCTTCTTAAGCTAATCTGTTAGTTCTATTATTGTTAATATGACCTAGCCTACAGTGCCAAAGGTAGACATCAGACACATCACTAATTCTAGGGCATTTACTAGAGGATTGAACCATATTAACTAGCATAGAAAGTAAATAAATTCCATTATTCAATTGTCCAACCAAAATTGTAATACCATTTAAAATGACATCACAAAATTTTTTTTTATTAATATTTCAAAATCATTCATGGCCAAAAGGCCTATAGAAATGACATTCAATAAGAAAGTTGGACAATAATGACATTCATTAAGAATAACTTTATTTGAATTGATTACAAGGTTCATGATTTCTAAAGCTAGAATTGAAACTTGTCTTTCATTTCCAATGTTCAGGAACCTCTCACCTTAATCAAATCTCCTACTAATTTGCAAGCCCTGCATAGAATTACAAATATGATAAGGGCTTCCAGTATCTAATACCCAGGCAGTAGAATCAAATAAGAAAAAATTGTAAGGTGTTATCATATAATTACCTTGCCCAGCAATCACTTGCTTCTTTCTCGACCTATTTGGGTCCAAGGAGGCAATGTACAGAGGATAGTTCCTCTTTCAGTGCTCCTGCTTCTTGCAGAAGAAGCACTCTACCTAGCTCTGGTCAGACTTGCAATTCTTGGTCTGATCCTGTGCAGTCATCCCAGCATGCGGCCGCACCTTCTTATTTTTCTTCTTCTTTCCTTTCTTAAAGGGTCGATGACCAGAAGAAGATCCTCCCACTACATTCACTATCTTCTTGTGGAGTTGGTGATCCTTCTCAAAGTTCTGCATTAACCCCAACAAGTCGTGGTAGTTCACTGCAGGCTTTGTCATTCTAAAATGAGTTAGAAAGAAGAGGAAGGACTTGGGTAAAGAATTAAGGATTGCATCCTTATCGAGCTGCTCGTGCAGGGGAAAGCCCAACTTGCTAAGGCGCTCAATCATCTCGATCATGTATAATACATGATCGATGACTGAGGCCCCATCCCTCATCCGAGAGTTGAAAATGGCACAACTTATTTTGTGCCTTTCAACGTCATCTGATGTGCCAAAAAAGTCATTCAATATTTGAAGCATTTCCTATGACTAGGCATTTTCAAATCTATGGCTGAACTCGTCATTCATTGCCGCTAGCATTATACATTAAATGGTAGTGTAGTCATTGAGCCACTTCAGATAAGTATCTCGGACCGCTTCCTTAGCGTTTGGGGCTGGCTTCTCAGGTGCTCGATTCGTTACCACATAAAGGATCCACTCATGCTCTAGGATGATTTTCAACTTATGATACCAGCTATCATAGTTGGATCCCATTAATTTATCATGGTCTAACAATGACCGGAGCGATAGGTTAGTGGCCATGTCTGCACAAAAAGAAAAATTAAATCTAATTAGTATATGAATTATTAATCCTAAAGATTTGAACTTCAGTCTAAAGGTCCTTCCACTATTTTATACGAATTGGTAGCCTCTACCTCCAATTCGAGTAATTACTCTAATTCCTTAGTGGGTACTAGAATCCACATAGACTACACATGAGCCCAACTTTGGTTGGTCAACCCATGTGCACCTATGGGTAGATTCAAAATTAATTATTTCTCTAGATAACTTCTAGTAACATTGATTTTACCCCATAGATCTAATCAGTAGGCTTTGGCCTCCACTGAAAAAAGGTTTGATTAGGTCCAACCATTGACATGACCACATTTGATCTTATCTAACCAATAAATGATCAGGCTCATCTTTGGTCGGCCAACCTAACCACCATTAGAAAGACTTAACCAAATTATCATTTTATGAATGATAATTTTATTAGTCAATAATCATCAGGCCTTTAGGCCTTCAATGATCATTATACTAATGAATCCATTATCACTCAACTTAATGGGAGGCTATGATTTAGTTATCTATATAACTATTTCTTTTTTAAGAATCTAATAATTTTAGAGGATTTAGTTAAGCAATTTAAGAAAATTCAGCGAGCCAATTTCGATCCTTCCACTGACTTCATCAAGTCAGAAAAGAATCTAATCTAAGCTGGCATTAGGAGCACCTAAATCAGTCAGATTGATTTACCTAATAAACATGGGTGAGCCTAAATCACCAAGTGATCTAATCAAGATCTAACTCACCAGGATGGCCAGATAAGCAAGATCAGTGGAAGGGATATGCTATTAACTCATCAAAGATTAAATCAGTGTGAGTAGCTCTCAATTAAAAATCATTGATCAAATTGCCAAACTTACCTTAGACACCATTCGATTTATTAGTTTTAATTTGACCAACCTAGTAATTTCAAATTCGATCGTGTAGCCTTGAATCAAGTCTAGTTGGTCCTTGTTAAAGGCATGGACTTGACCAACTACAACTATTGTAATTGAGTCTATAGAGTCCTTGACCTAATCTAAATTAATATTTAATTAGATTTGATCAAATACTCTAAATTAGTCCATCTTTAAACTAACCTTAGGTCTAACCTAATTTATGGACCTAATTCAGCTAACCCAATAATCCATAAGTGTATGATTAATGACTTATAGTCTTAATTCACAATTCTAGACACTAAATTATTATACTTAATTTTTAATTAAGTTTATGGGCTGAGGGTTAGGCTTTGGTATTTCAAAAATATTTTTAATTTTGAAAGATTTCTTTATAACTTAGCATTATTCATCAATTGATTCGACTCATTTCAAAATTAAATCATCTTAATGCACAAACAACACTAGTTGTAGGGTTTAATCTGAAACTATGTACACTACATAATCATGAAATCATGAATCAAACTTTATCTAATTATGCATTCATGATCATAAATTAGATTAAAGTATAATATAATTAAATCATAAAAATATTAGATTAAATCTAATAATTTCATGATTAATGATATAGATCAGCAACGTACCAGGACAACCTTTTCACTGTAAGGGGTAAACCCTACAACAGGACAACCTATAGTCCGTGCAATCTAGATTTTAATTTTTTAAATCTAATTACTTTAATTATTAAATTAATATTTATATTAAATCTAAATTATTAATCTAAATATGCAAGCTATCATGTTTAAAGAACCTTGCTCTGATACCAATTAAAGAAAATAGTGTAGGGTTTGCCATGCTACTTTCGAAAAATATTTTAAAAATAGCAATGATATAGTAAAAAATAATTAATCTAATTAATTATCTACTAATTATATTAGATTATTTAATCCTACACATTAGGATCTAAACATAATATGCACGCATACATCAATAGATCTGAAAATAAAACTATGTAATAAACTATTTACTACATCTACGTGTTCAGAACATAATACCTTTTTATGGATAGTCGGTCACCATAATCTGAGTCCACTGAATAATGATCTAGTATCACGTCATAGCCACACACATGACTGACCTCTACGGTTGGTCCACATGGAGCTCCTGATCCCGATCAGCCCCATTGGAGTGCTAGCTCCTCGTTGGGGCCTTTGATGGCTAATCACAATCGATCCGATCGATCATATATTTTTTTATTTTTTATATATTCTAAAAAATTAGAACATAAATATTGAAGGATGATGAAAATGTGTTTCAAATTTGGTGGTGATCCGATGCTCACAGCACTCGATCTCTCCACCCGAACTCAGATTCCCAAATCTAGGATTTCACTCAGCCCAAAAATCCTGACATACTAAAAATCCTATCACGCCCTCTCTGTGTGGAGTTTTTCATGAAATAAGTTTTCATGGAAAGATAACTTTTAGATCTATAATCCTTATTTAGATTATATCTAAAAATAGGATATCCTTAGAGGTAAAAATCATAAGAGAAGAGAGGCATAAAGGAAAAGAAAAGTGCTATAGGATCCTATTTACCTTCACTCTAAGATTTTTTTCACCCAACTGATGCCCAAACACTCTAAAACTTTTGCCACATAATTCTAACCCCTTTTACTACATGCAAAAAAATTTTCATAATTTATTGATGTGAATACCATGGGAAAATTATATGGAAAATGATAAGGATCGAGTGGTTGAGAGGTTTTAACCACTCACTTGATTTCAAAAATTAAATGAGCCTCTTATCCTTATTCAATGCACCCTCCCTTATGTTTAACACGTAGGAGGACTCTCCTTTTGCATGCACATTTTTATTTCTCAAAAAATATTCGACAAATAAAAGGGAGGGCGTGGGAAGCAGAGTGAAAAAGTAAAAAATGATGGGCGCATGGGAGAATTTGAATTTAAACTTCATTTGACTTGGTCCTAATTGGTTTCAACCAAACTAATTAATTTAGTCCCAATTAAATTAGATTAAATCCAACCAAATTAGGCTTAATAAAATTCTAATCAAATTAAAAATTAATTAAATCTACGTCTTGATCAAATTAGGATCAAAACTTCCATAGCGATTAGGTCATCTCATGATATGATCGAATCAAATCCAATCGAATCAAATTCAATCGAACTTGATCGAATCCTCATCGCTTAATTAAATTAAGCTAATCAGCAATCAAATTGCTAATTAATCCTCCAAAAATATTTGAGTTCAAATCGAATGGGTTACTGGGCAACAGAGTCCTATCAACATGAAACTCTTGAAGAGTCCTAAATCAGTAGGACTCTTGAACCCAGTATCCCAGATGAATTGAACTTACAATCATAGAATCTTAGACTAGTGAAACTCTTGATCAGAGAGTCCCAGATGAGTAGGACTCAGAGTTTCAGTCCAGTAGGACTCTTGATCATAGAGTCCCAGTCTAGTAGGATTCTTGACCATAGTATCCTAGATTATCAGAACTCATGATCAGAGAGTCCAAAATAAGTAGGACTCAAAGTTTCAGTCTAGTAGGACTTTTGGTCATAGAGTTCTAATCCAATGGGACTCTTGACCATAGAGTCCCAGACCAATGGGACTCTTGATCAGAGAGTTTCAAACAAGTAGGACTCAGAGTTCCAGTCAAGTAGGACTCTTGATCATAGAGTCCCAGTCTAGTGGGACTCTTAACTATAGAGTCCCAGATCAATGGGACTCTTAATCAGCCATAGATTAGGTAGAAACTCCTATTGTGTGTAACCCCATGGGTTCGAACCTAAGCCAGTAGCATAGAAATCAATTTTTATACTAATTGAAGTGACCATCTAGCAATGGTACTCGATATTCAGATAGGTCGAATAATCATAATCGCAACATTCAGAACCTACGCGAATATGGTTATCGTATAATTTATCCCTATGACCTCTGTGTAATAGATGACTTAGTGTTAGACTATCAACCCTAGAAAATACATTCTTATCGTGTCTCAAAGTAATTAGTCCCATGACTCCTCACTAAGACTATCTTGGCTAAGGTTTTGCTAAATTGAAACATAATTGAACACAACTCCTAAAATCAGGAGTGGTCAATCCCATCTTAATACACACACCGACTCCACAAGTACTTGACTGTGCCCAAAAATCTTTCATCACTAAATTAGAAATTTAGATAGTCTACCACCAAAACATAGTGAGTTACTTGAAAGTCACCATGGTGATCTCAGGTCGGAGGGACATTTGTATCCATATTCCATCGAAGCTAATCTTGATAGGAAAAAAGCCTCAGAGTTGGTCATGTTCAGTGCAGATGTGTCCATACATCTTACTTGCATGCCATATCAGTGTCTTAGCACTTCTTGGTTATGAGGACAACTAACCTATATGGCACACAATAATCTATACTTGATAAACGTTGTCGTCCTAAGTAACAACATGTCATTTGGTCATGAACTATTTAAGGACTAAATGATAAATCCTCCTTTGCCAAATCTAGATAGTCTTAAGGACTTCATCACAATATAGAAGTTTATTAGAAGACAACAAAATTTATGATAAAAATATTAAAATAATTTTTATTAATTTATAATTCATATATAATTATAAATATATGGTCCAACCTCAATAGACTAACGATTGGCTTTGGGATACATTCCTAACAAGGGGATGCCTCCTTCTATCATTTTTTAGCATCAAAAAATTATGGTGATTCCACAAAAAAAGGGCAAAGAAAAAGAGGTGTTGGCGTGGGGATTATGGGTGCCTACTTTCTTGGTGAAAAACTCTTCATTAAGACATGAAAGGTTAATGTCTTGATGAAGACAAAGGTAAGAAGAATGTCTTCTTGTTATTTTTCTTTCAATGTTTATTTTCTCTTTATTCTTTATGATTTTTATATAATAAAAATCTAAGAGAGAGAGAGAGATAGAGGGCGTGGGGATCTATGCTCCAAGGTATTGGAATAGAATGATCAATTTTGGACATGACCTAATCATGTCCTAATGAGAGAAGAAGGAAAGAAGGTCTTCTCTCGGGGCTTTTTTGAGAACCCTTTTCCATATTTTTGTGAGATTTTTCTATGAGAATAATCAAAGATCTGAAAACATACATGAGAAAAGTCTAAAAGAGAAGGTCTCTCTTTGCCCTAGCATAAAGTTGTTTTTAGGACATCAATCATTGATGTCTTGAAAGAGAAGATTTATCTTCTCTTAGGATCTTTTCTAATGTGTTTTACTTTTGATTTTTGGAAGTTCCAAAGGTTGAATTTCTCTCTTATTCCTTCTCTTATTCTTTGTCTCTTGAAGTATCCAAGAGATCTGAAGAATAAATTTTAGATTAACCATCTGAAGGGATCCACGAGAAGCTAGCACTTCAAGTGGATTTTCGTTCAACGAACTTTTGATTTTGTTGCAGCCTTGGTGGATCACTTGTAGAGGCTGGATGTGTATGCGGCTCCAAAGGCAACAATGTGAATCAACCTTGGAGTTCTTAACCTATGCAAGGATAAGAGATTTAATCTCTTCTTTCACCTAGATGCGATCTAGGGTTTAGATCTAGAGTGTTCTAGATCTAGGATATTGATTTGATTAATACCAAAGATTTTTATTTTTAAATTTAAGAATGCATTATGACATGTTATAAATTCTAGTTATAGGGTTTAGTAATTTGATTACATGTATTTATAGATTAAATGATTTAATTTACAACTTTCACTATGTTATATTTCAAAAAAATTTTGAAATTCATGTATGAAATCCTGCATATTTTTCATCATATATAACATGCAATCTCAAGAGCATAAAATAGGCAGACTAACAAACCCCATCATAGATCGAATCATGTCTAACAAAGTTCGTTTTCTCCTTTTCAATACACCATTATGTTATGGTGTTCTTGGAGGAGTCCACTATGAGAGAATTCAATTCTCTCCTAGAAATTTCAAGAACTCACTGGATAGATGTTCACCTCCTCAATCTGATCGAAGAGTTTTACTACTCTTTCCAATTTATTTTTCTACCTTACTTCAAAATTTTTTGAATATTTTAAATAAATTTGACTTATGTTTCATCAGATAGACATATTCATACCTGGATAGATCATCTGTGAAAGTCATGAAGTAGAAATACCCACCTCTAGCACTTATACTCATAGGTCCATATACATCAGTATGTACTAGACCTAAGAGCTCAGTGGCTCTTTCACATTTTTAATAAAAGGTGACTTGATCATTTTTTCAATAAGACAGGACTCACATGTTAAAAGTGATTCACAATTACTTACTTCGAGGATTTCTTTTTGGGTCAACCTATTTATCCTGTTCTTGTTAATATGACCTAGCCTACAGTGCTATAGGTAGATATCAGAAATATTATCTAATCTAGGATATTTTCTAGAAGTATATATTATACTCACAGATTGTGATAAAATATAAATACTATTTTTTTATTGTCCTTGCATTATTGTAACATCATTCATAATGATACATAATAATCTCCCTTTATAGATAAATGATAACCATCTTTGGCCAGAAGGCTAACAGAGATTATATTCATCAGAAAGGAAGGACAATAATGACATTCATTTAAAGAAATGATATTAGTATTGAGAATAAGTTGAACTATTCCGATAGCTAGGACTAGAACAGACCTTCTATCTCCAACATTCAGGAATCACTCATTATTTTCAAATCTTCTACTAATTTGAAGTTCTTGCAATAAATTATAAATATGGATTGGATTTTCGATATCTAATACCCAAGTAGAAGTATCACAAATAAAAAAAATATAAGATGTTATCATATAACATCCTTGATCAGCAACTACTTGCTCATCTCTCTTTTTCAGCCCATCGGGATCATGGGAATCAAGATACTGAGGATAGTTCCTCTTTCAATGCCCTTACTTTTTATAGTGGAAGCATTCTACCTGATCTATGTTATTCTTGGACCTTATGTTTAAACTGGGCATAGAGGCCCTAGCACGAACAACTTCATGTTGCTGAACAACATTCAACTTTCAATACTTATTATCGAAGTTGGGTCCCATAAGTTTATCATTATCTAACAGTGAATGGAGTAACTATGGTTTGGATTTAACTGCATAAAAAAGAACCGAAAACCTAATTAGTAATTGATTCATTAAACCTAAAGATTTAGACTTTAATCAAAAGTTTCTTCCACTATTTTATTCGAACTGATAGCCTCTACCTCCAATTCGAGGAATTATCCTAATTTCTTGGTGGGTACTAGAATCCACATAGACTGTACACAAGCCTAATTATGGTTGGTCAATCCATGTACATCTAAGGATAGGTTCATAACCAATTATTTCTTTAAATAATTTTTAATAATTTAATTTTGCCCCGGGTATCTTTTTAGTAGGCTAGGGCCTCCATTGAAAGTTTCAGTTAGGTCCAATTATTAACATGATCATACTTGGTCCATCTAACTAATGAATGATTAAGTCCAACTATGGTTGGTCAACCTAATCATCATTTAGAAAAATATGGTCAAAAAATTATATTATGAATGATAATTTCATTAGCGAATAAGCACCAGGCCTATGGGCCTTCAATGATTATCCAACTAATGGACCTATTATCATCCACTTAATGGGAGGCTATGTTGAAAATCCAGTAGGGCATGTAGCATGCAATTTGAAACTTTTTTAAATATTTACAGCAGCAAAAGCTAAAATTAATCAAACATTAATTCTACAGCATGCATTGATCATATCAATTATCCTACTTAGGATCATGCTAATATGTAATTTAAAAATTTAAATGCGATTGATCAGCAAATCGTATTTGCTGGTCAATTCAAGTTCAGAACTCGATACCTGTGCGTGGGTAGCTGATCTCCATGATTTGAAATCATCAAAGGAAGCTATGGTATCGTGCTGCAGTCGCACACTTGTCCGACCTCTATGGATGGTCCATATGGAGTTTCTGATCCTGATCAGCTCTACCAGAGTGCTAGCTCCTCGCTAGGGCCTTCGATGGCTAATCACAATTGATCCAATTAATCATCTTCTTTCTGATCTTTTGGATGCTCTAGAAAATTAGAACTTGCTTTTTGGAGGATGATGAATGGTATTTTAAGTTTGGTGGTGATCTAATGCTCACAGCACTTAATCTATCCATCCGAACCCTGAGTCCCAACTCTAGGATTTTGCAATCACTGAAAACCCTGACGCCCGAAAACTCTCTCATGCCCTTTCTTGAATAAATTTCTCCATGAAACAAATTTGCATGAGAGAAGGACACTCCTATCTACCGTACACCCACTCTCAAAAGAATATGAATAGGAATCCAAAGAGAAACAAAAAAAATGAAAAGCATAAGAGAAGAAATCTAGCGAAGGAAACCCTTATTTGACTTTTCCACCCCAGATGGATGCACCCTACTTTGATTTTCTCTCACTAAGAAACCTTCCCATGCCCCTCTCTGATCCTTCATGTAAAACATCCACATGCCCATCTGAGAAATACTTTTAAAAAGGGCGACATAGTGGCAATTACGCATGGATAAGGGAGGTTGAGAGGTTACACCAACCACTTGAATTCAAAATTCAAGTGGTCAGTCTATCCAGTTCCAACACCCATCTGGGAGGATGATACATAGAAGGACTCTCCTTCTACATGCCTACTCTAAAAAATATGAAAAAAATATGCAACAATAACCTAAGGAGGCATGGAGAAGAGATAAGGTTGAGTGGGTTAAGGGGTTTCAACCAATAACAATCTAAGTTGAATTCAAAATTCAACTTAAATTTAAACTAGTCCAACCCTTGGACCAGGTCAAAGAGAGAAGAGAGAGGGGGCATAGAAACCTCTCTTCTATATGAGAAAAACTTATGTAGAAAATATATGGGGCATGGAAAAATGTGAAAAAGTCAAATATAAAAGTCAAATATGGTGGGCGCTAGGGAGAATTTGAATTCAAATCTCATTTGACTTGGTCCAAATTGATTTCAACCAAATCAATTAATTTAAACCAATTAGACTGAAATATACCCAACCAAATTAGGCTGAACTCAAACTAATTAATTTTTAATTAAACTAAAAATTAATTAGGTCCAGCTCCTAATCAAATTAGGGTCAAATCTCTCATAGCGATTAGGTCATCTCATGACCTAATCGGATCAAACCTAATCGAATCCAATTCGATCGAACTTGATCGAATCCTTATCGCTCAATCAAATTGAGCTAATTAGCAATTAAATTGCTAATTAATTCTCCAAGAATCATAGAGTTTCAATTGGGTGGATGTCCGAGCAATAGAGTTCCATCAACATAAAACTCCTGAAGAGTTTCAAATCAGTGGAACTCTTGAACCCAGTATTTCAAATGAATGAAACTCACGATCATAGAATCTCAGACTAGTGGAACTCTTGATTAGAGAGTTCTAGATGAGTAGAACTCAGAGTTTCAATCTAGTAGGACTATTGGTCACAGAGTTCCAGTCCAATGGGACTCTTGACCATAATATCGTAGGTCATCAGGACTCAAGATTAACCATCAGATCAGGTAGGAATTCCTTATGTGTGTGACCCCATAGATTCGAATCCTAAGCCGATAGCATAAGAACTAATTTTCTATACCTATCAATGTGACCATCTAGCAATGGTATCCAATGTTCGGATAGGTCAAAAAATTACAACGCAATAATGTCGAACCTGTGGCATATGGTAATCGTATAATTCATCCTCTTGACCTCGATGCTCAAAAGATGATCTAGGTTTTACTGTCAACTCTAAAATTCATCCATAGTGTATTTCAAAATTCAGTTTCCATCGAATGGACCATCCCGATTGAGGGTTTGCTAAATTGAAATACAGTGATGTACTTTCTCCAACACTTAGAGGGGTCAATCCCATTTTGACTCACACACTGACTTCACAAGTACTTGACTGCACCCAGTAGCCTTCCGTCACTGAATTAGAAATTCAGATAATTCGGTACCTAAGTGCAGTGAGTTACTTGCAAGTCACTATGGTGATCTCAGGTCTAAGGGACACTTATACCCATATCCTTCATGAGCAACTCTTGACAGTAGGGAGCTCCGCAGTTGGGTCATGTTCAGTGAATTGTTTCCCTATATTTCACCTGCATGCTATAATAGTATGTCCATACTTCTTGGTTAAGAGGATAATCAATACTTATGGCATACAATGACCTACTCTTGATACGTTGTCGTCCTGGGTAACAACGAATCATTTGGTCGTGAATAGGTTTTAAGGACTAAATGACAAATCCTTTTTTATCGAGTCTAAATAGTCCTAAGGACTTCATCACATGAGAGTTCATTATAGAAAGATGCACAAGAGTGATGAAATATCAAAATAATAATTTTATTTATTAATAATTCAAGCATAATTATATTTAGCCCAACCATCTACAACCTAGATGATTGGCTTTAGGATACATTTTCCTACAACTCTTACTTAGACTAAAGCCATTCAGAACAGTATCGAATACCCATCTTTCATTTATGATTGTCGAACTCTTTTATTTTGAGAGCCTTAGTAAAGAGGTTGACCACATTCTTCTTTCCATCGATCTTTTGAAGCTCGACGTCACCTCATTTCACTATCTCTTATACAAGATGATAGCATTGTAGAATATGCTTGGTGCGCTGATGTGCCTTCGGCTCCTTCGCTTGAGCTATGGCTCCAGTGCTGTCATAATATAGTAGAATCGGACCATCCAAGGAGGGTGCCACTCCTAGCTTATCGATGAACTTTCGCAGCCACATAGATTCCTTCGTAGCGTCGGATGCCACGACATACTCTACTTCACACACAAAATTGGCTATAGTGTGCTGCTTAGAACTCTTCCAGCAGATCGCTCCATCGTTCAAGGTAAACACAAAATCTGACACACTCTTACTATCATCGTGATCTGACTAAAAATTAGAATCAGTGTATCCCACAAGTTTCAAGACAGTATCTCCATAGATGAGCCATTGATCCTTGGTATTTTTTAAATACTTAAGAATTATCTTCATAACCTTTCAGTAATTCTCATCTGGGTCAGACTGGTATCTGCTCACTACCCCTAGTGAGTATGCCCCGTCTGGTCTCATACACATCATGACGTATATAATAGAATCCACTATCAAAGCATATGGTATTCTACTCATACGCTCTCTCTCTTGATGAGTTGTCAGACAATCCCTCTTCGAGAGTGAAATTCCATGGTCTATCGAAAAATAGCCCTTTTTGAAAATCTCCATGCTGAACCTCTTCAGTACGATGTCAATGTACGTGGACTGAAATAATCTAAGCAATCTTTTAGATCTATCCCTATAGATTTTCATTCCGAAGATATAGGATGCTTCTCCCAAGTCTTTCATGGAGAATTGCGATGATAGCCAAACCTTTATTCTCTATAGAGCAGGGATGCCATTTTCGATCAAGAGAATGTCATCGACATACAATACAAGAAATACATTTATAGAATGATTAGTCCATTTATACACATAGGGTTCCTCTCCATTCTTAACGAAGCCATACGTTCTGATCACCTTGTCAAAATGCATGTTTCAACTCTAAGATGCCTACTTTAATTCATAGATAGATCTCTAAAGCCTGCACATCTTGGGCTCGTCTGTGGATGTGAAATCCTCAGGCTGTATCATATAAAACTCTTCATCCAACTCTCCATTTAGGAAAGCTATTTTTACATCTATTTGTCAGATCTCATAGTCTAGGTATGCTGCTATCGTAAGCATAATCTGAATGGACTTGAGCATTGCCACCGGAGAAACATCTCATCATAGTCAATTCCATAATGTTGACGATATCCCTTAGCAACCAGACGGACTTTATAGGTCTCCATCTTTCCGTCTGCATCCCATTTTTTTTTAAAATCTACTTATACCCAATGGATTTTACTCCTTCAAGTGGATCAACCAGTGTCCATATACTATTGATCTTCATGGACTCTATTTTAGACTTTATGGCTTCTAGCCACTTATCGGAGTCAGACCTTTGCATAGCATCCATGTAGGTGATCGAATCCTCATCGTTCTCATCGTGTTCAATAGGATCATCATTCGAGATCAAGAAATTATAGTATTTATCCGATTGATGCGATACTCTACTAGATCTTTTTGGTGCCTCTTCAATAGGCTCTAGATTTGATCTTATCAAATTCAGTTCTGTAGATTTACTAGAATGTATCAATTCTTCCACCTATCGAATTTCATTAAGCTCAATATTAGAGGTAGCTGTTCCTTCCATAAGGAACTTATTTTTCAAAAAGACTGCCATATTGCTGATGAACATCTTTTGTTCTTCAGCAAGGTAGAAGTAATAACCCCTAGTTTTCTTAGGATACCCTATAAACAAGCATTTATCGAATCTAGATCCAAGCTTTTCTAGTTGCAAACATTTTACATAAGCCGAACATCTCCAAATCCTAAGGTGAGAGAGTGTCGGCGTACGCCCAGTCCATATCTCATATGAAATTTTTGTGATAGATTTGCTCGAAATATTGTTCAAAGCAAAGCAAGCAGTCTCAAGTGCATACCTCTAGAATAAAATTGGTAGACTTGCAAACCCCATCATGGACCGAACCATGTCTAACAGAGTCTGATTCCTTCTTTCAGACACACCATTATGTTGTGGTGTTCCAGGAGGGGTTCATTATGAGAGAATTTCATTCTCTCTTAGATATGCTAGAAATTAGTTGGAAAGGTATTCACCTCCTCGATCAGATCGAAGAGTTTTAATACTCCTTTTAAGTTATTTTTCTACCTCATTTTAATATTGTTTGAACATTTCAAATGAATTGGATTTACTCTTTATAAGATAGACATGACCATACCTAGATAGGTTGTCAGTAAATATAATGAAGTAGTAATACCCACCTCTAGCACATGTATTCATAGGTCCACATACATCAGTATGTACTAGACCTAGAAGCTCAGAGGCTCGTTCATCTTTTTCAGTAAAGGATGATTTTGTCATCTTACCAAGAAGACGGGACTCACAGGTATTCAATGATTCATAATCATGGATGTCAAGAATATGCTCCTTGACTAACCTATTGATCCTATTTTTGTTTATAGGATCGAGCCTATAGTGCCAAAGATAAGCATCAGTGACATTATCTAGTTTTGGTCGTTTGTTTAACGTGTATATTATACTAATAGGCTGTGATAAAATATAAATATCATTTCTTAATTATCCTTACATTACTATAATACCATTCAAAATGATATCATAATAATTTTCTTTTATTGACAAACAATAACCATCTTGGGCCAAAAGCCCAATAGATATTATGTTCATCATAAAAGATGGACAATAGTGATAGTCACTTAAAATAATATTTTATTTTTGAAAAATAGCTCAAGAGTTTTCAATGCTAGGACTGAAATTTTTCTTCCATCCCTAACATTAAGAAATCTTTTGTTGTCTTCAAATTTTCTATCAATTTAAAGTTCATGCAACGAATTGCATATGTGAACTGGACTCCCGATATCTAATACCCAAGTAGATGTATCACAAACAGTAAAATTGTAAGGTGTTATCATATAACATTCTTGCCCAGCAATATCTTGCTGGTTATCTCTGTTCAGCTTATTCGAGTCAAGAGGACCATTTCTCTTTGGGTTTGCCTGATTTGGGTCAACACTTGACTTCTTATAATTAGGTCTTAAATGCTTGCCACTGTCCAACAGTGAATGGAGCGAACTTACACTAGCCATTCTATTTATCTGAAAGAAAAATATGTAACCTTATTAGTACTTAAATTAATTAAATTCTAAAGATTTGGACTTTAGTCTAAAGGTTCTCCTACTATTTTTTAACGAATTGGTAGTCTCTACCTCTAATTCGAAAAATTATACTAACTTCTTAGTGGGTACTAAAATCCACATAGACTACAGATGAGCTCGAGGAAAGCTTTGGCTAACCCATGTGCATCTACAGGTAGGTTCATATCAATTATTTTTTTAAATAATTTTTATTATTTAGGTTTTTCCCTAGAATCTAAGTTAGTAGGCTATGGCCTCCATTGAAAAAGTCTGGTTAGGTACAACCATTAACATGATTGACTTTGGTGCATCAAACCAATGATAACCAGGTCTGAGGAAAGCTCTGGCTAACCTGATCATCATTAAGAGAGTGCAACCTAATCATCATATGATGGATAGTAATTTCAATATCTAAATGAACACCAGGTGTAAGGCACCTCCAATGTCCACCCAAAAAATTGGACTCATTACTATTCATCTTAATGGAAGGCTATGACTCGGTTATCCCCATAACTTAGTCATTTTAAGGACCTAATAATTTAGGAAATTTAGTTTACTTGTGATTTAAAAGAAGAAGACATGAACCAATTTCTTCCACTGACTTCACAAAGTCAAATCCTCCCACTGACTTCACTAAGTCAATAAGTAAGGATAAGGATCAATCTAGGTCCATGGGCACCTAATTCAGTCTTACTGATTAAAATCAGTCAAACTCATTTCTAATGACATGGGTCAGTCTGAATCTCTAAGTGATCTAATCAAATTCCAATCGACCATGTCCATCAGGTAAGTGAGATCAGTGGAAGGGATATGCCATTAACTCGTCAAAGATTGAATCAGTGCGAGTAGCTCCCAATTAAAAACCACTGATCTAGACTATCAAACTTATCTGAAACATCAACTGGTTAATTAGGTTTAATCTAATCATCCTAGCAATTTCGGGCTAGATTGCTTAGCCATGAACTAAGTCCATCTTGGTCTCGTTAAAGATGTGGACTCATCCAACTACAACTATTGGAGTTGATTCTAGAGTGTCCTTGACCTAATCTAATTTAATAATTGATTAGATTCGATTAATTACTCTAGATTAATCCATTCTCTAACTAACCTTGGGTCTAACCCAATTAATGGATCTAATTCATCTAACCCTTTAATCCACAGTCTTATGACTTTATCTTAGAATCTTTAATTCATAATTCTAGATTCTATAAATAATATTTAATTATTTTAATTAAGTTTTAGATTGATAAGTTGGGGTTTGATATTTTAAAAATAATTTTTAAATTTTGAAAGATTTTTATTTTTTGGTTTTCAGATGGGTCGACTCATTTTAGAAATGGATTGGCTTATTTCTCAAGCAGCAACCTATTGCTAGTTTTAAACAGAAAATAAAAACATATTGAAAATTAAATCATGAATTACTTTTTAGATCTAATCTAAATACATTCATGTTTAACTTTCTAATTAAAATAATTTCAATCATAAAAATTCTTTCACTGTTCATTTTAATGAATGAGTGCAAGGTGGCACCCCTACCGCCATAAGGGATCCCCACTGAATGAGAGGAGATGGCCTTTAAACCAGACTTGTTCTCTATGACCGGATGGCTTGGTGGCTCATTCATCCTTGATTACTAAGCTATTTGGATCTAACATATCATATATGTAAGCATTTAAATTTTTTATTTAACATATTAGAACATGTCAAGCAACCCTTGCTCTGATAGCATTGTTGAAAATTCAGTAGGGCATGTAGCATGCAATTTGAAACTTTTCAAATATTTACAGTAGCAGAAGCTAAAATTAATCAAACATTAATTCTATAGCATGCATTGATCATATCAATTATCCTACTCAGGATCTAGATATGCTAATATGTAATTTAAAAATTTAAATATGATCGATTAACAAATCACATTTGCTAACCGATTCGAGTTCAGAACTCAATACCTATGCACGGGTAGCTGATCTCCATGATTTGAATCCACTAGAGAAAGCTATGGTGTTGTGCTATAGTTGCACACTTATCTGGCCTCTATGAATGGTCCACATGAAGCTTCTGATCCTGATCAGCTCCACCGAAGTGCTAGCTCCTCGCTAGGGTCTTCGACGGTTGATCACGATCGATCAAATCGATCACCTTCTTTCTGATCTTTTAGATGCTCCAAAAAATCAAAGCTTGATTTTTGGAGGATGGTGAGGTAGTTTTTTAAGTTTGGTGGTGAACTGATGCTCACAGCACTCGATCTCTCCACCCGAATCCTGAGTCCCAACTCAAGGGTTTTACACTCACCAAAAACCCTGATGTCCGAAAACTCTCTCACGCCCTTTCTCGAATGAATTTCTCCATGAAACAAATTTGCATGGGAGAAGGACACTCCTATCTACTATACACCCACTCCCAAAAGAATATGAATGGGTGTCCAAAGAGAAACAAAAAAAAAGAAAAGCATAAGAGAAGAAATCTGGTGAAGGAAACCCCTATTTGACTTTTCCACCCCAGATGGATGCGCGCCACTCTAATTTTCTCTCACTAAGAAACCTTCCCACACCCCTCTTTGATCCTTCATGTAAAACATCCGCACGTCCATCTAAAAAATACTTTTAAAATGGGTGACATAGTGGCAATTATGCATGGATAAGGGAGGTTGAGAGGTTACACCAACCACTTGAATTCAAAATTTAAGTGGTCAGTCTATCCACTTCCAATGCCCATCTGGGAGGATGACGCATAGATGGACTCTCCTTCTGCATGCCCACTCTAAAAAATATGGAAAAAATGTGCGACAATAACCCAAGGAGGCATGGAGAAGAGATAAGGTTGAGTGGGTTAAGGGGTTTCAACCAATAACAATCTAAGTTGAATTCAAAATTCAACTTAAATGTAAACTAGTCCAACCCTTGGACCAGGTCAAAGAGAGATGAGAGAGGGAGCACAAAGACCTCTCTTCTGCATGAGAAAAACTTATGCAAAAAATATATGGGGTGTGGGAAAATGTAGAAAAGTCAAATATGGTGGGCGCTAGGGAGAATTTGAATTCAAATCTTATTTGACTTGATCCAAATTGGTTTCAACCAAATCAATTAACTTAAACCAATTATATCAGGCTAAACCCAACCAAATTTGGCTTACACTAAATTAATTAATTTTTAATCAAATTAAAAATTAATTAGATCCAACTCCTGATTAAATTAGGGTCAAATCTCCTATAGCGATTATGTCATCTCATGATTTATCGGATCAAATCCAATCGAATCCAATTCGATCAGACTTGATCAAATCCTTATCACTCAATCAAATTGACCTAATTAGTAATCAAATTATTAATTAATCCTCCAATAATCATAGAGTCCCAATCATATGGGTGTCCGGATAATAGAGTCCCATCAAAATGAAACTCCTGAAGAGTCCCAAACTAGTGAGACTCTTAAACCTAGTATCCTAAATGAATGAAACTCACAATCATAGAGTTCCAGACTAGTGAAACTCTTGATTAGAGAGTCCCAGATGAGTAGAACTCAGAATCCCAGTCTAGTGGGACTCTTGGTCATAGAGTCCCAATCCAGTGGGACTCTTGACCATAGTGTCCTAGGTCATCAAGACTCAAGATCAGCCATCAGATTAGGTAGGAATTCCTTATATGTATTATCCATAGATTCGAATCATAAGCCGATAGCACAAGAACTGATTTTCTATATCAATCGATGTAACCATCTAGCAATGGTACCTAACATCCGGATAGGTCAAAAAGTCGCAATGCAACAATGTCGAACCTATGCCATATAATTACTATATAATTTATCCTTTGGATCTTGATGCTCAAAGAATGATCTAGAATTTACTACCAACCCTAAAATTCATCCATGGTATATTTCAAAATTTAGTGTCCATCGAATGGACCACCTCGATCGAGCGTTTGTTAAATTGAAATACAGTGATGCACTTGCTCCAACACTTGGAGGTGTCAATCCCATCTTGACTCACGCACTGACTTCATAAGTACTTGATTGCACTCAGTAGCCTTCTGTCATTGAATTAAAAATTCAGATAGTCCAGTACCTAAGTGCAGTGAGTTGCTTGCAAGTCACTGTAGTGATCTCAAGTCTAACGGACACTTATATCCATATCCTTTGCGAGCAACTCTTGATAGTAGAGAGCTCCATAGTTGGATCACGTTCAGTGAAATGTACCCTTACACTTCATCTGCATGCCATAATATTATCTCCATACTTCTTGGTTAAGAGGACAACCAACACTTATGGCACACAATGACCTATATTTGATACGTTGTCATCCTAGGTAACAACGAATCATTTGATCGTGAACAAGTTTTAAGGACTAAATGACAAATCCTTCTTTATTGAGTCTAAATAGTCTCAAGAACTTCATCACATGAGAGTTTATTACAGAAAGATACAGAAGAGTAATGAAATACTAAAATAATAATTTTATTTATTAATAATTTAAGTATAATTATATTTAGCTCAACCATCTACAACCTAGATGATTGGCTTTAGGATACATTTTCCTACAGGCTATGATCTAGTTATCACCATAACTATTTCATTTTAAGGATCTAATAATTTTAGAGGATTTTAATTTAAGAAAGAGAGAAGATTAGATAAACCAGCTTATCATGATCCTTCCACTCACCAAGTCAGCTTAAGAAAGACCATTAATAGGCTGGTCAAGGAGCACCTAAATCAGTCACACTGATTTATCTAACTGACATGGGTCAGCTCGAATAGTCAAGTGATCTGATCAAAACATAATTTCATCAAAAGGCTAGTTAAGTTCGATCAGTAGGAGGGTTTGCCAAGGCTTGCCTTAAACACCATCAGAAATGGTCAGATAAACAGGCTGCTAATTAAAGACCATTGGTCTGGTTTATCTTAGACACCAACTGATTTAATTAGTCTTGATTAGATCAACCTAATAGTTCATGCTAAACCATGTAGCCAAGAATCAAGTCCATCTTGGGTCTCATTAAAAATATGGACATGACCAACTACAACTATTGTAATTGATCTAGAGAATCCTTATCCTAATCTAAGACAACAAATAATTAGATTTAGTCAATTCTCTAATTAAGTCCATTCTTTAATCTAACCCTAGATCTAACCTAATTAATGGACCTAATCTTCACTAACCCATTTAACCCAATGTGTTATGATTTGTGTCTTAGGATCTTTAATTCATAATCCTAGATCCTAATCAAATAACTTTTTAATTCTTAATTAAGTTTTGGGCTGAGGGTTGGGGTTTGATTTTTTGAAAATAATTTTCATGTTTGTAAAATATTTTTACAACATGGTTCTATCAATCAAGTTACATGTTTGATTCATAATCAATATGCAAGTAAGATAAGCATGAAACTACTTTAAATCTAATCAAAATAGGTTCACGTAATTGAAATATTTTCAATTCCAATCAATCATAAATTATCTTAGATCAAATCTAACACATTTATAATGATTAAAATTAAATTAAAATATTTTTAATCAGATCATAAAATCTTTTAAATCTCATCTAAAATTTTATGATCAATGTTTTAGATCAGCACGTATTAGGACAACCTCTCCACTATAAGGGGTAAACCTTACAGTAGGATAATCTTATAATTAGTCTATACAATCTAAAACTTTTATTTTTAGATCTAAAAGTCTTTTAAATCTAATAAATTATAAATAAAATTAGATTATATCTAATAAATTTATGATAAGAAATAGATCTACATGGATTAGGATAATCTCTCCATTATGAGGGATAAACCTTACAGCAGGACAACCTTATAATCAGTTCATGTGATCAAAATTTTTAATTTTAAATTTAATAATTAGATTATAAATTAGATTTAATCTAAGAAATAATCTAAATATGCACATAAAATTAAGTAATAATTAACCTATTCTCTGATACTAATTGAAGGAATTAGATCTAGGGTTTCAGAGTTAGATCTTGAAACTTTTTTAAGATCGAGCAGTGAAAAACTAAAATAAATTAAAATTTATTTATAAAAAGTAGAGAATTCCTAGATCTAAGATCTTATTACATGATTATGGCATGAGATTAAATTAAAAATTAAAAATATAAAGAAGAAAGAACATGTTGATCGTATCAATATGCCTCTACACTACATCTAATGCAGATATGTAAAAATAGATCTGATCTATATTAGTTATGCAAGTTAGACATTCTAACTTGCTGATCTAGGCTTGAGGATGATGCTTCAAGCCACACACATGTTCGGCCTCTAAGAGTATCCACACAAGCTCATGAACTTTGATCAGAAGTCCTACACAGAAAATCAGCACAGTATGCTAGTACTGTGCTGATCCTTCTTCGATAGTTAATCAGGTGCTTTCTTCTTCTAGATTTAGAGTCCTCCAAAGAATAAAAATAAGAGAAGAGATTTTAGATTTGAGACACTCTAAAAAAAAAATTTCAAAAGAGGAGGATAAGAGAAGAACAAAGCAACCTTAGAAGAAGACCCTCTTCTTCTTCTTCTCTATTCTCTCACCCAGACACCCAGAGTGGTGTCTATAAAACCCAATGCCCAAGAGGTCTCTCACCTTGGTATTCACATGCCTAAAAGCACTCTCCAAGATCTAGAACATGTCTAAAAATTAGCCTAAAATTCATCATATGTAATGAGTTATAGAGGAGTCCTTGTTGGGTCAAATTCTTAGACTAGGAAAGAACAAACAAGGCAACTTGTTGGGGTGCCCAACACTTGGATGCCCTCTCCTATCTTTTTGGTGTGGACCACTAGAGAAAAGTGCACAAAATTCCTTCTTTTTCATTGAATAAATCAGAGATAAAATAGGGAGAATGGGTGGCATGCATGGGAGGAGTTTTAGTTTTCTAAAACTCTATCCAAAGAAAAATTCAAATCAAATTCAAACTTCCTCCTTTGACTGGGTCCACAACTAATTGCCATATGAGAAATAGAGAAGATGAGTGGGCATGCGTGAAGACTAAGAAAAGGAGATTTTTCACTAAAAATAAAGGGAGAGTGGGCGTGGGGAGGCATGGGATATAGGAGGCGCAAGATGGATCCTAGTCTTACTAGGATTCTATATTTGACTTGGTCAAATATGGTTTCTCAAACTAAATCAAATCAAAATTAATTCGACCCAATTAAGTTAGATCCTATTCTAATTAAGAACTTAATTAAATTAGATTAAATTAGATTTAATTTTAATTTAATTTTTTAATCAAATTAAAAAATTAGATTGACCCAAGTCCTAGTTGAACTAGGACTAGTTATTCCTTGCACTTAGCTTATCTAATAAACCAATTGGACTTGATCCAATCAAGTCCAAACAAAATATAATTAAATCATATTTAACTAGACTTAATCTTAGTCCTTTGGCTTAATCAAATTAAGCCAATTAGTAATTGAATTGCTAATTGATCCTCTTATAATATTTGCACTAGGTTAAACATCAATCGTATCGATCGTTTAATCTTAGAATGATTCTCAATTATTTATCAACCATCTAATCAGATCATGAACTCTAATGTGTGTGACTCCTTAGGTTCGAACCTAAGCTGACAGTATAGAAATAAATTCTTGAATCAATCGAAGTGACCATCTAGTAATGATACCCGATGGTCGGAAAGATCGAATGTATAGAACAACATTTTTAGAATCCATGTGGATATAGTTTTCATATAATTCATCCTCTTGACCAAAATGCTCATAGGATATCTCAGAGTTAAACTATCAACTCTGATCAGGCTATCCATATTGTATTTTAAAATACCAAATCCATCTCATGGATTATCCTGATCAAGGTTTTGCTATATTGAAATACAGTGATACATTCTTCTCCAACTCTTGGAGTGGTCAATTTCATCTTGATCACATACTAACTTTGCAAGTACTTGACTATACCCAAAAGCCTTTCGTTACTAAATTAAAAATTTAGTTAGTTCGATACCAAAGCATAGTGAGTTGCTTGCAAGCCACTGAGGTAATCTCAGGTCTAAGGGACATTTATACCTATATCCTATCAGAGATATTCTCGACAGCAAAATGCTCTAGAGTTGGTCATGTTTAGTGACTATGTACCACTATATCTTATCTGTATGCAATACCAGTGTCTCCACACTCTTTGATTAAGAGGATAACCAACCTATATGGCATATAGCGACCTATGCTCGATAGATGCTGTCATCCTAATTAACAATCTATCATTTGATCGTGAATAGTTTTAAAGACTAATCAATAAATTCTCTCTTTATTGAATATAAATAGTCCTAAGGACTTCATTATAATAATGAAGTTTGTTAGAAGATGAAAACTCATGATGAAAAATATCAAAAATATATTTTATTAATTAATAAATTAATTATAATCATAATATAACTTAATCATCAATAGACTAACGATTGATTTTGGGACATATTTTTCAACACATAGGGGGTTGGATTAGTATATTTTTAATTTTTAAAATTTAATAAATAATAAAAATAAAAAAATAATAATAAAATAATAATAATAATAATAATAATCATAATAATAGTGGTAATAATAATAATAAAAGTAGTAATAATAATAGTAATAGTAGTAATAAGAATAATAATAATAAAAGCAAAAGTAGTAATAATAATAATATTAATAATAGTAATAATAATAATAGTAATAATAATAGTAATAATAATAATAGTAATAGTAGTAGTTAGAATATTAGTAATAGTAATAATAATAGTAAAAGTAGTAATAACAACAATATTATTAATAATAGTAATAATAATAGTAATAGTAGTAGTAGTAGTAATAATAATAATAATTTGATTGATAAATATATTGTAAGATAAATTGATAAAATATTTAAAAATAAGTTATTTTTTATAATTAAAATAGTTAAGTTTTTAATTATTTTTTTATGCTTTTACTTGTTATAGTTTAATCTTTTTATTTATTTAGTTCCTATATTTCATTATGATTATGATTTAATATTTTAATTTTCATTAGCCAAAGGTTTTAATTTTTAATGCATATGAACTATCCAGTCCGGGATTTGAATCAGATTTCGATTAAGGATCTGACTTGGGATCTTGTTCGAGATTTGGGCCATGATTTGGGTCGGATCTCGATCGAGATCTAGGTTAGGATTCGGGTCGGGATCTGATCCAAGATCCAGTTTGGGATCTAATTTAGGATTCGGATCATGATTCTGATCGGATCTCGATCGAAATCTGGATCAAGATTTAGTCCAGGATCCAGTCTGGGATTCTATTTTGGATCTGGTCTGGGATCATATTTGAGATCCAGTTTGGGATTTGGATCATGATTTAGGTCGGATCTCAATCGAGATTTGGATCGAGATTTGGTTTGAAATCTGGTCTGGGATCATATCCGGGATCCGATCTAGGATCATGTCTGGAGGGCGACGATTGGGTCATAAATGACAATGAGATAGAAGATATTACATTAATCGATTATTATGATTCAGAGGAGGATCTAGAAATCGAGGAGGATATGGATATTGATAGGTAGATCTATATTCTTTGTTGAATCTTTTCTTGCAATAATGGTATGCAATACAATTCTATTCATCAGCATTTATATATTTTTCACTATTATTATTTATTATTATATTCATTTATATATTAAGTTAATTATATGCATAGTTTAAGCATTGTAGGTATGGTGCCAGGAGGGATATGACATTCGAGTTCCCAACCTACCCCAGAGGGCTCGACCACACTCACAGATGACGAGATCTATGATCAAGTGCTTGGTACGAGATCTTGTTATGTTAGGAGGCTAGGACATAGGATCAGAGCTCCTACTTCTTCACATTCATCCAGGGCTGACATTTATGCTGCCTGTGATGTTTGGCTAGTAGAGATACAAAGATAGGCAGTTAAGGATCGATAGCAGGCTGTTGAGTTGACTGTACGTATCGATGAGTACCAGCTAATCCAGACATAGATGATGGAGCGCATGGCACAGATGGAGCAGATGATATAGTTGATGAGGCAGTAGCAGGCCGGTTCGAGCTCCTGTGAGCGCTCCCCTCTTTCGGCCCATTCCCTTTCTCTAGATACAGTCGATGCTTGATAGCCGATGATCTATTTTTGTATATTTTTATTTTTATTTTGGATCTTTTATATTTATAAAACAAATTATGTAGTTATATTTTTATATAATAAAATAATAAAATTTATTTATGGATGAAATGATGAAATTTATTTATAAATTTTTATTTTAATTTTATAAATTATAAATATAAATATTTAAAAAATTAATTATAAAATATATTTATCTATAATTTTTTTATAAAATAATTAATTATTTATGATGCAATTATTTGCAATGAAAGATTTACATTGCTCATAAAAGTTATTTGTAATGGAAAATATTCATCACAAATAATAATTATTGTGATGAAAACTATCATCATAAATAAAAAATTATTTATGATAAAAATTTTCATCATAAATAAATTTTATTTATGATGGAAAAGTTTCCATCGTAAATAATTTTTTATTTTTGATAGAAAATTTTCATCAAAAAGATTATTTATTTATGATGAAAAATTTATATTTCCATCGTAAATATTTTCATCCCCAATAATTTAATGATTTTAAAAAAAAGTTCAACAAAAATTTTTCATCATAAATTTTTTTTATTAGTGACGAAAATTACTTTTTTATCGCTAATTATTATCTATGATCCCATTTTTTGCGATGAAGAATTAGCGATAAAATTTTCATTACTAATAATTATTAGCAATGAAAATTGATTATTTGTGATGAATTATTTGCATCACAAAATATTAATTTTGTTGTAGTGCGGATTCCATACTAAATCTCGATCCAGATCTCGATCTGCATCCCGATTGAGATCCAACCCAGATCATGATCTGAATCCAAATCAGATCATGGACATGATCCTAGACTGGATCTTGGATAGGATCCTAGAATGAATCCCATTCCAAATCCTGACCTAGATCCTGATCAAGATTTGACCCAGATCATGACCTGAATCCCAAACTGGATCGTGGACATGATCTTGGACCAGATCCCAGACTGGATCCCGACCTGAGATCTCAATCGAGATCCAACTTGGATTATGACCTGAATCCTGAACCAGATCCCGAACATGATCATAGATTGAATCCCGACCCAGATCATGATCCGATCCCGGACAGGATCCCAACCTAGATCCCTGATTAGATCCTGATCCGAATCCTAGACTGGATAGTTTATATGCATTAAAAATTAAAATCTTCAGCTAATGCAAATTAAAATATTAAATCATAATCATAATAAAATACAAGGACTAAATAAATAAAAAGATTAAATTATAATAAGTAAAAGCATAAAAATATAATTAAAAATATAACTATTTTTATTATAAAAAATAACTTATATTTTTAAATATTTTATCAATCAAATCATCATCATCATCATTATTATTATTACTATTACTGTTATTATGACTATTTCTATTATTATTACTACTACTATTATTATTATAAATAATAATATTATTATTACTATGATAACTGTTATTATTATAACTATTATTATTGCTATTATTATTCTTAATACTATTGTTACTATTATTATTATTACTATTATTATTATTACTATAATAATTATTTTTACTACTAGTACTATTATTATTATTTGAATTATTACTATTACTTTTATTATTATTACTATTATTATTACTTCTACTATTACTATTATTATTACTATTATTGTTAATATTACTATTATTATTATTTATTAAATTTTAAAAAATGATTAAGGAGGAGTCCAATCCTCCATGGCCCCTTTGCCCCCCACCCATCGCGGCCCACCACCCCCTACGGCATCCCTTCGGTGCCCTACTACCTGCGGCCCCCCGTCTGACCTGTAACCACCGTCCCTCCACACCTCACCTCCCACAGCCTCCCACCCCTATGCCCTTTGCTCCCTACCCATCGTGGCCCACCACCCTGACCCCCCACCCGACCTGTCACCGCCAACCCTCCATGCCCCACCCCCACGGCCCCCACCCCCTATGGCCCCTTTGCCCCTCATCCATCAAAGCCCACCACCCCCTGCGGTGCTCCTCTGATGCCCCACTACCCATGGCTCCTTACTCGATTGGTTACCACCGCCCATTGACGCCCCAATCCCCATGGTCCCCCACCTCCTATGGCACCCCTCCATCTCCTACTAGCAGCCCTCATCATCAACACTGCCACGCACGGCCTATCGACACCCACCCCCCACATCCCTCTGCCCACCATCAGCCATCGTATGGCAATACCTGCACCCCTCTTCGATGATCGAATTAAAGAAAAAAATTTAATCGATCGATCATGAAACTTACCTTCGATCGGTTCAAGCATGATAGTGGCAGCAGCAATGAAGGCAGTAGCGAGAGATGTGGTCATTGGTCGGTGGAAGCACAGGAGGAGAGGGAGAGAGAGGAGAGGAGAGGATTTTGACTGAGAGAAGTGGGTTTCGTGGAAAAGAGGGCACGTAGTGGGAAGGAATATTTAAAGAGATTTAGTGATGGACTATTAGTGATGCAAATTTCATTGCTACAATGATTATTAACGATGGAAACAAATTTTTCATTACTAATAATTTTTGTCAATTACTTTTCAGCAAAATTTTTTCTCTTAAAAAAATTAAAATACTTGATAAACTTATTTATGATAAAATTAAAATTTTCATCGATAATAGTATTTAGATAAATACATCATTTATAAAATTAAAAGGGTGGGATTATTTATGATAAAAATTTTTCATCATAAATAATTAATTATTTATGATGAAATATTAATTTTTATCATAAATAATTAATTATTTATGATAAAAAATTTTCATCAAAAATAATCTGGCATAAAAATATTATTTAAAAAATTTAAAGGGCTAGATTATTTATGATAAAAAATTTTTATTATAAATAATCAATTATTTATGATGTAGATAAAATTTTGATCATAAATAATTATTGATAAATAAATTATTTAAAAAAATAAAATGTTTAGATTATTTATAATAAAAATTTTTATCATAAATAATTTATTATTTGCAATGAAAAGTCAATTTCCATCTTAAATAATCATTATTTATGATAAAAAATTTCTATCATAAATAATCTAGCATAAAAATATTATTTAAAAAATTCAAAGGGCTAGATTATTTATGATGTAAAATTTTCATCATAAATAATCAATTATTTATGATGAAAATATTATTTCTATCATAAATAATCAATTATTTATGATGAAAATATTTCATCATAAAAAATATTCTATAAATAAATAATTTAAAAATAAAAAAAGATCAAATTATTTATGATAAATTTTTTTTATCATAAATAATCAATTATTTATGATGAAAAAATGATTTGCATCATAAATAATAGATTATTTATGATGAAAATTTTCCATCATAAATAATCTAATTTTTATTTAGAGGATAAAAAAGGTGGACTATTTAAAAAAAAGGGGATAGATGCACCGTGCATGATCGATGTGATGGGGTTAAGGGGTGCAAGCACATCCACTATTAGCTAGCCTAAAAGTAAATTAATATATATTTTTTAATTTTTTTAAAAATTAGTATTCTGTTGATCTTCTAAGTGATTTTGATGATGACTAAATATTAAAGCAAATAATTATAAATAAATTTTATTTTAAATATTCAAATATCAGAAGAAAGAGAGCTTTTTGACCAAAATAAGGATGACACAAAGTGTAATTCAAATCAAGATCAAATCTTCTTATTTGGTAGCAAGAATTTTCTCGAAAATTGCCTTGGAGCATTTTCAAGACATCTTTTAAAATTTTCGAGGTGTCTCGTGGAGTCTGGCATGGTGAAATAAGGTTCTGGCATGGTTTCGAGTAAAACTCAAGACATCTCATTCTCAGAAGATAGAAATATCATTTTTGCACTCTGAGAATGAGACGTCTCATAGAATTTTTGAGAGGTCTCGTGGTCCTGGTGAGACGTCTCCCTCAAAACTGAGAGCTCTCGATCTTAAGCGATAGATTTTTTTTTTGGAAAGTAGATTTTCAAGCAACTGAGAATGAGATATCTCCTGGTCAAATCGAGAGGTTTCAACATTGGATGAGATATCTTGAGACAAAGCAAGAGGTCTCGAGATACGATGACAACACTTCAACGGATAGTTCCAGATCTTCTCTTTTTGGCCCTAATGGCTAGTTCTCACCTCCAACGGCTATGTCAGAGCTTCCAACAGCTAGAACTCCATCTTCAACCATCTCCAAGGATATAAAAAGGTGGAGAATCAATTGAAAAGAAAGATTAAAAAATTTAAAGAGAGAATCTTTTAGTTTTGGTGAGGAACATTGAAAATCCAAAGAAAAGAAAAAAGAGGAGTTGTGCACATATTTTAGCAAGCTTTCAAAATAATCTTCTCCAACATCTTCCACATCCTCTCAAGTATAAATTGAAGAAAAATCAAGCCTCAATCGAGCACATCATCAGCTTCTTCCTAGGGCTTTAAAAGAGTTTACATTCTATTTTTATATTATGCTAAAACTTTTATTTATAATTTTATTTCTATACAAGTTTTTTTAGGAGAAAGAAACTTGAGGATTAGGCCCATCCAAGCCTAAAATTAGACTTATTAGATTTTGGTTGGTTAGCCCAAAAAATCAATTGAGTTGTTAGTGAATCCGAAAAACTATCGATATAAGATTTTGGTTGGTGATCCCGAAAAATCAACTGAGTTTGTTTGTGAGCCCAAAAAAATAAATATACTATAATCAAGGATAGATTATAGTAAAAATTTCAAGAAAAGCTTGGAAAGTGGACGTAGATGCTGGTTGCACCGAACCACTATAAAATTTTATATATTTGTGTTGTGCTTTTAATTCTTTCTTTACTTTACTTTTATTCCTAATTTATATTTTTTAGATTCTTGGTTTGCATATACTATCTTAAATCTGCTACTACTTATATTATACACATTTTCACCATGTCACTTAGGGATAAATCAAAGTACATATTTATTTAGAAAGTAAATTTAGTTAAAATTTTTATAAGAACCTAATTCATCCTCCCTCTTAGGTTGCTATACCTCTAGAAAATAATTTGTATCAAAGTTGGTGCTCTAATATTTGATTATTAACCTAGCGATTTTAGAGTAAAAGATCATGGCAATCTTGTTTAGTTCATTATTTGCTGAAGGCCAATCCACATCAAGACCACCACTATTTAATGGCATAAATTATATCTTTTGGAAAGCTAGATGAAAATTTTCATATAAGCATTAGACTATGACTTATGGAGAGTCATAACTAGAGGACCACATACATCCATAATTGAAATTAATGGTATGACTATTCCCAAACCAAAAAAGGATTGGAATGAATTTGATAAGAAGATAGCTCAATTAAATGCTAAAGCCATCAATGTTGTTTATTGCTCTCTTGATGTACATGAACTTAATTGAATATCTACATGTATATTAGCTTAAAAAATTTTAAAAAATTAGAAGTAACTCATGAAGGAACAAGCCAAGTTAAGGAGTCCAAAATTAATTTGTTAGTTCATAAATATGAAATATTTAAAATGGATAAACATGAGTCTATTTCTAAAATATTTTCTAAATTTACTGATATTATCAATGCTCTAAATGGTCATGGCAAAATCTATACTAACTATGAACTTATTTGCAAGTTTTTAAGATTCTTGCCAAAGAAATGCGAAGAAAAGATGATAGCTATACAAGAAGCAAAAGACCTTACCAAGTGATGCGTGCTAATTTATAGCTATGGCAAGTGCACCAGTCGATCAAGTAATAAAGTGAATGAGTAGAGTATCGTCCCTAGAGGATTGGAAAATAAGTACTGAAAAGCTCTTTCCTATACTTTATTTAGAAGATCGATTTATGAGAATAAGAAATAAAAAAAAAATAAAAAATAATTAAAAGTTTTTAATTAAATAGAGAGAGTGTAAATTATTAGGGTTTTAAATTCAAGAGCAATGGATTACTAAGGCAATCGGTTCACCAACTCAGTCAATACAATATTCAGATTTTTAGATTAATTTTATTTCATGTGATGGTGGAGTCTCCTAATTTATTCACTATCCTTTGGTCTAGGCATAGCAAATCTATTAATATTTATTAATTACCCTTTGATCTAGGTGTAATTTAAATAAATATTAATGCATTAGGTTTTGTGAAACCCTCTAATTAAAATATGCTGCATCCAAAGCGCACTAAAATTCCCGCATGCATATGAATTCTAATTTGATTCATAATACAAGGTATATAATCAAGAAGCATTAACATAGATGTACTTGGTCCGTAACATCTATGTTCATCAGATCAATTAGAAGATGGCCAGTAATCTAAAAGCATTAAGATCAGATTTATATACTCCTCATGAATAAAATTTAAAAATAAATCATACTGAATATTGGATCAAAAGAGTGGCTACACCTTAGCCTTAGTAAAATAAAATTTAGTTCATGATAACAAATTCAAAAACAGCAAATAAAATAAAAAGCATGAAGAAATTAGACTGTTTGATTGCTGAAATTGATTATCTGCTGCTCTTGATGTGGAGAACTTGGCGAAGAAGAAGAGGCTCCTTGATGTCTTGATCGTTGAAGAAAAATAAAAAAAAAATCTTTTAATTTTCTCACAAATCACTTTTTTTTTATCTCTCTCTTCTCTCTTTCTCTCTCTCTTTCTCCCTCTCTCTTTCTCCCCGTCTCTCTCTTTGTCTCTCTCTTTTTTTTTTTTTTTTTTTTGAAATTCAATTCTGGGCTCGTTTGAAGTCCGTTTTGCCTGAAATTTTTTTCATCTAAACCAAAAAAATGAGATCTTCACATTGGTGGCCTTCTTTCCTACATAAAATTAATAAAAGTATCAATTTCTAATAAAATAGATTAATTTATTTTATAATTTAATACTTTTATTAGTATATTTTTATCACTTATCACACCCCCAACTTAGTCATTGCTAGTCCCTTAGCAATGTTTTATTTAATACCATATTTCAATAAGATTATCCATCATAGAGATAAAATCTAGGATTAAAGGTCAAAAAGTTTAGAAAATACTGCTAACTAAGCATTGAGCTTCAGAAGCAAATTTTTCAGTCAATACAATTAAAAACTTTCTTAGAGTACATCAAAGATCTATAGCACTTGTGTTCATGATGACTAACTTTAGCATTTCAGTATTAAATTAAAAGAACAAAAGTATCCTCTCTTATCACCTATTTTGGTTAATTTTCTATACATTCTCAATTTTATACTCATGAATTAAGGTAGCTTTCACACTGCCCTTTTTCTTTTTTTTCTTTTTTTTTTTTAATTTTTTACTGTGCTGAGCATCCTAGCCTTTCCTTCACCTTTTTACGTGAATTTCCACACTTGACCTAGGTGCAGAGATCCAGTTACTAGGCTTTGGGCAATCCACATATACTCTGTCTTTTGCACTTTATTTATAGGCAGGTAGCTCTTTCCTTAAATTCAAGTTTCTTTGATTAGAATGTATATTAATTACCAATTTTCAGGGATAATTAAATCCTCAGTTGGCCTTATAATCAATACCTACTTTGCCTTGTTAGTGTGCATGTGCAATAAAAAGTGCTAATAATCTTTTAATGACCTAAGTAGGCTGCTAAAAGTTGACCAACTAATCTACTTCTTTAACTCATTACATTCATTAGCAAATAATTCTATCTTTTATCACTTATCCAGTTTATCTTGCTCAAGATTTTCTTCTTGACACATGATTTTTTTTTTTTATTTTTTTTTATATTTATCCCCAATTATTCTACATTATCTTAAAGGGAGAAAGAAAAATAAAGGATGTAATAAAGGATACAGGAAGGAATACACCTGATTTGGTTCGATTCAGTCTGGTTCTTTGGAGCTTTGAAATTTTGCTTGAGTTCTCATTGATTTTTCTGCAAAATTGAAAATACACACCAGAAGCAGTAAAAGAGCAACAACAAATTACTGAAAAATAAAAAAAAAAAATGATCAAAACTAAAAAGAAAAGAAACAACCTATCTAGTAGTTCTGATTTATAGTCTTCAGCTTGACTTTCTTTGAGTTCTAAAGTGGATCAATCTGGTGCCACTTCAATTGGAATACTTTCATGTTTGATCGAATCCTCTTTCAATTTGACATTGCTTGCTTTTATAGTCTCAAACCTATTTTCTACAGAATTCTCATATAATGGATTGTCAATAATGTCAATTAGAAAATAAGTTTGATTATCATCAATATGTTTAGTATCTTTGAAAAACATTAAAAGTAACTTGTTCATCTTGGACTCTAAGAATTAATTTTCCTTGTTGAACATCTATTAAAGCTCCTCCAGTAGCTAAAAAGGGTCTCCCTAAAATAAGGGGTACATCATAATCTTCTTCCATATCAAGAACAATAAAATCAATAGGAAAAATAAACTTGTTTACCTTTACCAAGACATCCTCCACTATACCTCTTGGATATTTAATGGATCTATTGGCTAATTGAAGAGTAATAGTGGTAGGCTTTGGTTCTCCTAGACCCAGCTTCCTAAAAATAGAAAAAGGCATGAGATTTATGCTTGCTCCTAAATCACATAAAACTTTATCAAAACTACAATCACCAATAATGCAGGGGATAGTAAAACTCCCTGGATCTTTTAACTTCTGTGGTAATTTATTTTGAAGTATTGCTGAGCATTCTTCATTCAAATTTATTCTCTCATGCTCCTTCAGCTTTTTCTTATTTGTTAAGATTTCTTTGAGAAACTTGGCATACCTAGGCATTTGAGTAATAGCATCTACAAAAGGAATATTAATATGTAAATTCTTTAAAATTTTGAAAAAGTTAGAAAATTCCTTATCTGGATGCTGTATTTGTCTCTCTGGGAATGGTAGTGGTGGCACGTAGGGCTTTACATTTGGATCAGCAAACCGTATACCTGGAGACCATCCATCTGCTGGTTGTTTTGGTGACTGACGAGTTTGAGTTGATGGTTCCTTATTTGTAGTTGGCTCTTCAGTCTCTTTCTTCTGATGTAGCTCCTCCAGCTTTGTACCACTTCTTAGGGTGATAGCATTGACTTGCTCCCTTGGATTTGTCTCCGTATTGCTTGGCAAGGATCCTTGAGGTCTCTCGGAGATTATCTTAGCCATTTGACCTATTTGCATCTCCAAGTTTTGAATTGCTGCTGTTTGGTCTTGCCTAAGTTTGGCTTCCAAATTTTTTATAGTTGCTTCTTGGTTTTGCATAAATTTGACCATCAGCTCTTCTATGTTGGACTTCTTTTCAGGTACTTGGAATCCCAGGGGTGGCTGTTGTGCTGCATTTTGATTGCTCCATGAGAAATTTGGGTGCTGCCTCCACCCTTGATTGTATGTGTTGGAGTAGGGATTGTTTTATTGCGGCCTGAAAAAATTACCAATATAATTAGCTGTATCAGTTGTTTTAGCAAAAGGATTATCTATCTGGCAATTGCTCGTATCGTGTCCTCCTCCACATAGGTCACAAGTAATGCTCTGAACATGCATAGCTGTTCCCTTTAAGTTGTTGACTTCGGCTCTAAGGGCTGCAATTTCAGCTAGTAAAGTTGGCACGCAATCTACTCCCTGCACAGCTGCTAGTCTTTTTGGCATCATGCGCTCTGTTTGCCATTGATAGCTATTTGATGCCATCTCATCGATCAGATCGAAGGCTTCTTCCTCCATTTTTCGATTAATGGTTCCTCCTACTGCTGCATCAATCATAGATCGATTAGTAGAAGATAAACCATTATAGAAAGTTTGTACCTGAAGCCATACGGGTAGTTGATGATGTGGACATCTCCTCAGCAGTTCCTTGAAATGCTCCCAAGCCTCATATAGTGTCTCCATGTCCATTTGCATAAAAGAAGTGATATCGTTGCGCATCTTAGCAGTTTTGGAAGGTGGAAAGTACTTGGCTAAGAATTTTTGGGCTAGAACATCCGAAGTTGTGATAGAACCTGTAGGAAGAGAATGAAGCCAATTTTTAGCTTTATCCCATAAAGAGAAAGGAAATAACCTTAATCTAATAGCATCATCCGACACCCCATTAATTTTAAAAGTATCGCAAAGTTCAAGAAAATTAGAAATATGGGCATTCGGATCATCATGCATGTGTCCACTGAATTGGATAGTTGATTGAATCATCTAATCATCGTCGGCTTTATTTCAAAGTTGTTTGCTCGTACAGGCGGTCTCCTGATGCTCGAAGCTACATCGGCTACAGATGGTGTGATATAATCATTTAATGAATGATGTACTGGTCGAATAGCTTCATGCTGTCCTTCAGTCGTCATATCCAATCCTAGATTGATGTCGTTAGGATCTTCAGCTACCATGTTTCTCTCTTGTTGTAGTCTTCTAATAGTTCTTTCAATTTCTGGATCTAGAGGTAGTAAGTTACTATGTCCAGTACGTGTCATACACTTAATTTTTTTTTTTAATAATAATAAAAATTAAAAATAAATTTCTAAAGTAAAACTAGGATCAAAATTTTAATATTGTTTTAGACACAATCCCCGACAACGGCGCCAAAAACTTGATGCGTGCTAATTTATAGCTATGGCAAGTGCACCAGTCGATCAAGTAATAAAGTGAATGAGTAGAGTATCATCCCTAGAGGATTGGAAAATAAGTACTGAAAAGCTCTTTCCTATGCTTTATTTAGAAGATCGATTTATGAGAATAAGAAATAAAAAAAAATAAAAAATAATTAAAAGTTTTTAATTAAATAGAGAGAGTGTAAATTATTAGGGTTTTAAATTCAAGAGCAATGGATTACTAAGGCAATCGGTTCACCAACTCAGTCAATATAATATTCAGATTTTTAGATTAATTTTATTTCATGTGATGGTGGAGTCTCCTAATTTATTCACTATCCTTTGGTCCAGGCATAGCAAATCTATTAATATTTATTAATTACCCTTTGATCCAGGTGTAATTTAAATAAATATTAATGCATTAGGTTTTGTGAAACCCTCTAATTAAAATACGCTGCGTCCAAAGCGCACTAAAATTTCCGCATGCATATGAATTCTAATTTGATTCATAATACAAGGTATATAATCAAGAAGCATTAACATAGATGTACTTGGTCCGTAACATCTATGTTCATCAGATCAATTAGAAGATGGCCAGTAATCTAAAAGCATTAAGATCAGATTTATATACTCCTCATGAATAAAATTTAAAAATAAATCATACTGAATATTGGATCAAAAGAGTGGCTACACCTTAGCCTTAGTAAAATAAAATTTAGTTCATGATAAAAAATTCAAAAATAGTAAATAAAATAAAAAGCATGAAGAAATTAGACTGTTTGATTGCTGAAATTGATTATCTGCTGCTCTTGATGTGGAGAACTTGGCGAAGAAGAAGAGGCTCCTTGATGTCTTGATCGTTGAAGAAAAATAAAAAAAATCTTTTAATTTTCTCACAAATCACTTTTTTTTTATCTCTCTCTTCTCTCTTTCTCTCTCTCTTTCTCCCTCTCTCTTTCTCCCCGTCTCTCTCTTTGTCTCTCTCTTTTTTTTTTTTTTTTGAAATTCAATTTTGGGCTCGTTTGAAGTCCGTTTTGCCTGAAATTTTTTTCATCTGAACCAAAAAAATGAGATCTTCACATTGGTGGCCTTCTTTCCTACATAAGATTAATAAAGTATCAATTTCTAATAAAATAGATTAATTTATTTTATAATTTAATACTTTTATTAGTATATTTTTATCACTTATCACCAAGCTATCCCTAGAAGAATTGATAGGTTCACTCATGACTCATGAGTCGAACATGGCTCAAAAGGAGGAAGAAAAGGAGCCTAAGATGAAGACCATTGCTTTCAAGTCCACGGCCAAATTCAAAGAAAGCAATGAGTTAGAAGAAGAAAAAGATGAAGAAGAGAGTGAAGATGATGATGAGGATATGGCATTTCTCTCAAAAAAATTCAAAAAGTTCCTCATAGAGAGAAGTATAAAAAAGAAAGAAAAATGTCACTTGCTATAATTGCAACAAAAGAGGACACTACAAGTCGGATTGCCCCCTACTCCAAAAGTATCTCAAAAGAATCAAGAAAAGAGCTATGCTAGAAATTTGAAAAAATAGTAATACTTCAAGCTCGGATGAGCAAAGGAAAGTGAAAAATCTTTGTCTTATGGCCATTGAGGATGAGGTAAATTATGAAAACTCCTCCAATTTTACATTTGATGAATTATTCAAAGCTTTTAATGACCTAATAGAAGAATATAAAAAATTAAAGGTTAAAAACCAAAAATTAAAAAAATCTATTTTTTTAACTGATGAAAAGAATAAGTTATTAAATGAAAAAGAAGATGTTTTTAAAAAGAAAAAGAATACCTTGGCTAAAGAAAAAGGTGAATGGATTAAATCTGAAAATTCTTTAGTTAAAGAAAATATTAAGCTGAAAAGAAAATATGAAAATTTAAAATTTTCCCTAGAAGAAAATAAAAACTTCTAAAAGAAAAGAAAAATTTTTTGAAAGAAAATAAAAAATTAAGAATAAATATTAAGATTTTGAAATCCATAGTTGAAAAATTTATCCTTAGCTTTCAAAATCTTCAATCTATGGTAAATAATAATAATAATAAAGTATTTCCAATAAAATAAAAACTAGTTTTAATTCTTCAAGAAAATAGCAACAAACTAAAAATCTAATTACTAGAGTCTCACATTAAAATGATTCAACAGTGTGTTTCAATTGTAATAAAGTAGGTCATAAAATTTTAGAATATAATTTTTAAAGAATTGGCCATACTTTGGTTAGACAAATTTAGATTCCAAAAGGAAATCTTGAGCAGTAACTCCAATAGCCCTAAAAAAGCTTGGGTACCAAAAATTATAAAGTAATTTTGCAGGTATACCAAGGATCCAATGAAACTAAAGAAGAAATTTTTTTTTGATGGATATCTTGGAAATGAAAATGGATGGATGATGCTTTTGGATAAAATATAAACCTTTCTCTCATCATACCACCAAGGATTATTACAATGTTTTTTATTAACTAAATCCATTGATTAATATGTATGCATATAGTAATTCCTTGTTTGAAATATTTCTTATGTATAATTGATTGATTTTGTTGCTTGCAATGAACGTATACCATAATTTGAATGTTTTGATTTTAAAGACTAATATATTCTCCTCTATATATCATATTATGAATGAAATATTTTGCTATCTTAAAAATTCAGCATGATATTTTAAGCCTCCCCATATCAATTTTATAATTGATGAATTTAATTTAATAGATGCTTTAGTGGATATGAACGTTTCAATTACTAAACCTACAAGAGAAACTAATTTTTGGCATTCTCCATAAGATACTTAATTATAAAATTTTTTCTAAAATTTTGGATGAAATAAGTACTTGAAGATAAGACATTTAATCATAAAAACCTAAGTGCTTAATGTATTGATTTATATTGCATCTTAGGTTAACCCTAAAGAATTTCAAAACTCCCTAGTTGAACTAATTCTTAAAGCCTTCGTCTAGCTTCCCCTTGATTTGATCTTATTTTATCTGATTATTAGAACCCCCGAATTGATTAATTTTTTGATCTCCTAAATTTACTTGAATATCTTTCTTGATCATCAATTTGATTGCCTTTTTTTTATCTTAAAAGAAACTTTTTTAAGGAACATTTATACTTTGTTCTGATTCATTGAAAAATGATCATCTTGAATCTTTTGAAGTTGATATTAAGCAAGATGTTTTAAGGAAGTTGTCATTTATCTTTAAAGCTAAACATTAAAAGCGAACTTCAATTCTATGTAATTGGTATCAAATGACTTACTATTTGCTATGAATTTGAGTGATTTATCTTTTGGCAAAAAGAGAAGAATATCTTTATTTCAAATCTGATTTTGCACAGCTACATTTTTGATATAATATCATTTGAGATAAATTCAAAAATATATCTTTTCTAAGCTTAATTCCTTGATATTTCTTAAGAAAAGAAAGAGATGATCTTTTTGAAGAATTACTAAAATTTTTTTTATGATTTACCTTGACTGATTTTCTATTACCAATGCAAATTGATTTATCATTTCAAGTCCTCAAAATTGTTTGATTTGAATTAATTTATTTTTATTCATTCAAAACTAAAATCATTGGTATCAAACTGAATTTGCAAATTATTCTTTAAGTGATATCGAATTATCATGAAAATCATGACTTGGTCTAAATTTTAGTTCAATTGGTATCGATGGTATCATTCTTGCCCTACATTTGATTGTATTTTTCTTGGCAAAAGAATTGAATATAATATCTTAAATCTTTTTTACACTGATATACTCTTGATGTGATACCATTTGAGATAAATTCATAGAATTTCATATATTTTTTGAACTTAATTAAGAGATATTTCTTATAACAAGAAAGATCCGAGTTTAAACATAAAATCTTTTTAATAGATGTACATGTCATACTCTATTGATCCTCTTAATATTTGTTCTTATTGTATATATTTTTTTGTAAACATCCTTTGAATTTAATAAAAAATAAATTGATGAAAACTTGATGTCTTCTTTAGTGAATGCTTTATTTGATTGATATTTGGATTAATTAAAGCTTAGTTCACTCAATTGATGTTGATGCTTTTGAATTTCATTTTAAAATAGTTTTATTTACAAAAACAAAGGAGAAAAAATTATTAACAAAGAAATGATCATTTAATTGGAAAGATCTTTGAAATTGAAAATACCTTTCAAATTTAAAAAATTTGAGTTTTATGATTAAATTCCTATTAAATATGCTTGATTTAAAAGAGAAAGGGAGAGAAAAATTGAAAGATAAAATAATCAAGCTATAAGTATGAAAAATAGAGGAAGAGATATTTTTTAATTTAATTTAACTAAAAATATTAATTAATTTAAGTTAAGAAAAATTAGATATTAACTTAATTTCTTAATCAATTATCTTTTCAAATTTGGGCTTTCATGTGCTTATTTTATTTAATTTGCTTGATTTGATTGCCAAATCATTTTTAATGATAAATTAAAGTTAAATTAAATTTGGAAACATATTCTTACTCTAAGAAATAAATTTATAAACTTATCTTGAAACTCATTTAAAAATTCAAATTTGATACTAAATTTCTGATGTGTATTACAAAATTCTATTGAATTATTTGTATTTAAGCAATTTGTACTTTAAGCAATAAATTTGAAAATATGACTATCATTTACTTTAATACTATTTATTTTACTTTGCTTGGTACATTTTCAATACATATTTTTTTTGAACTTAATTAATTAATTTTTTTTAGAAAAAGCAAAGATTGAATATTAAAGTATATACTGTTGGGGATAAATCCTGCTCCCACCGAAGTCCAGTCTGATGCTTAGTCTTTTGTAATTGGTAATCATAGAAGAGCTTTGATCAAAAATTCTTCGGTAGTTAAACTCTTTTTGGACTTCTCCTTTAGTCAGATTCCTCTAGGAGCCAAACTTCTTTTGGACTTCTCCTTCAGTCGAATTCTTCCAGGAGCAGAACTCCTTCCAAATTCCTCCAGCAGTCGGATTCCTCTAGGAGCCAAACTTCTTCTGGACTTCTCCTTCGGTCGGATTTCTCCAAGAGCTGAACTCCTTTCGAACTTCTCCTTCAATTGGATTCCTCTAGGAGTCGAACTCCTTTCCAAACTTCTCCTTCAGTCGGTTTCCTCTAGGAGCTGAACTCCTTTCGGATTCCTTCAGTAGTCGGATTCCTCTAGGACTTCTCCTTCAATCGAATTCCTCAAGAAGCCAAACTCCTTCCAAACTTCTCCTTCAGTCAGATTTCTTCGGAGCCAAACTCCTTCCGAACTTCTCCTTCAGCCGAATTTCTCCACTAGTTGAACTTCTTCTGGACTTCTCCATCAGTCGAACTCCATCTGGATTCTTCCAGTGGATTACTTTTAGATTTCAAGTAGTATTCCTTCTGGATGATCCCTTCTAGCCGTATTTTCTTTAGGAGTCCAAACTCCATTGGAATTGATATATCCCAAAGCTCTTTAACCAACACCTACTTCTTCCGAACTTCGACTATTAAATCTCAACGAATGGGCGACACCTCTTTCCATAATAAATTTCACGTGACCTCGAGGGGCCCACTATCGGACAATTACGATAATAAATTCCACGTGGCCCTGAGCGGCCCACTACCGGATGGTTATGGCTATACAGGCTCCATCTATAAAAGAGATCCTATAGATATATTTTCTCTAAGCTCTCTTCTCCTTCTCAAAACTCTACTGAATTCTTTCTAGAAACTTTGCCGATTTGCTAGCTTGGATTGAAGGATATGCCTAAGTGGAAGAAGCCTTTAAGTTGAACGATAAGAAAGCCATAGAAGAGCTATGGGCAGGCAAGTCTAATAAACCCACAGCTAATGGAGGGCCGAATGAAGTTTGAAAATGCTCATGGACTCCTCTCGAGCGCAAGCAAGCCCGAACTCTTCCTCGAGCTCGTCGTCAAAGAAGCTCCAATAGAAGGGCATGACAAAGTTCTCCCCTTAGAAGATTTTACAACTATGCCCCTATCAATGCTCCACAGACACCGATCTGAAGCAAGAGAAGATCGATCGAGGGTACTGTCGTAGCCAGAACCACCAAGAAGGAAGGAACAACAAGGAGATCGACCGCCTCTCGGCATCATTAACACTATCTCAGGAGACTTAGTGCTTCAGCAAGCCATCATCTCTCAACCTTAGAGCCAGAAAAAGCTAGCCCCAAATTAGGAAGACCCATATGAAATAGAGGAGGTCATCCAGTCCGAAGCTTATCGCTTAAAAGAGCTCAAAGAAACAACGCTCCCACGACCTTGGAATTCAAAAAATCTAAGAATGAAAGAAGTAATCAAAAGTGGCCATATTAGGAACAGAAGGAGAACCTCATCCTAATATGAGCAAGTAGAAGACCTCCGATTATTTAAGACAGGAGGAGAACCTCATCCTAATGTGAGAAAACTCGAAGAACTTGTTCATTTTAGATGAGGTGAGGGGAGAGGCCCTGACGACGGCTCTAATGTGCCTCTACAGCCTGTTAGGAATAGGAGGAGAATCTTGTCCTAACGTGAGCAAAGTCGAAGACCTCATCGATATAAGACAAGATGGAGGGAGAGGCCATACCGACGATCCCAATACTTCAATAGAAGATAAGATCTCCTACAACCTCGACTGGAGATAAGATCTCTTCCGAGCTTCAACTTCAATAGGTAATAAGATCTCCTACAACCTCAACTGGAGATAAGATCTCTTTCGAGCTTCAACTTCAATAGGAGATAAGATCTCCTACAATCTCGGTTGGAGATAAGATCTCCCCCGAGCTTCAATAGAAGATAGAATCTCCTTCAACTTCAATAGGAGATAAGATCTCTTACAATCCTCGATTGGAGATAAGATCTCCCTCGAGCTTCAACTTCAACAGAAGATAAGATCTTCAACCTCAATAGGAGATAAGATCTCCTACAACCTCGACTTGGAGATAAGATCTCCCCGAGCTCAACTTCAACAGAAGATCTTCAACTTCAACCTCGAGGAGATAAGATCTCCTCCGAGATTCAACTTCAATAGGAGATAAGATGTCTTATAACCTCGGCTGGAGATAAGATCTCCCCTGAAGCATCAACTTCAATAGAAGATAGGATCTCCAACAACCTCGAATGGAGATAAGATCTCCTTCGAGCTTCAATAGAAGATAGAATCTCTTTCAACCTCAATAGAAGATAAGATCTCCTACAATCTCGGTTGGAGATAAGATCTCCCCTAAACTTTAACTTCAACCTTAACAGGAGATAAGATGTCCTTCAATCTCGACTGGAGATAAGATCTCTCCCGAAGCTTCAACTTCAACAGGAGATAAGATCTTCTATTGAAGATAACCTCTCCTGGGCTTTAACTCCGAGGAGATAAGATCTCTCTTGAGCTTCAACTTCAACAGAAGATAAGATCTCTTACAACCTCGACTGGAGATAAGATCTCCTCCGAGCTTCAGCAGAAGATAGAATCTTCTTCAATCTTAATAGGAGATAAGATCTCCTACAACCTCGGCTGAAGATAAGATCTTCTTCAAGCTTCAACTTCAACCTTAACAGGAGATAAGATCTCCTACAACCTCGATTAGAGATAAGATCTCCTCCAAGCTTCAACTTCAATAGGAGATAAGATCTCCTACAACCTCGGCTGGAGATAAGATCTCTTCCGAGCTTTAACTTTAAATAGAAGATAGAATCTCCTTCAACCTCAATAGGAGATAAGATCTCTCCTGAGTTTCAACCTCGGTTGGAGATAAGATCTCTCCCAAACTTCAACTTCAATAGGAGATAGGATCTCCTTTAACCTCGGTCGGAGATGAGATCTCCTCCGAGCTTCAACCTCAATAGGAGGTAAGATCTCCTCCGAGTTTCAATCTCGACTGGAGATAAGATCTTCCTCGAGCTTCAACCTCAATAGGAGATAAGATCTCCTCCGAGTTTCAATCTCGACTGGAGATAAGATCTTTCCCGAGCTTCAACTTCAGAAAAAGATAAGATCTCCTCCAAGTTTCAACCTCAACGGATGCAAAGCTTGGAAAAGAACTTCGACAGTCGTCTTTTTTGTACTCCCTTCCTTCGAAATTTGAACTCGAAAGTGGGGGGACTATTATTGGAGATAAACCCCATTCCCGTCGAGGTCCAGTTTGATACTTAGTCTTTTGTAACAAGTAATCATAGAAGAGCTTTGATCGAGAATTCTCTAGGAGCCAAACTCCTTCCAGGCTTCTTCTTCAATCAGATTCCTCTAGGAGCCAAACTCCTTCCAGACTTTTTCTTTAGTCGAATTCTTTCAAGAGCCGAACTCATTCCAAATTCCTCTAGCAGTCAGATTCCTTCAGGACTTCCTCTTCAATCGAATTCCTCTAGGAGCCGAATTTCTTTCAGACTTCTCCTTCAGTCAGATTCCTTCAGGAGCCAAACTTCTTTTGGATTCCTCCAGCAGTCGAATTCCTTCAGGACTTCTCTTTCAGTCGGATTTCTTCAGGAGCCAAACTCCTTCCAAACTTCTCCTTCAGTCAGATTCCTTTAGGAGCCGAACTCCTTTCGGACTTCTTCTTTAGTCAGATTCCTCGAGGAGCTGAACTCCTTTCGAACTTCTTCTTCAGCCAAACTTCTCCACCAGTCGGACTCCTTCTGGACTTCTCCATCAGTCAAACTCCATCTAGATTTCTCTAGTAGATTACTTCCAGATTTTAAGTAGTATTCCTTCCGGATGATCCCCTCTAGCCGTATTTTCTTTAGGAGTCCGAACTCCTTTGGAATTGATATATGTCAAAGCTCTTCAATCAATGCCTGCTTCCTCCAAACTTTGACTATTAAATCTCAACAAACGAGCGACACCTCTCTCCATAATAAATTTCACGTGGCCCCAAGCGGCCCACTACCGGACGGTTATGGTAATAAATTCCACGTGACCCCGAGCGGCCTACTACCGGACGATTACGTCTATACAGGCTTTGTCTATAAAAAGAATTCTCTAGATCCATTTTCTCTAAGCTCTCTTCTCCTTCTCAAAATTCTACTGAATTCTTTCTTGAGCACTCCATTCCTATTGGCCAAAAGTGCTGACTTGATCATCGGAGAATCCTACCTAAGCCACCACCACTGACTTTGGATGAGACTTTATTTTGTAAGTCACCGGCAGTGACCTCTTCTTCCTTAACTCTAGCTCGATTCGGCGTCAATCAGATTCTACACCAACATATACTATGCTTGATTTTATATTCAAATCTTTTGAAAAACTCTATTCCTCTTAATGCTTAAAAATACATATTTAAAAATTTGATTAAAAAGATCATGATCATTCAAAAGGAAAAGAGCCTTTTGAAATTAAAATAAATATTTAAAACTTCTTTTGACTTAAAGGATAAATTTTCAAAAGCAAGTTGACTCATTTAGATTAATTTTCTAAACTTGATATAATTCTTACTTTAATACATTCATATTAGTGATTTTGATGATTATTTCTTATTTCTTCTCATGAGTTTTTTTATGCTGACAAAAAGGAGGAGAAAATGTATGAATGTCAATCTTAATTGAAAAGAAAATATATAACAATGTAACAAGTAAGGATCACTTAATTTCAAACAAATCATAAAGAGCACATCTTAAGGAAGAGCATTGATAAAATATTGAAATCTTGAGCACTTTAGAAATTAAACATTTTATACTGAAGAATTACCTCTTGTATTCAAATATACATGCTATATATATTGCTTACATTTTTTTTTGAAGTACTTAATATTTTGTCATCATAAAAAAGGAGGAGATTGTTGACCCCCTAAGTGATTTTGATGATGATCAAATATTAAGGCAAATAATTACTAATAAATTTTATTTTAAATATTTCAATATTAGAAGAAAGAGAGATCTTTGATCAAAACAAGGATGACATAAAGTGCAATTCAAATCAAGATCAAATCCTCTTGTTTGGTATCCAGAATTTCCTCGAAAATTGCCTTAAAGCATTTTTGAGATGTCTCCTAAAATTTTCGAGACGTCTCATGGAGTTTGGCATGGTGCAATAAGGTTCTAGCATGATTTCAAGAGATCTCGAGTGAAACTTGAGCATCTCTTTCTCAGAAGATAGAAACATTATTTCTGTGCTTTGAGAATGAGACGTCTTGTAGAATTTTTAAGAGGTCTTGCAGTCCCGACGAGACATCTCCCTTAAAATCGAGAGCTCTCGATCTCAGGCAATAGATTTTTTTAGAAAGCAGATTTTTGAGTGACTGAGAATGAGACATCTCCTGATCAAATCAAAAGGTCTCAAAATTGGATGAGACATCTTGAAACAAATTGAGAGATCTCAAGAAACGATGACAGCACTTCAATGGATAGTTCTAGATCTTCTTTTTTCAGCCCCAATAGCTAGTTCTCGCCTCCAACGACTATGTTAGAGCTTCCAACAGCTAGAACTTCCTCTCCAAACATCTCCAAGGATATAAAAAGATGGAGAATCAATTGAAAAGGAAGATTAAGGGATTTAAAAAGAGTATCTTTCAGTTTTGATGAGAAACATTAAAAATTCAAAGAAAAAGAAAAGAGGAAAAGTTGTGCATAGATTTTAGCGAGCTTTCAAAGCAATCTTCTTCAACATCTTCCACATCCTCTCAAGTACAAATTGAAGAAAAGCCAAGTCTCTATCGAGCACATCATCAGCTTCTTCCTAGGGCTTTAAAAGAGTTTACATTCTATTTTTTATATTATGCTAAAACTTTTATTTATAATTTTGTTTCTTTACAAGTTTCTTTGGAAGAAAAAACTTGAGGATTAGGCCCATCCAAGCCTGAAATTGAACTTGTTAGGTTTTGGTTGGTTAGCTTGGAAAACAACCTGGATTGTTAGTGAATCCAAAAACCTATCGATGTAAGTTTTTGATTAGTGATCCTGAAAAATCAACTGAATTGATTTGTAAGCCCGAAAAAATAAATACACTATAATCAAGGATAGATTATAGTGAAAATCCTAAGAAAAGCTTGGAGAGTGGATGTAGGTGCTGGTTGCACCGAACCACTATAAAATTTTTTGTATTTGTGTTGTGCTTTTAATTCTTTCTTTATTTTATTTTTATTTTTAATTTACATTGTTTAGATTTTTAGTTTGCATATACTATCTTAAATTTGCAGCTACTTATATTATACACATCTCTATCATATCACTTAGGGATAAATCAAAACACATACTTGTTTAGAAAGTAAATTGGTTAAAATTTTTATAAGAACCTAACTCACCCCCTCTCTTGGGTTGCTATCTTTGGGCAACATATTTTTTTTTAAAAAAATTATTATTCTCTAAATATTATAAAATTTTAAAATTTAAAATTTATCTTCACCATTCATTATTTAAGTAATTATCGTGCGAGTATCGTTATAAAAGATCATCTCGATCGAGTTGCTCTAGCTATGTAGATCAATAAAATTTGATTTCGATGGTCATGAATGATTACATAATAATCTGATAGATAGAAATCATCGATAGATCTAAAAACTTGCAATGATAATCTTTGTGATATTTATAGTATACTATCAAAATTTTATTTCAATCGAATATAATTATCATAGTCAATTTAGCGTGGAATGATTTGACCTATTAAATAAAAAATGAGTGATTAAAAGGTCAAATGGTGTGTGATTATAAGATGATTTTTTAGATAAATGATCTTTGCTAATAGTTTGATCATTTCTACGGTGGTGATCATAAAAAGTGAACCACATGTGTATAAACTATTTAAAACTATATGTCTCTTAATACACATTCTTAAAGTTCTTAAGTAATTATACTTATATTTTTATAAAATATATTTAATGTGAATGATTCATAGATGCGGAGTTTAGATTTTACAATCACCATCGTATAAATGATTAAAATAGTAACAAAGATCATTTATCTAAAAAATTATCTTATAATCAGATGTCATTTGGCCTTTTGATCACTCATTTTTTATTTAATAATCCAAATCATCTCATGCTAAATTAACTATGATAATTATATTTGATTGAAGTAAAATTTTGATAGTATTTTACAAATATCATAGAGATCATTATTGCAAGTTTTTGAATCTATCAATGATTTCTATCTATCAGATCATCATATGATCATTCATAATCATCAAAATTAAATTTTATTGATTTACATAGCTAGAACAACCAGATCGAGGCGATACGATACTCCCACGATAATTACTTAAATAATGAATGGTGAAGATGGACTTTAAAATTTAAAATTATATAATATTTAGAGAATAATAATTTTTTTAAAAAAATATTATTTTTTAAAAGTTTTAAAAAAATATTGGTTTACTCATGGACTAGCTAATAGTGGATGCGCTCGCACCCCTCAACCCCATCACATCGATCATGCATGGTGCATCTTTATCTTTTTTTTAAATAATCCATATTTTCTATCCTTTAAATAAAAATTGAATTATTTATAATAGAATTTTCCATCAGCAATAATTTTATTGCAAATAATTGATTATTTGGAATGAAAACTTTTCATCATAAATAATCCAACCTTTTTAATTTTTTAAATAATTTATTTAGAGAAGATTATTTATGATGAAAAATTTTCATCATAAATAATCAATTATTTATGATGAAAATTATAATTTCATCATAAATAATCATTTAGTTGTGATGAAAAATTTTCAACGCAAATAATCTAGTATTTTTAATTTTTAAATAATTTATTTATAGAAGATTATTTATGATGAAAATTTTTTATCATAAATAATAGATTATTTATGATGAAATTATGATTTTTATTGTAAATAATAAATTATTTATGATAGAAAATTTTTTCCATCATAAATAAATACTATTTGCGATGAAAATTTTTTTCCATCATAAATTTTTTTATTTGCAATAAAAAATTTTTCATCGTAAAAAATCAATTTTCTTAGTGTTCATAAGATAGATGTATCCATATCTAGATAGATCATCTATAAATATAATGAAATAGTGATATCCACCTCTAGCACTTATGTTCATAGGTCCACATACATCATTATGTACGAGATCTAGAACTTTACTGGCTCTTTCATCTTTTCTAGTAAAAGATGATTTTATCATCTTCCCAAGAAGATAAAACTTACAGATCAGCAATGATTCACAATCATTGATATCAAGGATTCCCTTTTTGGCTAACTTGTTATCCTATTCTTGTTAATATGACCAAGCCTGCAATGTCAAAGGTAGACATCCATCATATTATCTAATTTAGAACATTTATTAGATGTGTACATTATACTAACAGGCTGTAATACAATGTATATGCCATTTTTTTTGTTATTCATGTATTACTGTAACATCATTCATAATGATATCATAATAATCTTCCTGTTGGGGATAAACTCCGCTCCCATCGAAGTCCAGTTCGATGCTTAGCCTAATGTAACTAGTAATCATGAAAGAGCTTCGATCGAAAATTCTTCCTCAAGCGATCAAACTCCTCCCAAACTCCTTCAACAGTCGAACTCCTCCAGCAGTCGAACCCCTCCTAGACTCCTTCAGCAGTCAAACTCCTTCAATAGCCAAACTCCTCTAGCTCCAATTTTGAAAGAAATCAAGAACTAGCTATCAAGATCAGAAGAATTACGATCTCTCCCAAATAAGCACGATCGAAGCAAGTACTGCCTCTACCATCATGACCATAGCCACAACACTGAAGAGTGCATTCAGCTTCGAGACAAAATCGAGGAGCTCATTAGAAGAGGTCGGCTGGATCGATTCCTCAGATGCCAGCCTGAAGCAGAAGAAGATCAGTCAAGGTTGCTGCCATAGCCAGAACCACTAATGATGGAGGAACAACAAAAAGGTCAGCCACCTCCCATATCATTGATGCCACATCTGGGAGGGGCTTGGTACTTTGGCGAGCCATCATCTTCCAGCTTCAAAGCCAAGAGAAGTTTGCTCCAAATTGAGAAGGCCAGCATGAGATAGAGGAGGTCATCCGACCCAAAACTTATCGCTTGAAGGAATATGGAGGAATAATGCTCCAACGATCCTAAAACATAAAAAATCCGAGGATGTGTTGTTAGTAATTTTCCTTCAATAAAATTCTTTCATTTCAATAATATTATTTTTTGATGGAAAAACTATGTGATGACAATGAAGAAGCAGTCAATAGTGATCGTGTTAGGCAAAGAAGGAAGCCTCGTCCTAACATGAGTGAGTCGAAGTTCTTCAGCCT
>QRFJ01000247.1:263780-311231 GCA_006176705.1 Cocos nucifera
TAGGATCTCCTCCGAGCTTCAACATCTTCATCAATAGGAGATGAGATTTCCTTCAACCTCAACTAGAGATAAGATCTTCCATAAGCTTCAACCACAACGTCAACAAAAGACAAGATCTCCTTAGACCTCGGCTGGAGATGGGATCCCCCTGAGCCTCAACTTCAACGTCAACCTTGGCTGGAGATAAGATCTCTCCTGAGCTTCAATTTGAACTGGCACAGAGCCCTGAAGAGGACTTCGGTAGTCGCCTTTTCTATACTTTCTTTCTTCAAGTTTCAAACTCAGGAGTGGAGGGGACTATTATTAGGGATAAATCCCACTCCTGCTGAAGTCCAGCCTAATGCTTAGCCCAATGCAATCGGTGATCATATAGAAGAGCCTCAGCGGCCAAATCTTAGTCGAACTCCTTCAATCGACCGAACTCCCCAACGGTCGAGTCTTAGCCAAATCCCTTCAATCGGCCAAACTTCTCAGCGGTCGAGCCCCAAGAACTCTCCCAATAATCAAATTTCTACCAAACTATCCAGGAGCCAAACTTCTTCTGGATTGCTCCTATAGTCGGACTCCTACAAGAGCCAAACTTCCTTCGTACTCCTTCAGTCAGATGCCTATGGGAGCCGAACTCCTTCCGAATTACTCCTGCAGTCAGACTCCTATGAGAGCCTAACTTCCTTCGCCCTTCTCCTGTCGAATGTCTATAGGAGCCAAACTCCTTCCGAGCTTCTCCTTTAATCGGATGTCTATAGAAGTCGGACTTTCTCCGTACTCCTTCAGTCGGACGCCTACAGGAGCCAAACTCCTTTCAAACTTCTCCTTCGGTTGAACTTCTCTAAGAGCCGAACTCCTTTCGAACTTCTCTCTCAGTCGGATTTCTTCAATGAATTACTTCTGGATAATCCCCTCCAGACGTATTCCCTTCGGGAGTCCAAACTTCTCTAAAATTGATATATGTCGAAGTCCACCAACCAACGCCTGCTTTCTCAAAGCTATGGCTATTAAATTCTGATAAACGATCACCATCAGTCTGTCAGTAGGGGCACCCTCCTCTGTGATAGACTTTGTCAGACCTCGAGCAGCCCGCTATCGAATGGTATGGTTGTTACCATCAATCTGACAACACCTTCCTCTCTGTACCGAACTCCATCAGACCTCGAGCGGTTTGCTGCTAGATGGCTACAGCTGTCACCATCAATCAAGCTCCATCTATAAAAAGGGACCCTCTAGATACATTTTCTCTAAGCTCTCTTCTCCTTTTCAAAACTCTATCGAGCTTCCATCTGAGCACTCCATTTTTGTTGGCCATAAGAGCTGACCTGATCGTCAGAGGATCCCATCGGAGCCACCACCACCAACTTCGAACGAGACTTTATTTTGCATGTCTCCAGCGGCGATCTCGTCCTCCTCCACTCTAGCTCATCCTGGCATCGATCAGATTCTGCAACAAGAGAGCTTGTTTTCAATACAAAGATTATCATTTTAGGTGATTGTCACTATTATCCATCGTTTATAATGAATGTGATCTCTGTTGGTCTTTTAACCAAAGATAGTTATCATTTATCAATAAAAGGAGTGTTGGTGCAGAATCTGGTTGACGTCAGATCAGACTAGAGTTGAGGAAGAAGAGGTCACCATCGATGACCTGCAAAATAAAGTTTCATCCAGAGTCAGTGGTGGTGGCTCTGGTAGGATCCTCCGACGACCTGCAAAAAAGAATTTAGTAGAGTTTTAGAAAGAAAAAGAGAGCTTAGAGAAAACGTACCTAGAGGATTTTTTTTTATAGATGGAGCCTATAGCAGACTAATAGTGATAGCTATAACTGTCCGATAACGGACCGCTTGGGGTCGCTCGGGGCCATGTGGGGTTTGTTATGGAGAGAGAGGTGTCGCTTATAGTAGACTGATAGTGACAGCCATAGATAGTGACAGCCATAATCATCTAGTAGTGGGCCGCTCGGGGCTGCTCGGAGCCACGTGGAGTTTGTTACGGATAGAGGTGTCTGTTGTCGTGATGTGCCCATTCGTTGAGATTTAATAGTCGAAGTTCAAAGGAAGCAGGCATTGGTTGGTGAAGAACTTTGACATATATCAATTTCAAAGAAGTTCGAACTCCTAAAGAAAATACGGCTAGAGGAGATCATTCAGAAGGAATGCTAGTTGAAATCTAGAAGTAATCCACTAGAGGAATCCAAATGAAGTTTGACTAATGGAGAAGTCCAAAAAGAGTCCGATTAATGGAGAAGTCTGAAAGGAGTCCGACTAATGGAGAAGTTCAATTGAAGGAGGAGTCTGAGAGAAGTTTAGCTGAAGAAGAAGTTCGAAAGGAGTTCGGCCGCTGGAGGAGTCCGAGAGAAGTTCGACCGCTAGAGAAGTTCGGTCCTTTAGGAGCATTAAGGGGGGCGTAGTTTTGAAACCTTCCAGGGGGAGGACTTCTTCATGCCCTTCTATCAGGGCTTCCATGATGACGAGCTCGTGAAGGAGTTCAGGCTCGCTTGCACTCGGAGGGAGTCTGTGAGCATGGCTAAACTTCACTCGATCCTACACCAGCCATGGGTTTACTAGACTCGCCCGCCTGCCGCTCTCCTATGGCTTCTTTATCCTTTAACTTGAAGGCTTCTTTCACATGGGCATATCTCTCAACCTAGGCTAGCAGATCGGCTAAGTTCTTGGGATACTTTTTCTCTAAAGAGAACAATAAATCGTTCTTCTGAAGGCCATCCTTAAGTACGTCCATTGCAACAGATTGATCCAGGTCCTGGACCTCCAGTGCCACAGCATTAAATTGGGTGACATAAGCTCGGATGGATTCTCCCTCCTTCTGCTTGACATTCATCAGAGAATTCAAACCTCAGTGCGAATGTCGGCTGTTAATGAAGTGGGCCACAAACTGTTGGCTCATCTGATCAAAAGAGAAGATCGTACCTGACCTCAATGTTGAGTACTAGTTTCTTGCTGCTCTCTTTAAGGTAGATGGAAAAGCTCGACATAATATGGCATTTGGTGAGTCATAGAGTAGCATCATAGTCCGAAAGGCCTTCAGATGATCAACCGAATCAGAGGTTCCATCGTAGCTTTCAAATTAAGAAAGCTTGAAGTTCGACGGAATGGGCTCTTGCATAATTCAGGAAAAAAAAGGATGATCGATGCGGACGTCGTCATGGTGAGTTGGGGCAACGTGGCCAAGCTTCTTAATTTGTTGATTCATCTCCCATAGTTTGTGATTGAGGACGTCGTCTCGATCGCAGACCTTGGAGGGCTTTCAACTATAGATGGAGAAGGTCTCCTCTAGAGGAGAACCATGATCCGAACTTGGATCCTCTACTCTCTATTTTTCCTTTCCAGCAATGATGGGCATGCTAGCCCAAATGCTCTTCCTTAGGATCGGTTCCCAATTTTCTGATGGTGGATTTCCTGATGGAGTCACCATTGAGGGTTGTCGCATGGTCTGCACCATCTCGGTGAGGCCCTAAACCCACTGCATCAGTAGGTTGAACTGCTTCGGATCTACCATGATCGTCGATGGAGGTGGAGGTTGAAGTGCCGGTGATGGGGTAGGAGTGGATGGATCTAGCTCAGATCTAGCGACAAATGTGGTAGATCTTCGGATAGTCATCTTCTTTTGAGATATTTCTTGGAATTGAGGAAGAGGGTAGAGATGAATCTTGGAGAAGAAGGTTGGCAGGGTCAACTGAGCACTTCTTTAAGAATAAGAGTACCTCAGAGATAGAGGCCCTTCCTCTCGCACCAATTCTATTGGTGTAGAATCTGATCGATGTCGGGATGAGCTGGAGTGGAGAAGTACGAGGTCACCATCGAAGATCTGCAAAATAAAATCTCATTCGGAGTCGGTGGTGGTGGCTCTGACGGGACCCTCTGATGATCAAGTTAGCTCTTCTAGCCAACAGAAATGGAGTGCTCAAGTGGAAGGTTGACAAAGTTTTGGATAGAAGAAGAGAGCTTAGATCTTAGAGAAAATGTATCTGAAGGACTTTTTTTTATAGATGGAGCTTGATTGATGGTGACAGTGGCAGCCATCTGGCAGCGGGCCACTCGAGGCCTGATGGAGTTCGATACAGAGAGGAAGATGTCGTCAGGCTGATGGTGATAGCCATACCATTTGGTAGCGGACTGCTCGAGGTTTGGTGGAGTCTGTCATGGAGGGGAGCACCGCTACTGGTAGACTGATGGTGATCATTCGTCGGGATTTAATAGCCGTAGCTCTGAGGAAGTAAGCGTTAGTCGGTGGACTTCGACATATATCAATTTCAGAGGAGTTCGGACTCCTGAAGGGAATATGTCTGGAGGAGATTATCCAGGAGTAATCCACTAGAGAAATCCAACTGAGGGAGAAGTGCGAAAGGAGTTTGGCTGAAGGAGAAGTTCGAAAGAAGTTTGGCTCCCATAGGCGTCCGACTGAAGGAGTGCAGAGAAAGTCCGACTTCTGTAGACGTCTGACTGAAGGAAAAGCTCAGAAGGAGTTTGGCTCCCGTAGACGTCTCATAGGAGGAGGGTGGAGGAAGTTCGGCTCTCATAGGAGTCTGACTATAGGAGCAATCTGAAAGAAATTTGGCTCCCATAGGCATCTGACTGGAGGAGTGCGGAGGGAGTCTGACTCTCATAGGAGTCTGACTATAGGAGCAATCCGGAAGGAGTTCGGCTCCTGGAGAGTTCGGCAAGAATTCGATCATTGGGGGAGTTCGACTGGGGCTTGATCGTTGAGAAGTTCAGCCAACTGAAGGGATTCGGCTAAGACTCGACCGCTGGAAAGTTTGGCCGGCTGAAAGAGTTCGGCTAAGATTTGGCCACTGAGGCTCTTCCGTGATCACCGATTGCATTGGGCTAAGCATCAGGCTAGACTTCGGCAGGAGCGAGCTTTTTCCCCAACAAGCTCAATAATTCCTAAAGCTAGGACTGGAACAGGACTTTCATCCCTAAAGTTCAGGAGTGTCATAATTTTCAAACTTTCTACTTATCTAAAGTCTTTGCAATGAATTGCAAATATGTATATAACTATTGGTATCCAATATCCAGGTAGTACAATCACAAACATAGAAATTACAAGGTGTTATCATTTAATATCCTAAATAAGCAACTTCTTGTTCTTTTCTCTTATTCAGCTTATTGGGATCAAGGAAAGCAAGATATTAGGACAATTCTTTTTCTTATGACCCTGCTTTTTATAGTTGAAGACTCTGCCTAATTTTGGTCAGTCTTGAATCTTTTATTTTGATTGAACTAAGAATCCCTAACATGAACCTTTTCATGCTATTGAACTATTTTCAACTTTCGATACTTACTATGGAAGTTGGGTTCTATAAGTATAACACTATCTAATAGTGAATGGAGCAACTAGGATTTAGCCTTAATTTGAAAAATAAAGAGAACAAATTATTGGAAAAAGTATCCTAAAGTTAATCATTAGCCTATTGAAGGTTGAGCTATATTTTTGTATTTGTATATGAATTATAAATGAATAGAAGTTATTTTGGTATTTTTCATCATAAATCTTTCATCTTCTAATGAATTCATATATTATGGTGAAGTCCTTAGGACTATTTAGAATCAACAAAGAAGGATTTATCGTTTAGTCCTTAAACTAGTTCACGATCAAATGATATATTGTTACTAAGAATGATAATCTTTATCGAGTGTAGGTCATTGTGTGCCATATGGGTTGGTTGTTCTTTTAATAAAGGAGTATGAAGACATTAGTATGGTATGCAAGTGAGATATAGGGGTACATCTGCACTAAACATGACCAACTCCAGAGCTTTTCTACTGTTAAGATTTGTTTTGATGGAATATGGGTATAAGTGTCCCTCTAACCAGAGATCACCATGGTGACTTTCAAGTAACTCACTTTTCTTTGATGCTAGACTATCCGAATTTCTAATTTAGTGATGGAAGATTTTTGGACACAGTCAAGTACTTGAGGAGTCGATGTATGAATCAAGATGGGATTGACCACTCTAGTTCAAGAGCTGTGTTCAATTATATTTCAACTTAGTAAAGCCTTGATCAGGATAGTCCTAGTGAGGAGTCACAGGATTGATTGCATTGAGATACAATATGAATGAATTTTTTTAGAGTTGATAGTTTAACTTTGAGCCATTCTAAACACATTGGTCAAAAGGATGAATTATGCGTTAACTATATTTGCATAGGTTCTGAATATTGCAATTATGACTATTCGACCTATCTAGACATCAAGTATGATTGCTAGATGGTCACTTTGATTGGTACAAGAAGTGTTTTCTATGCTACAGGCTTAGGTTCAAACCTGTAGGATCATATACATTAGAGGTTCCTATGTGATCTGATGGTTGATGAAGAGTCCCACTAGACTGGGACTCTATGGTCAAGAGTCTCACTAGACTGAAGCTCTTTGATCAAGAGTCCTACTGCGTTAGGACTCTGAGTCCTGCTTAACTAGAACTCTATGATTGAGAATTCTACTCATCTGAGACTCTATGATCATGAGTTCCACTCATTTAGAACACTAGGGTCAAGAGTTCCACTAGTTTGGGACTCTTCGATCAAGAGTTTCATATCGATGGGACTCTATTGTTTGGATATCCATTGGATATGGACTCTATATTTATAAGAAGTTTAACTAATAATTTGATTACTAATTAACTCAATTTGATTGAGTAATGATTTTTGGATCAAGTCCAATTGAACTGGATTCAGTTGGATTTGACCCAATTGAAGGAAATCGGGCAGAGTTAAAGCATGCATTTTCAAAAATTTTATTATAGCGGAAGTTAAAATTAATCTACTATTAATTCTATGCATGCTATGATCATATCATAAAATCCTACTCAGGATCTAGATATACTAATATGTATTAAAAAATTTAAATGCGATTGATCAGCATATCATATTAGCTGATCGACTTGTGTTCAAAATAGAATACCTATGCATGGATAGATAATCTCCATGATCCGAATCCACAGGAAGAAGCCTTGGCATCACACTATAGCCACACACTTATTCGGCCTCTACGATGAGTCCACATGAAGCTTCTAGTGCCAACCAGCTTCATCGGAGTGCTAGCTCCTTGTCGAAACCTTTGATGGCTGATCTTGATCGATCTGATTGACCACTTTCTTCTTGATCTCTTGGATGCTCCAGAAGACCAAAAGATGCTGCACGGGGATGATGAGGTGGTGTGGAGATTTTGATGGAAAGAAGATGCTCACAGCTCTCAAACTCACCACCCGAACCCTAGGATTGAAACTCTAGGACCTCCCACACCCAAAAATCCTAGAGACCCCTCTTAGAGTTTTTGTGATCAGCAAAAGACCTCATAGAAGTTCTCACACCACTTAGTATTTGACTGAGAAACTCCTTTTTTAGAAAGAAGACATGCACACACTTTAAACAATTTAAAGTGTTGCGTGTGATAAGAAAAACCAAGGTAGCATAGGATACTTCAATTCGAATTTCCATGCCAAAAAGGATGCACCCCACCCTTAAACTCTCTCTCTAAGAAAGCCTCCATGCACTCCTCAGATCACTCATGTAAACCCATGCATGCCCACATAAAATCTATATTTAAAATGGGCATGTTCGATGGGTTTTGCGTGTGGATGAGTTAAGATGGTTGGGAGGCTTCCACTTGAATTCAAAATTCAGGTGGAAGCCTTATCCACTTTCAATGCCCACCCCAGGATGATTGACATGCAGAAGGACTCTCCTTCTATGCACCCACACTCTGAAATGCACAATAATGTGTGACAATACCATAAGGATGCATGGAGAAGTGGATAAGGATGAGAGGGTTAGGAGGTTTCGACCAAACCAACCATCAATTGAATTTGAAATTCAATTTCGTTTGAACCGGTCCAACACTTGGACCAGGTCAAAGAGAGAATAGAGGAGGGGTGTAGAAATCCATCTGGGCATGGGAAACTCTCATGTAAATTCTGAATTTGTGTGAGAGAGGCAGGCATGGGTCAAAGTGTGGTGCGGGGAGTATTTGAATTCAAAGTTCAAACTTGCTTTAAATTGGTTCAAATTGGTTTCAACCAAACTAATTTTTTAGACCTAATTAAACTAGGTCAAATATAATCAAATTAGGCTTGACCCAATCTAATAAATTTTTAAGCAAATTAAAAATTTAGATCCACTCCTGATCAAATCAAGGTCGAATCTTCTATAGCAATTAGGTCATCTCTTGAACTGATCAGATCAAACCCAGTCGAATCAAATTTAATCAGATTTGATTGAATCCTCACCGCTTAATCAAATTGAGGTAATTAAAAATCTAATTGCTAAATAATCCTCTAACAATATTAGAGTCCCAATTGGATGGATGTCTAGGCAATAGAGTCCTATCTACATAAAACTCTTGATTGAAAAATCCCAAATGAGTGGGACTCTTGATCGAAGTATCTCAAATGAATGAAACTCATGATCACAGAGTCCTAGACTAGTAGGACTCTTGATCATACAGTCCTAGATAAGTAAGACTCAGAGTTCTAGTCTAGTGAAACCCATAAAGATAGAGTTTTAGTGTAGTAGGACTCCTAGTCATAGAGTTCCAGTCCAGTGAGACTCTTGACCATAGAGTCTTGACCATTGAAATTCTTGATTAGCCATCAAATCAGGTAGGAACTCCTATTATGTGTGACTCCATAGATTCGAACCCTAAGCCGATAGCATAAGAACCAATTTTCTGTACCAATCGATGTGACCATCTAGCAATGGTACCTGACGTCCGGATAGGTCGAATAGTCGAATGCAACATCGACGAACCTATGGCATATGGTTATCGTATAATTCATCCCCTTGACCTCAATGCTTAAAAGATGATCTAGAATTTAATTATCAATCCTAAAAAAATATCTATAGTGTATTTAAAAATTTAGTATCCATCAAATGGACCACCTCGATCGAGGTTTTGCTTAATTGAAATACAATGATGCACTTGCTACAACACTTGGAAGGGTCAATCCTATCTTGACTCACAGACCGACTTCATAAGTACTTGACTATACCCAGTAGTCTTCCATCACTAAATTAAAAATTCAGATAGTCTGGTACCTAAGTATAGTGAGTTGCTTATGAGCCATCATGGTGATCTCAGATCTAAGGGATATTTATATCCATATTCTTCGTGAGCAATTCTTGACAGCAGAGAGCTCCATAGTTGGATCACATTCAGTGAAATGTACCCCTACACTTCACTTGCATGCCATACCAGTACTTCATACTCCTTGGTTAAGAGGATAACTAATGTATATGGCACACAATGACCTACACGATACATTATCATCCTAGATAATAATGTATCATTTGGTTGTGAGCAAATTTAAGGACTAAATGACAAATCCTTCTTTATTGAGTCAAAACAGTCCTAAGAACTTCATCACAAAAGAGTTCATTATAGAAAGATGCATAAAAGTGATAAAAGTCAGAATAATAATTTTATTTATTTATAATTCAAATCTAAATTATATTCAACTCAACCATCTACAACCTAAATGATTGGCTTTAGAATACAATTCCCAACATCTTCCACTTAGACTAAAGCCATTTAGAACAATATTGTATACCCATCTTCCATTTATGATTATCAAACTCTTTGATTTTGAGGGCTTTAGTAAATGGGTCGGCCACATTCTCCTTTTCATCAATTTTTTAAAGGTTGATGTCACCTCGCACCATAATCTCTCGTACAAGATGGTAGCAACGTAGAATATGCTTGGTGCGTTGGTGTGCCATTGGCTCCTTCGCTTGAGCTATGGCTTCAGTGCTGTCATAGTAAAGTAGAACTGGACCATCCAAGGAGAGTGGTACTCCTAGCTCGTTGATGAACTTTTATAGTATACAGCTTTTTTCATAGCATCGGATGTCGTGACATACTCCATCTCACATGTAGAATTGATCATAATATGCTACTTGAAACTTTTCCAACAGACTACTCCACCATTCAGGATAAATATATAATCTGACATACTCTTACTATCATCGTAATCTAATTGAAAATTAAAATCAGTATATTCCATAAGTTTCAAGTCAGCATTTTCATCAATGAGCCATTGGTCCTTAGTATTTTTTAAATACTTTAGGATTGTCTTTACAATATTCCAGTGATTCTCACTCAGATCAGATTGGTACCTACTTACTATCCCTAGTGAGTATGTCACATCCAGTCTCGTATACGTCATGGAGTACATAATAGAATCTACTACCGAAGCATATAGAATTTTACTCATATGCTCTCTCTCTTAAGAAGTTGTTAGACAATCCCTCTTTGAGAGAGAAATCTCATGGCCTATTGGGAGATAGCCTTTCTTAGAATTTGCCATGCTGAATCTCTTCAGCACAGTATCAATGTACGTGGTCTGGGACAATCCAAGCAATCTTTTAGATCTATCTCTATAGATTTTAATCCCTAGGATGTAGGAAGCTTCTCCTAAGTCCTTCATGAAGAATTACAATGACAGCCAAATTTTTATTTCCTATAGTGCAGGGATATCTGCGCATGCTAATCTATAGCTATGGCAAGTACACCGATTGATCAAGTAATAAAGTAAGTGAGTAGAGTATCATCCCTAGAGGATTGAAAAATAAGTACTAAAAAACTCTTTTCTAAGCTTTATTTAGATAATCGATTTATGAGAATTAAGAAAAATAAGAGAAAAAATAAATTAATAAATTATAAGGACATAGAGAGTGTATAATTTTTAGGATTTTAAACTCAAGAGAAATAGGTTACTAAGGCAATCGGTTCACCAACTCAATCAATATAATATTTAAATATTTATATAAATTAGATTAATTTTATTTCATGTGACGGTGGAGTCTCCTAAGTTATTCACTATCCTTTGGTCCAGGCGTAGCAAAACTATCAATATTTATTAATTATTCTTTGATTCAAGCATAATTTAAATAAATACTGATGTTTTAAGTTTTGTGAAATCCTTCAATTAAAATACGCTACGTCCAAAGCACACTAAAATTTCCACATGCATATGAATTCTAATTTGATTCATAATACAAGGTATATAAATCAAGAAGCATCGACAAAGACATACTTGGTTCGTATCATCTATGCCCATCAAATCAATTAAAAGATGGCCAGTAATCTAAAAACATTAAGAATAGATTTATATACTCTTCATGAACAAAATATAAAATTAAAAATAAATCATACTGAATATTACATCAAAAGAGTGGCTACACCTTAGCCTTAGTAAAATAAATTTAGTTCATGGTAACATGATCAAAAATAATAAATAAAATAAAAAATATGAAGAAATTAGACTATTTGTTCATTGAAATTGATCGTCCGTTGCTCTTGATGTGGAGAACTCGATGAAGAAAAAGAGCCGCTTGATTGATCTTGAAGAGAGAAAAGAAAATAAAGAATAAAACCTCTCTCCAGACCTCTCCCTCTTTCTCCCTAGAACTCTTTATTCTACTCTATCTCCCCAACTCTGTCTAATTCTAAACTCTTTGGCTCTCTACTTATTCTTCTCGACAACAGCAGGCAGTAGGCCTTTAAATAGGCTAATCAGGATGGTCTTGGGTCGAAATCCCATTAAAATTGAATTTAAAACTCTCAAAATAACTCAGAAAGAGCCTTGGATCGATTCTGACCATTGGATGTTGATCAAACTAGCCAAAAACCACTCAAAAATTATTTTAAAAATCCAAATCAAGTCAAAATTCATTTGGACCGTCGGATTAGTCTTGAAGATTGAATCTAGGCTGTTAGATCACGCTTAAAGATGGCTTTAGATGCTTATTTAAAATTGGATTCAGCCTCCACCATCGGATCTCGATTGACAGTCATCTAGACCATCCATCAGCACACAAAAATTGATCATTCGATCAAATCCCAGCGAACAGCATCCATCGGATCTGACAAAATTCCCATAATACCGTTTATGAACTGGTCGGGAGCTCGATCTTGCATGGACCGCCACATTTGCTAGTGAATCAGTGCATGCATTGTTGTGTGAAATACCAAAAATGCCCCTACTTCGGTTACTGTAGCGGTCCACCGATTGCAAAAAATTCTGATGTCAGCACGACGTCAGCGGTTTAGGTGGGCCGAGCAGATGGGTTGGTCTGAATGCAGTCGAGCTGGGCCGATTTGCTGAGCCGGTTTGAACTAGACCGATCGGCATTTAAATATTATTTTTTTTATTTTTTTTATTTTTTTTGAAATTCAATTTTGAGCTTGTTTGAAAGTCCGTTTTGCTTGAAACTTGTTTCATTTGAACTATAAAAATAAGATCTTCCTGTTGACAGCCTTCTTTCCTACAAAAGACCAATAAAAATATCAATTTCTTAAAAATAAGTTAATTTATTTTATAATTTAATACTTTTATTATTATATTTTTATCACTTATCACACCCCTCAACTTAATCATTGCTAGTCCCTTAGCAATGCTTTATTTATCATTATGTTTTAATAAGATCCTCCATTACAAAGATAGATCTAAGATTGAAGATCTAAAAGTTTAGAAAATACTACTAATTAAGCATTGAGCTTCAGAAGCAAATTTCGTGGTCAATACAATTAAAAACTTTCTTAGAGTATATCAAAGATCTATAGCACTTGTATTCGTGAAAGCTAACTTAGCTTTTTGGTGTTAATTTAAAGGACAAAAGTATCATCTCTTATCATCTATTTTGGTTAATTTTCTATACATTCTCAATTTTAAGCTCATGAATTAAGGTAGCTTTCAACTACCTCATTTTCTTTTCTTTTTTTTTTTTTTATGCTGAGCATCCTAGCCTTTCCTCTAATATTTTATGTGAACCTTCACACTTGACCTAGGTGTGGAGATTCGATTACTAAGCTTTGGGCAATCCACATATACTCTATCTTTTGCACTTTATTTTTAGGCAAATAGCTCTTTCCTTAAATTCAAGTTTCTTTGATTAGAATGTATATTAATTATCAATTTTTAGTGATAATTGAATCCTCAATTGGCCTTATAATCAATACCTACTTTGCCTTGTTAGTGTGCATATGCAATTAGAAGTGCTAATAGTCTTTAGGTGACCTAAGTAGGCTGCTAAAAGTCTGAGCAACTAATCTACTTCTTTAACTCGTTACATTAATTAGAAAATAATTCTAACTTTTATCACTTTTTTTGATCTATCTTGCTCAAGATTTTCTTCTTGACACATGGTTTAAAAAGATTTTTTTTTTCAAAAATTTTTCTACTCCCCAACTTATTCTATATTGTCTCAATAGAGAAAGAAAAAGTAAAGATGAAATAAAGGATAGGAAGGAATACACCTTATTTGGTTTAGTTTAGTTCTTTGAAGTTTTGAAATTTTGCTTGTGTTCTCATTGATTTTTTTTGCAAAATTGAAAATACACACCAAAGCAGTAAAAGAATAACAATAAATTACTAAAAAATAAAAGAAAAGAAAATGATCAAAACTAAAAAAAAAAACCTATCTAGTAGTTCTAATTTATAGTCTTCAACTTGACTTTCTTGAGGCTCTAGGTTGAATCAATCCGGTGCCACTTCAATCGGAATACTTTTATATTTGGTCGAACCTTCTTTCAATTAGACACTACTAGCTTTACTAGTCTCAAACCTATTTTCTATAAAATTCTCATATACTAATTTATCAATAATATCAATTAGAAAATAAGTTTGATTACCATTAGGATATTTAATATCTTTAAAAACATTAAAAGTAACTTATTCATCTTGGACTCTTAGAATTAATTTTTCTTGTTGAACATCTATTAAAGCTTTTCTAGTAGCTAAAAAGGGTCTTTCTAAGATAAGGGGTACATCATAATCTTCTTCCATATCAAGAACAATAAAATCAATAGGAAAAATAATTTTTTTTACCTTTACCAAGACATCCTTCACTATACCTCTTGGATATTTGATTGATCTGTCAGCTAGTTAAAGAGTGATAGTGGTAGGTTTTCGTTCTCCTAGATCCAGCTTTCTGAAAATAGAAAAAGGCATGAGATTAATAGTTGCTCCTAAATCACATAAAACTTTGTCAAAACTACAATCACCAATAATGCAAGACATAGTAAAACTCCCTGGATCTTTTAGCTTCTATGGTAATTTGTTTTGAAGTATTGCTAAGCATTCTTCAGTCAAATTTATTCTCTCATGCTTCTTCAACTTTTTCTTATTTGTTAGAATTTCTTTGAGAAACTTGGCATACCTAGGCATTTGAGTGATAGCATCTACAAAAGAAATATTAATATGTAAATTCTTTAAAATTTTAAAAAAGTTAAAAGATTTCTTATCTAAATATTGTATTTGTCTCTCTGGAAATGATAGTGGTGGCATATAGGGCTTCACATTTGGATCAGCAAACTCTATACCTGGGGACCATCCATCTGCTGGTTGTTTTGGTGATGATCGAATTTTAGTTGATGGTTCCTTGTTTGTAGTTGGATCTTCAGTCTCTTTCTTTTGATGTGGCTCCTCTAGCTCTTTACCACTTCTTAGGGTGATAGCATTGATGTGCTCTCTTGGATTGGTCTCCGTGTTGCTGGGCAATGATCCTTGTGGTCTCTCGAAGATTATCTTAGCCATCTATCCTACTTGTATCTCCAAGTTTCGAATTGCTGTTGCTTGGTCTTATCTGAGTTTATTTTCTAGATTCTTTATAGTTGCTTCTTGGTTTTGCATGAATTTGACCATCAACTCCTCCATATCAAGCTTCTTCTTAGGTGCTTGGAATCCCGAGGGTGGCTGTTATGCTGTATTTTGATTGCTCCATGAGAAATTTGGATGCTGCCTCCATCCTTGATTATATGTGTTGGAGTAGGAATTATTTTGTTGAGGCCTGAAAAAATTACTAAGATAGTTAGCAGTATCAGAGGCCTTATCAAAAGGATTACCTATCTGACAGTCACTTGTATCATGTCCTCCTCTACATAGATCATAAGTGATGCTCTGAATGTGCATAACTGTTCCTTTTTATATTATTGACTTTAGCTCTAAGGGTTGCAATTTCAGCTAATAAAGCTGGAATGCAATCCACTCCCTGCACAGCTGCTGGTCTTCTTAGCATCATGCATTCTGTTTGCCACTGATAGCTATTTGATGCCATCTCATCGATCAGATCAAAGACTTCTTCCTTCAATTTTTGATTAGTGGTTCCTCCTGCTACTACATCAATCATAGAATGATTAGTAGAAGATAAACCATTATAGAAAGTTTGTACCTAAAGCCATTCGGGTAGTTGATGATGTGGACATCTTCTCAGTAGTTTCTTAAAATGCTTCCAAGCCTCATATAGTGTCTCCATATCAATCTGCACAAAAGAAGTGATATCATTGCGCATCTTTGCAGTCTTGGAAGGTGGAAAGTACTTGGTTAAGAATTTTTGAACTAGGATATCCCAAGTTGTGATAGAACTTGTGGGAAGAGAATGAAGCCAACTTTTAACTTTGTCCCGTAAAGAGAAAGGAAATATCCTTAATCTAATAGCATTATCTGACATCCCATTAATTTTAAAAGTATCACAAAGTTTAAAAAAATTAGAAATATGGGCATTCGGATCATCATGCATGTGTCTACTGAATTAGACAGTTGATTGAATCATCTAGATCATCGTCGATTTTATTTTAAAGTTGTTCACTTGCACAGGCGGTCTCTTGATGCTCGAAGCTGCATCGGCTATAGATGGTGTGATGTAGTCATTTAATGGATGATGTGCCACTCGAATAGCTTCTTGCCATCCCTTGATTACCATATCTAATTCTAGATTGATGTTGTTAGGATCTTCAGCTACCATGTTCCTTTCTTGTTGTATTCTTCTAATGGTCCTCTCGATTTTTGGGTCTAAAGGTAGTAAGTCACTATGTCCAGTACATGTCATGCACAGAATAAATCTAAAAATAAAGTAAGAATAAAAATTAAAAATAAAATTCTAAAGTAAAGCAAGGAATAAAATTTTAATATTGTTTTAGACATAATCCCCGACAATGGTGCCAAAAACTTGATGCGAGCTAATCTATAGCTATGGCAAGTGCACCAGTCGATCAAGTAATAAAATAAGCGAGTAGAGTATCATCCCTAGAGGATTGAAAAATAAGTACTGAAAAACTCTTTCCTAAGCTTTATTTAGATAATCGATTTATGAGAATTAAGAAAAAAAATAATAAATTAATAAATTATAAGGAAATAGAGAGTGTATAATTTTTAGGATTTTAAACTCAAGAGTAATAGATTACTAAGACAATCAATTCACCAACTTAATTAATACAATATTTAAGTATTTATATAAATTAGATTAATTTTGTTTCATGTGATGGTGGAGTCTCCTAAGTTATTTACTATCTTTTGGTCCAAGCATAGCAAAACTATCAATATTTATTAACTATCCTAAGGTCCAGACATAATTTAAATAAATACTGATGCTTTAAGTTTTGTGAAATTCTCTAATTAAAATACACTACGTCTAAAGCACACTAAAATTTCTGCATGCATATGAATTCTAATTCAATTCATGATACAAGGTATATAAATCAAGAATCATCGACATAGATGTACTTGGTCCGTATTATCTATGCCCATCAAATCAATTAGAAGATGGCCAATAATCTAAAAGCATTAAGAATAGATTTATATACTTCTCATGAATAAAATATAAAATTAAAAATAAATCATATTGAATATTGCATCAAAAGAGTGGCTACACCTTAGCCTTAGTGAAATAAATTTAGTTCATGGTAACAAGATAAAAAACAATAAATAAAATAAAAAATATGAAGAAATTAGACTGTTTGTTCACTGAAATTGATTGTCTGTTGCTCTTGGTATGGAGAACTCGATGAAGAAGAAGAGCTGCTTGATTGATCTTGAAGAGAGAAAAGAAAATAAAGAATAAAAGCTCTCTCCAGACCTCTCCCTCTTTCTTCCTAAAACTCTCTATTCTGCTCTATCTCCCCAACTCTATCTAATTCTAAACTCTCTAGCTCTCTACTTATTCTTCTCGGCAATAGCAGGCAGCAGGCCTTTAAATAAGCTAATCAGGGTGGTCTTGGATCGAAATCCCATTAAACTCAGGTTTAAAACTCTCAAAATAACTCAAAAAGAGCTTTGGATCAATTCTGACCATTGGATATCGATCAAAGAGCCAAAAACCACTCAAAAATATTTTAAAAAATCCAAATCAAATCGGAATTCTTTTGGACTATCGGATCAGCCTTGAAGATCGAATCTGGGCCATCAGATCATGCTTAAAGATGGCTTCAGATGCTTATTCAAAACCAGATTCAGCCTCCACCATCGGATCTTGATCGGTAGCTGCCTGGACCATCCATCAGTGCACAAAAATCAACCGTTCGATCAAATTCCAGCGAACAACAACCGTCGAATCCAATAAAATTTCTAGAATACCCTTTATGAAATAGTCATGAGCCTGGTCTTGCATGGACCGCCGCATTTGCCAGCGAATTAGTGCATGCATTGCCATGTGAAATACCAAAAATGCCCCTGCTCCGATTACTGTAGCGGTCCATGGTATGCTGCAAAAAATTTTGACGTCAGCAGTTCAGGTGGGCCGAGTGGATGGGTTGGTCTGAATGTAGTCGGGCTGGGCCGATTTGAACCAGACCGATTGGCATTTAAATATTAATTTTTTTTATTTTTTTTCATTTTCTTTGAAATTCAATTTTGGACTTGTTTGAAGTCCATTTTGCTTGAAACTTGTTTCATCTGAACTAGAAAAATAAGATCTTCCTGTTGATATCCTTCTTTCCTACAAAAGACTAATAAAAATATCAATTTCTTAAAAATAAGTTAATTTATTTTATAATTTAATATTTTTATTATTATATTTTTATCACTTATCAATGTCATTCTCGATTAAGAGAATATCATCTACATACAGTATAAGAAATACTATTACAAAACCATTAGCCTATTTATAGAAGTAAGATTTCTCTCTATTCTTAATGAAGTCATATATTCTGATTACTTTATCAAAATGCATGTTTTAACTCTGCGATGCCTGCTTTAATCCATAAATGGATCTCTGAAGCTTGCACACCTTGGACTTATTTGTGGATGTAAAATTCTCAGATTGTATTATATACACCTCTTCATCCAGCTATCCATTTAGAAAAGCTATTTCACATCCATCTACTAGATCTCATAGTCTAGATGTGCTGCTATCGCAAGTATAATCCAAATGGACTTTAGCATTATCACTAGAAAAAATATCTCATCATAGTCAATACCATAATGCTGATGATATCCCTTAGCAACCAGACGGGTTTTATAGATCTCTACCTTCCCATCTACATCCCTTTTTCTTTTGAAAATCCACTTGTATCCAATGGATTTTACCCTTTCAGGTGGATCAACCAGTGTCCATACACAGTTAACCTTCATAAACTCTATTTCAGATTTTATGGCTTCCAGCTACTTATCGGAGTCGGTCCTCTATATGGCATCCATGTAGGTGATCGACTCCTTATCATTCTCATCAAGTTCAATAGGATCACCATCCCAAACCAAGAAATTATAGTATTTGTCTGGATGATGCGGTGCTCTATCGGATCTTCTCAAAGGTGCCTTAATAATGGGCTCTAAATTTGATCTTATCAAATCTAGTTTTATAAATTTATTAGAATGTGTCAGTTCTTTCATCTATCAAACTTCACTAAGTTCAATATTAGAGGCAACAGTTCCTTTCATAAGAAACTTCTTTTCTAAAAAGACTGTCCTATTGCTAGCGAAGACCTTTTGTTCTTCAGCAAGGTAGAAGTAATAACCCATAGTTTTCTTGGGGTACCCTATGAATAAGCACTTATTGGACATTGATCCAAGCTTTTCTAGTTGCAAACATTTGACATAAGCCAGACATCCCTAAAGTTATTTTTCTACCTTATTTCGATATAATTTAACATTTCAAACGAATCAGATTTACTCTTCATAAGATAGACGTATTCATATCTAGATAGGTCGTCAGTAAATGCAATGAACTAATAGAACCCATCTCTAGCACGTGTTCATAGGTCCACATACATCAGTATGTACTAGACCTAGAAACTCAATGGCCCCATCTTTTTCAGTAAAAGATGATTTGGTCATTTTATTAAGAAGACAGGACTCACAGATAGTCAATGATTTACAATCATCGATGTCAAGTATATGCTTCTTGACTAACCTATTGATCCTATTCTTATTTATATGACCGAGCCTATAGTGCCAAAGATAGGCATCAGTGACATTATCTAGTTTCAGATATTTATTTGATGTGTACATTACACTAATAGACTATGATGAAATATAAATATCTTTTCTTAATGAAGAAAAAACTAGATTTTTCTACTGTAGGATCCATCTGATCTGATCAAATTTACAGCAAAATATTTAAAATTTTTTTCTATGATCCGATCAGATCTGAGAACTGAACCTACAGTGCCAAAGATAGGCATCGATGATATTATCTTATTTTGAAAGTTTATTTGACATGTACATTACACTAATAGGCTATGATAAAATATAAATGTCATTTTTTAATGAAGAAAAAATTAGATTTTTCTGCTACAGGATCCATCTGATCGGATCAGATTTATAGTAAAATATTTTTAAAAATTTGCTATGATTTAATCAAATCTGAGAGTTCTCAGATTTAATTAGATTTAAAATAAAAATAAAAGCAAAAATAAAATAAAAATACTAATGATAATTATAACCTGATCGGGTAAATCATTTACCCATTATGATGATCTGATGACTGATTTGAGATTCTGATTAAGCTGCGCACATGCCCAATCTCTATCGGTATCCACTTGAGTCAGATCTATAAGTCTCCTTCTTTTGGATCTGATCTCTAAATATCAAATTTGGAATCAACTTGATGTGCCTTCAATCTAATCTACGGTAGCAGCACGTCCATCTCTCGATCAAGATTTTTTAGACTCGGTCTTCACAGCAGCAGTCATCAATGCTTGATGGCTGAATCGTCCAATTCCTTAGGTGTGGAGAAGAGGGAGAGGATCAAAAAGGTGTGGGAGATGGGAAGGGATAGCATCTAGGTGTGGGCTAACATCAATGCGAAACTCTTTGGTGCAGGATCTATTTATAGACCAAACCCTAGACTTCCTTTGCATATGACTTTGAACAGGTCAAAGCCAACATGCAGAAGGACTCTCCTTAATTTTCCATGCCAAATATCTAAAATATTTCTCATTTTATCATACAAAATGAGTGGATTTGATGCCAAAGAATTTTAGATAAAATAATGTAGGTGTAGATAATATCTCTCCTAGAGTTTGAATGGTATCAAACACTTTGACCCGTTCAAACTTCATTTAAATGGGTAACTACCCATGCCCATCCACATGCCCCTTCCTTGTACAAGCCTCTGGGGCTCTCTCTCCTCATGTAACATCCTATGGGCATGCGCCCAAGAGAAAACTCCAAGGGTGCGTGCCACCTCTTTCTCTCCTGCAAAGATGGGTCAACGTTTGACCCTTGTCTATTCCCATCTTTTAGGATTTAAGACAAGGCCTTTTCAAGTCCCATCCAATGGAATTAGGATAAGTCCTAATCAAGTTAGGACAAGCCTTGATCAGTGAGGACTAGGTCCAATCAAATCAAGATAAATCTATATAGGATATCTGGGAGAGCCTTGTCCAAATTTTATCTAATGATTTTAGGACAAACCCTAATTTGGTTAAGACAACCCTTATCCTATTTCCATCTTATGGAATTTAGGACAAGCCTTGATCAGGCCAAGACAATATCCAGTTAGATCAAGACAAATTTCTATAGAGTTTTCAGGAGAGGCTTGTCCAAATTTTATCTCATGATTTTAGGACAAGCCCTGATCTCATTAGGATAAGCCTTGTTTTGACCAGAACAAGCCTGTTCTAACTAGGACAAGCTCCGGTCAGACTAGGATAAGTCCATACAAGGCTCTTGGATGAGCCAAATTTAGTTTAGCTTAGTCGAGATGAACCAGAAAGACTACAAAAAGAGAATATTAGGCTCAATCGTATGCTAGCATAATTTTCTTGAAACTAATCGGATCTAATCCAAATCAATCAAACTGGATTAATCCAATTGATGATATCAAGATCTAAACCCTTGTTTGTGTGACCTAGATAGGTTTAGTTTTGTATGGTAATGGGACATGTTATGGTCTCTATTATCAACATCATCAAAACATCTTTCGAAGGACCAAAACTCTTCTGATTCATCTAATTAGAATCATCGATCATCAAGATAATTCTAATTGATCCCAAAATCCATTAGTGATACCTAGCAGTATATGGTGGCAATCCATCAAAATCAAATAGCGACCTCTCAGTTTAGCTAACTATATGATTGGGTTCTTCTATCATGAGTCTTGATAAGATTATGGTTAAGGTGAACTCGTCAAACCAAACACTCGTCATATAAATGAATTATTCGATTCCAGTCCGATGTGAAATCCTAATAGAAACTCCTTTCTAGTATTTCAAACTACCATGGCCATGGGTTTTAGGACTCGATCTCATGATCATCAAAGGACCACTTCCTCTCTATTGAGGTTGATAGATCTCTTTTTGGTGCAATCCAGTTCCTACAATGAACATGCTATAGCCAACATACATCTTAGAATTCTGAATGGCTAGGAGACCGAGTTATGATGTAGTCAAACTATAACATCCTCAAAATAAACTATTGATGCACCTCAGATCAAAGAATTAGACACATGTTGTAGCATCGAGCTAGTCATTGATGAGAAGATAGACTTTCTTATGACTGCTCGAGGTGGTCATGCTCAGTACCCTCGTTCTCAATGAGTACCTATACTCTCGCTTCGGTATCTTCACATCGTAGACTCAAGACTCATCTATCATAGAAAAATGATCGTACATCGATCTTTTGGATCGATCACCATGCTCGTGATGATCCTACGATCGGGAGTAGTTTATGAGTTAATTATAATAACACATGCCTTAAATTCTCAACTCTTGAGAATATATATTATCATGCTCGTTAACTTAAAGGATGTATCACAGACACTTTAGTGCACATTGTGATGGAATAATTAAACCATTTATTAATTTTAAGTCAAAATTATGAAAATGCTCCTAAAAAATATTTTATAAGTGTCTGTCAATCTAGCTTTTAGGGCACACATCTAACAAACTCTCACATGATCTAAAGTCAATTGGCTACAAATCTAAGTCCCATCTTCTCAAGATGGGCTTTGATCTTCTGCTAGCTTAAAGGCTTCGTTAGTAGGTCAACCACCTTGTCTGTGGTATTGACTCTCTTAACCTCGATGTATCCTTTTGGAGGTAATCGTAGATATGGTGGAAACTACTATCACTATCTGATTGGAACTCTTCCAGCTTACAACACCACCATTACACACAAATAGACTCCTAGATGTTGACTTTCGATCATCTATGTCAAACATAAAATTTAAGTCTATAAACCCCTGGATCTAAAGTTGTCCAAGCTGAACCTCTTCAGCACCTACTCTATGTCCATATTCTATAAGAGACCCAGCATCCTCATCGATCATCCTCATTGGTCTATTCCTGTAGACCTTAATTCCCAAAATGAGGGATGCTTCTTTTAGGTCTTTCATAGAAAACTCCTTAGATAACCATACCTAGATCGAGGTCAAAATGAAAATATCATTCTCGATCAGGAGGATGTCGACCACAAACTGTATGAGAAAGACAACAGCACTCTCACTGACCAATTTGAACATAGGGCTCCTCCTCGTTATTGATGAAACCAAATGATTTGATTACATCATTTAAATGACTATTCCAACTTCGAGATGCCTGCTTTAGTCCATAAATGGATCTTTATAGCTTGCAGACCTTGTGATTACCATCACTGAATGTGAAACCAAGCGGTTGTTCCATATAGATATCTTCCTCAAGATATCCATTTAAGAATACCATTTTTACGTCAGTCTACCAAATTTTGTAATCAAAATAAGCTGCAACAACAAGCAATTATGTGGATGAATTTTAGTATGGCTACTAACGAGAAGATATCCTAATAGTCAATGCCTTTGCATTGACTATATCCTTTTGCTACTAGCTTAGCTTTGAATGTCTCCACATTCCCATCTATAATTATTTTCTCTTGAAGATCCATTTACATCCAATAGGTACTATACCTTCAGGTGGATCTACCAAGGTCCAAACTTAGTTTGAGCACATTGAATCAATTTCTGACTTCATTGCTTCTAATCATTTCTTGAAGTCGATATCTGATATCGCATCGTCATAGGTTTTGGGATCATCACTATGAACCCCAATTTTCATAAGGAACATTTTCTCTACATCTTTTGAAATGGTACCTAAGAACCTATCAAGAGATTGGAAAACCCTATTTAACCAAAGAACCTATCAGGAGAATGGAAAACCCTATTTAACCTATGAGGTGGAGAAGGTTGTATTAGGATTGGCTTAGATTGAAGGGTTCCTCAAATTTCTTGGCTCGTTGCTCTTTGGAGATTTTCTCTTCGAGCCTAATCTATCTTTCGATGCCATAATCTTGAACAAAAAATTTCACAAGAAAAATGGCATGTCAACCCACAATCACATTGTGGTCTTCTGAAAGATAGAAGTAATATCCTAATGACTTTAGGATATCCAATAAATTGAGCTCTAAGAAACCTAAACTCTAACTTATCTGCTGTCGGACAACCCTAATTCTGAGATGACTCAGACTTGACTTCCTACCATGCAATATCTCATATGGTGTGGTAGGAATGATTTTAGATGGAACCCTATTCAGTAAATCAATAGCTGTCATTAAACTATCTCTAAAAAAACTCAGGAAGGTTCGTGAAGCTCATCATAGATCGAACCATATTCAATAGGGTCTAACTTTTTATTCTAAAATCCCGTTGAGTTAAGGCATTTTAGGTGGAGTCCACTATGAGACTATACCATTGCTTGAGATAGTCCAAAAATTTTCAGCTAAGGTATTTGCATCCTCGATCTGATCGAAGAATCTTAATAAACTTTTTAGTTTGCTTTTCTACTTTATATCTAATTTTTTTAAAATTTTCAAAGATTTAAAACTTTTGTTGCATCAGGTATACATACCCGTACTGAGACAGATAATCAATAAAGATAATGAAGTAGACATAATTACCTCTGGTCGATAAATCAAATGGGCTGCATGCATCTATATGCACCAGGGCAAGCAAATCTATGGTCCTTTTCCCATATCCTACAAAAGAAAGCTTGATCATTTTGCCTTAAAGGCATGATTCACAAATCGGATATGACTCAAAAGTCAATGGACCCATTAGTTCCGATTTCTCCAATTTGTTAAACCTATCTTCGACTATATGACCTAGCCTAAGGTGCCACAGATATCTTTTATTAATACTATCTCTAGATTGCCTTGGTCCTCTTTTCTTCTTGTTCTTTAGGTTGGCTAGGTATGTAGGGCAATTCCACTTCCAATGAGCATCGAAGTTACCATGAAAATACCTTTTCTTCTCTGCGGTCTTCTTCTTTGGCTTGCTCTTCTTTTCTCCTATTTTTTGCTTCTTCACTGACTTCTTCTTCTTTCTAAAAGACTTTTTCTCGAAAGAAGTCTGCTTCATAGCAAGAATGAGGCTTTTAAACTCTTCAAAGTCTACTAGCAATAACAAGCTATTCATTAACTCGGTCAAGATGCACTGGAGCTTATTCATATGGAAGTTCATGATGAACTGTCCATACGAATCACTCAAGGACTACAGGATCACATTAATCTGTAGATCCTTATCCATCAAGACATCAAGCTTCTCAAGCTCTTCTAGGTCCTTGATCATCACCAAGAAATAATTTTGGACTGACTGCCCATCACATTTTTGAACTTTAAAAAGTCTCTTCGAAACTTGATAACATGCTGCATGACTCTGTTCATCGAACAACTCTTATAGGTGCACCAACATTTGACGAGTGGTCTTAATGTTTCCATGTTGGTGGTACAACTCACCAAATATTGAGTCCAATATGTAGCACCTGATCTTATTATCATCGTTTGACCACTTTTCATGAGATGCTCTCTGATCCACGGTCAGACATACTGATAAAGTGGGAGGGTCCTGGTCCAATACATAGGTCTATTTTTTTGAACTCAAAATAATTTTGAAATTTCTTAGCCAATCCTTGTAATTTAGTCCGGTCAGTCTATGGGTATTTAAGATTTGGGCTTGAGATTTAGACATAGATATTTTTCTATAGAGAGTCAAAGTTTTTAGTTAGACATATAATTTGACTCAACCAATTTGTTTAAGAATTTTATTTTTAAATAAATTAGGCTTCCACTATTTTCTTGGATCCATACACTCCCTAGGTAGAGATGCAAAAATTTCTGTAATTATTGATTTCTAGTGGATGGTGCGGTCCCACCAACTGGCTCACCACCTCACCTAATAGTTATTAGTAATGGGTCAACCGATGAGTAGATAACTCTTATCTAATATTTCTCTAAACATGGTACACCCAAACCTGGTCTCTAATTCATGAAGCTCACCATGCTCGAAATATTGCACTACTCCTTAGTTAGACCAACCATTTGCATGAATTGGATTTCTGATTGGGTTCTTTACCATATCCAAAATATTGAGCCCAACCCATCCTCCAACTCATAGCATCCAATGCTTAATAGATATGGTTGCATCTTCCCAATGCAACTGAACTACTATAACCAGTCGAGAATAATCAACCTCGAGAAGGGCCTATAATGATGGATGTTCTATGACTTAATATTTTCTTAGAGAGATTTGATTTAGGTCTCTTAGAGATGACTTGACTTAGTCATAACAATTATGACTAACCTAGTGGCATAGGTTAGCTCGAATTGTAAGCCAGCTCAAACCAGAACTGGACGACCCAATCAGCTAGATAAATGAGATTAGTGGGAGGAATATGCCATTAACTCATCGTGAATACATTCAGGTCGAGTAGCTTCCAATTAAAGATCACTGGTCATATCCGTCAAACTTATCTTAGACATTGACTCATCTGACCAGAATTGATCGAATTAGCCTACAATCTAGGCTCAAACTATGGAGCAAAATTAGATCTTAACTTGATCGACCACATGTTACTGTGAGTCGACCTTGATCCAGACTTAATCCTATTAGACTGATAAAATCTAAGCACTCTCGATCCCATCTAACCAACTCTTGATTCAGTTTGATCAATTGCTGGACCTAATTGAGCTATCCACACTCGAACCCATGATCTATGAAGTTGTCTTAGATATGAAAATTCATAATTTCTAGATCTAATTAATTTTATAAATTAAATTCTTAATTAGGTCCAAGGGTTCAAAAATAAAATATGTATAAAAAATTCTAGGATTTTAGGATCTACGATTTTACAGAAAAGTAAATTTTGATTTCTAATTAAGAACAAACGCGCAGCACCCCTACACACCATAAGAGTACCCCATCAAATGGAAAGAGAGAGCCTTTAAACTCTTCTTACTCTTATGACTGGATGGCTGATGCGTGCTAATTTATAGCTATGGCAAGTGCACCAGTCGATCAAGTAATAAAGTGAATGAGTAAAATATCGTCCCTAGAGGATTTGAAAATAAGTACTGAAAAGCTTTTTTCTATGCTTTATTTAGAAGATCGATTTATGAGAATAAGAAACTAAAGAAAATAAAAAAAATAAGTAAAAGTTTTTAATTAAATAGAGAGAGTGTAAATTATTAGGATTTTAAACTCAAGAGCAATGGATTACTAAGGCAATCGGTTCACCAACTCAGTCAATACAATATTCAGGTTTTTAGATTAATTTTATTTCATGTGACGGTGGAGTCTCCTAATTTATTCACTACCCTTTGGTCCAGGCATAGCAAAACTATTAATATTTATTAATTATCCTTTGGTCCAGGTGTAATTTAAATAAATATTAATGCATTAGGTTTTGTGAAACCCTCTAATTAAAATACGCTGCATCCAAAGCGCACTAAAATTCCTGCATATGAATTCTAATTTGATTCATAATACAAGGTATATAATCAAGAAGCATTAACATAGATGTACTTGGTCCGTAACATCTATGTTCATCAGATCAATTAGAAGATGGCCAGTAATCTAAAAGCATTAAGATCAGATTTATATACTCCTCATGAATAAAATTTAAAAATAAATCATACTGAAATTGCATAAAATGTCTGCTTAAACATCTTGATGTGGATTGAACTTGGCGAAGAAGAAGAGGCTCCTTGATCGATGTCTTGATCGTCGAAAAAAAAATCAAAAATCCTTTTTATTTTCTCACAAATCACTCTTCTTTTCTCTCTCCTCTCTCTTTCTCTCTTCTCTCTCTCTATCTCTCTCTCTTTCTCCTCTCTCTCCCATCTTTCTCTTTTTCTTTTTGATTTTTCTTTTTTTTTCACGACAACTAGGTCTTTTTTATAGATAAAGAGTTTGATTTCCCCCCAAAATCCATCAAAAATTAGGTTTAAGACTCCTAAAACAACTCAAATTAAGATCTGGAATAATTCTGACCATTAGATGTTGATCAAACGGTCCAAAAATCACTCAAAAACCCTTAAAATAACCCAGATCAAGTCGGATTTAATATCAGCCGTTGGATCAACCGTTGGATCAAATCTGGGCCGTCCGATCGCGTTGAAATAAGCCTTCTGATCTTTAGTTTAATGTCGGGATGAATCTCAGCCATTGGATCTCGATCGGGAGCTGTGGATGCCGTCCATCAGCGCCTTCTGTTTCGACCGTCCGATCAAGCTTCAGTGAAAACCGCCCGTTGGATCAGCCAGAATTCCCAAATTGCCCTCCGTGGATCCATGCGCGAGCCCGGTGTTGCGTGGACCGCCGCATTCTTCAGCCAATCAGAGCATGCCTCTTGCTGTGAAATTCCTGAAAATATCCTTCAGATGGTCCATCCGTGCACGCGAAAAAAAATGCTGACGTCATCCTGACGTCAGCGTTGCGTCGGCGGTTTTTTTTTTTTTTTTTTTTGAAATTCAATTCTGGGCTCGTTTGAAGTCCGTTTTGCCTGAAATTTTTTTCATCAGAACCAGAAAAATAAGATCTTCACATTGGTGGCCTTCTTTCCTACATAAGATTAATAAAAGTATCAATTTCTAATAAAATAGATTAATTTATTTTATAATTTAATACTTTTATTAGTATATTTTTACCACTTATCACACCCCCCAACTTAGTCATTGCTAGTCCCTTAGCAATGTTTTATTTAATACCATATTTCAATAAGATTATCCATCACAAAGATAAAATCTAGGATTAAAGGTCAAAAAGTTTAGAAAATACTGCTAACTAAGCATTGAGCTTCAGAAGCAAATTTTTCAGTCAATACAATTAAAAACTTTCTTAGAGTACATCAAAGATCTATAGCACTTGTGTTCGTGATGACTAACTTTAGCATTTCAGTATTAAATTAAAAGAACAAAAGTATCCTCTCTTATCACCTATTTTGGTCAATTTTCTATACATTCTCAATTTTATACTCATGAATTAAGGTAGCTTTCACACTGCCTTTTCTTTTTTTCTTTTCTTTTTTTTTTTACTGTGCTGAGCATCCTGGCCTTTCCTTCACCATTTTACGTGAATTTCCACACTTGACCTAGGTGCAGAGACCCAGTTACTAGGCTTTGGGCAATCCACATATACTCTGTCTTTCGCACTTTATTTTTAGGCAGGTAGCTCTTTCCTTAAATTCAAGTTTCTTTGATTAGAATGTATATTAATTACCAATTTTTAGTGATAATTGAATCCTCAGTTGGCCTTATAATCAATACCTACTTTGCCTTGTTAGTGTGCATGTGCAATAAAAAGTGCTAATAATCTTTTAATGACCTAAGTAGGCTGCTAAAAGTTGACCAACTAATCTACTTCTTTAACTCATTACATTCATTAGCAAATAATTCTATCTTTTATCACTTATCCAGTTTATCTTGCTCAAGATTTTCTTCTTGACACATGGGTTTTTTTTTTATTTATAATTATTCTACATTGTCTTAAAGGAGAAAGAAAAATAAAGGATGTAATAAAGGATAGGAAGGAATACACCTGATTTTGTTCAGTCTGGTTCTTTGGAGCTTTGAAATTTTGCTTGAGTTCTCATTGATTTTTCTGCAAAATTGAAAATACACACCAGAGCAGTAAAAGAGCAACAACAAATTACTGAAAAATAAAAGAAAAGAAAAATGATCAAAACTAAAAAGAAAAGAAACAACCTATCTAGTAGTTCTGATTTATAGTCTTCAGCTTGACTTTCTTTGAGTTCTAAAGTGGATCAATCTGGTGCCACTTCAATTGGAATACTTTCATGTTTGATCGAGTCCTTCTTTCAATTTGACATTGCTCACTTTTATAGTCTCAAACCTATTTTCTACAGAATTCTCATATAATGGATTGTCAATAATATCAATTAGAAAAATAAGTTTGATTATCATCAGGATGTTTAGTATCTTTGAAAACATTAAAAGTAACTTGTTCATCTTGGACTCTAAGAATTAATTTTCCTTGTTGAACATCTATTAAAGCTCCTCCAGTAGCTAAAAAGGGTCTCCCTAAAATAAGGGGTACATCATAATCTTCTTCCATATCAAGAACAATAAAATCAACAGGAAAAATAAACTTGTTTACCTTTACCAAGACATCCTCCACTATACCTCTTGGATATTTAATGGATCTGTCGGCTAATTGAAGAGTAATAGTGGTAGGCTTTGGTTCTCCTAGACCCAGCTTCCTGAAAATAGAAAAAGGCATGAGATTAATGCTTGCTCCTAAATCACATAAAACTTTATCAAAACTACAATCACCAATAATGCAGGGGATAGTAAAACTCCCTGGATCTTTTAACTTCTGTGGTAATTTATTTTGAAGTATTGCTGAGCATTCTTCATTCAAATTTATTCTCTCATGCTCCTTCAGCTTTTTCTTATTTGTTAAGATTTCTTTGAGAAACTTGGCATACCTGGGCATTTGAGTAATAGCATCTACAAAAGGAATATTAATATGTAAATTCTTTAAAATTTTGAAAAAGTTAGAAAATTTCTTATCTGGATGCTGTATTTGTCTCTCTGGGAATGGTAGTGGCGGCACGTAGGGCTTCACATTTGGATCAGCAAATCGTATACCTGGAGACCATCCATCTACTGGTTGTTTTGGTGACTGACGAATTTGAGTTGATGGTTCCTTATTTGTAGTTGGCTCTTCAGTCTCTTTCTTCTGATGTAGGCTCCTCTAACTTTGTACCACTTCTTAGGATGATAGCATTGACTTGCTCCCTTGGATTTGTCTCCGTATTGCTTGGCAAGGATCCTTGAGGTCTCTCAGGAGATTATCTTAGCCATTTGACCTATTTGCATCTCCAAGTTTCGAATTGCTGCTGTTTGGTCCTGCCTAAGTTTGGCTTCCAAATTTTTTATAGTTGCTTCTTGGTTTTGCATAAATTTGACCATCAGCTCTTCCATGTTGGACTTCTTTTCAGGTACTTGGAATCCCGGGGGTGGCTGTTGTGCTGCATTTTGATTGCTCCATGAGAAATTTGGGTGCTGCCTCCACCCTTGATTGTATGTGTTGGAGTAGGGATTGTTTTGTTGCGGCCTGAAAAAAATTACCAATATAATTAGCTGTATCAGTTGTTTTAGCAAAAGGATTACCTGTCTGGCAATTGCTCGTATCGTGTCCTCCTCCACATAGGTCACAAGTAATGCTCTGAACATGCATAGCTGTTCCCTTTAAGTTGTTGACTTCGGCTCTAAGGGCTGCAATTTCAGCTAGTAAAGTTGGCACGCAATCTACTCCCTGCACAGCTGCTAGTCTTTTTGGCATCATGCGCTCTGTCTGCCATTGATAGCTATTTGATGCCATCTCATCGATCAGATCGAAGGCTTCTTCCTCCATTTTTTCGATTAATGGTTCCTCCTGCTGCTGCATCAATCATAGAACGATTAGTAGGAGATAAACCATTATAGAAAGTTTGTACCTGAAGCCATACGGGTAGTTGATGATGTGGACATCTCCTCAGCAGTTCCTTGAAATGCTCCCAAGCCTCATATAGTGTCTCCATGTCCATCTGCATAAAAGAAGTGATATCGTTGCGCATCTTAGCAGTCTTTGGAAGGTGGAAAGTACTTGGCTAAGAATTTTTGGGCTAGGACATCCCAAGTTGTGATAGAACCTGCAGGAAGAGAATGAAGCCAATTTTTAGCTTTATCCCGTAAAGAGAAAGGAAATAACCTTAATCTAATAGCATCATCCGACACCCCATTAATTTTAAAAGTATCACAAAGTTCAAGAAAATTAGAAATATGGGCATTCGGATCATCATGCACGTGTCCACTGAATTGGACAGTTGATTGAATCATCTGGATCATCGTCCGACTTTATTTCGAAGTTGTTTGCTCGTACAGGCGGTCTCCTGATGCTCGAAGCTGCATCGGCTACAGATGGTGTGATGTAATCATTTAATGAATGATGTACTGGTCGAATAGCTTCATGCTGTCCTTCAGTCGCCATATCCACTCCTAGATTGATGTCGTTAGGATCTTCAGCTGCCATGTTTCTCTCTTGTTGTAGTCTTCTAATGGTTCTTTCAATTTCTGGATCTAAAGGTAGTAAGTTACTATGTCCAGTACGTGTCATGCACTAAAATTTTTTTTTTTTAATAATAAAAATTAAAAATAAATTTCTAAAGTAAAGCTAGGATCAAAATTTCAATATTATTTTAGACACAATCCCCGGCAACGATGCCAAAAACTTGATGCGTGCTAATTTATAGCTATGGCAAGTGCACCAGTCGATCAAGTAATAAAGTGAATGAGTAGAGTATCGTCCCTAGAGGATTGGAAAATAAGTACTGAAAAGCTCTTTCCTATGCTTTATTTAGAAGATCGATTTATGAGAATAAAAAATTAAAGAAAATAAAAAAAAATAATTAAAAGTTTTTAATTAAATAGAGAGAGTGTAAATTATTAGGGTTTTAAATTCAAGAGCAATGGATTACTAAGGCAATCGGTTCACCAACTCAGTCAATACAATATTCAGATTTTTAGATTAATTTTATTTCATGTGACGGTGGAGTCTCCTAATTTATTCACTATCCTTTGGTCCAGGCATAGCAAAACTATTAATATTTATTAATTATCCTTTGGTCCAGGTGTAATTTAAATAAATATTAATGCATTAGGTTTTGTGAAACCCTCTAATTAAAATACGCTGCGTCCAAAGCGCACTAAAATTCCTGCATGCATATGAATTCTAATTTGATTCATAATACAAGGTATATAATCAAGAAGCATTAACATAGATGTACTTGGTCCGTAACATCTATGTTCATCAGATCAATTAGAAGATGGCCAGTAATCTAAAAGCATTAAGATCAGATTTATATACTCCTCATGAATAAAATTTAAAAATAAATCATACTGAATATTGCATCAAAAGAGTGGCTACACCTTAGCCTTAGTAAAATAAAATTTAGTTCATGATAACAAGTTCAAAAATAGCAAATAAAATAAAAAGCATAGAAAAATTAGACTGTTTGATTGCTTGAAATTGATTGTCTGCTGCTCTTGATGTGGAGAACTTGGTTAAGAAGAAGAGGCTCCTTGATCGATGTCTTGATCATCGAAGAAAAAAATCAAAAACCTTTTTATTTCTCTCACAAATCCACTCTTCTCTTTCTACCTCTCTCCTCTCTCTTTCTCTCTCTCTTTCTCCCTCTCTCTCTGTTTTCTCTCTCTCCCCGTCTCTCTCTTTCTTTCTGATTTTTTCTTTTTTTCACGACAACAGTAGGTTTTTATAGATAAAAAGTTTGATTTCCCCCAAAATCCATCAAAAACTAGGTTTAAGACTCCTAAAACAACTCAAATTAAGATCTGAATAATTCTGGCCGTTAGATGTTGATCAAACGGTCCAAAAATCACTCAAAAATCCCTTAAAATAATTCAGATCAAGTCAGATTTAATATCAGCCATTGGATCAACCGTTGGATCAAATCTGGGCCGTCCGATCGCGTTGAAAGAAGGCTTCTGATCTATAGTTTAACGTCGGGATGAATCTCAACCGTTGGATCTCGATCGGGAGCTGTGGATGCCATCCATCAGCGCCTTCGTTTCGGCCGTCCGATCAAGCTTCAGTGAAAACCGCTCGTTGGATCAGCCAAAATTCCCAAATTGCTCTCCATAGACCGTGCGCGAGCTCGGTGTTGCGTAGACCGCTGCGTTCTTCAACCAATCAGAGTGCGCCTCTTTCTGTGAAATTCTTGAAATACCCTTTGGTTGGTCTACCGTGCACCGTGAAAAATGCTGACGTCATCCTGACGTCAGCATTGGGTCGGTATTTTTTTTTTTTTTAATTCAATTCTGGGCTCGTTTGAAGTCCGTTTTGCCTAAAATTTTTTTCATCAGAACCAGAAAAATAAGATCTTCACATTGGTGGCCTTCTTTCCTACATAAGATTAATAAAATTATCAATTTTTAATAAAATAGATTAATTTATTTTATAATTTAATACTTTTATTAGTATATTTTTACCACTTATCAATGGCCAAGAAAAATGCCTTAATTAAAAATAGAAATTATTCTACAAAACTATTAGATCTAAAGCATATAATAATTATATGATTTAAGATCTAATCTATACATGTTTTGCATACATCTCATGTATTAAATTAATATTTAAATTTATGTTTCAGATATAATTACATCTAATATAATATCTAAAAATAAAATTTTAAATAATCTCATCATAAAAAAATTTTTTAATCTAGACTACTTAAGGCATAGATCTATGGAACTAGTCTAGACATGCATTGCATATATTATACATATAAAATTTAAATGCATCTTATACTTTTAGATCTAATTATATCACATATAATATTTAAAATTTAACTAATCAAATCATATAATCTTCAAAAAATTAAATAAATATTTCATAAAAATTTTTTATCTAAACTATAACATTAAACTATAGATCTAGTCTAGACATGTGTTGCCTATATCATGTATATCAAAAATTTAAATTAGATCTTATGTTTTAGATCTGATTACATCTAATATAATATCTAAAACTTAAATAATCAAATCATAAAAATTAAATCAGATCTAATCTAAAACATATTTGAAAACTATCATGATATAGAACTACAGATCTAGACTAGAACATGCATTGTATATATTAAATATATATTAATTTAAAATATATAATTTTTTTTTAATTTTAGATCTAATTACATCCTATTTAATATCTAAAAATTAAATAATCAGATCATAAAAAATAATTTTAGATAAAAAATAAAGATAGATCTGGAACCAACAACTTTGCTCTGAAACCAGTTGAAGAAAAAACTAAGTATTCCTGTTGTAGGATTCATCTAATTGGATTAGATTTATAGTAAAATATTTAAAAAAATTTTCTATGATCTGAATAGATCTGAGAATTCTCAGATCTAATTAGATTTAATCTAAAAATAGAAGCAAATATAAAACAAAAATAGTGATAACAATTATCACCTGATCGAGTAAATAATTTATCCATTGTGATGATATGATGACTAATCCAAGGTTCTAATTGAGCCACGCATACGTCCGACCTCTACTGATATCAACTCAAGTCAAATCTAGAAGTCTCCTCCTTCTAAATCTGATCTCTAAACATCAGATCTGAAATCAACTTGATGCACCTTCGATATAATCTACGGCAGCAACACGTCCGTCTCTCGATTAGGGTTTTCTAGACTCGATCTTCATAGTAGTAGTCATCAACGCTTGATGGCTGAATCGCCCAACTCCTTGGATGTGGAGAAGAGGGAGAGGATTAGGAAGAGGAAATGGGAGATGGGAAGGGATAGCATCTGGGTGTGGGCTAACATCAATGCCAAACTCTTTGGAGCAGGGTCTATTTATAGACTAAACCCTAGAGTCCGTTTGCATATGATTTTGAACAGGTCTAAGCCAACATGCAAAAGGACTCTCCTTAATTTTCCATGCTAGATATCTAAAATATTTCTCATTTTATCATACAAATGAGTGGATTTGATGCTAAAGAATTTTAGATAAAATAATGTAGCTGCAGATAATATCTCTCCCAGAGTTTGAATGGTATCAAACACTTTGACCCATTCAAACTTCATTTAAATGGGTAACTACCCATGCCCATCAACATGCCCCTTCCTTGTACAAGCCTGTGGGGCTCTCTTGATTCATGTAACATCCTAGGGGTGCATGCCCAAGGGAAAACTCCAAGGGCACGTGCCACCTCTTTTTTTCCTGCAAAGATGGGTCAACATTTGAACCTTGTTCGTTCCCATCTTATGGAATTTAAGACAAGCCCTTTTCAAGTCCCATCCAATAGAATTAGGATATGTTCTAATCAAGTTAGGATAAGTCTTGATCAGGCCAGGACTAGATCTAGTCAGATCAAGATAAATCCATATAGGATATCCGGAAGAGCCTTGTCCAAATTTTATCTAATGATTTTTGGTTAAGACAATCCTTATCCTATTCCCATCTTATGAAAATTAGGACAAGCCTTGATTAGGCCAAGACAATGTTTAGTTAGATCAAGATAAATCCCTATAGAGTTCTTAGGAGAGGCTTGTCCAAATTTCATCTCATGATTTTAGGACATGCCCTGATCTCATCAGGACAAGCCTTATTTTGATCAGGATAAGCCTGTTCTAACTAGGACAAGCCTGTTCTAACTAGGACAAGCTCCAGTCAGACTAGTACAAGCCCATACAGGCTCTTGGATGAGCCAAATCTAATTTGGCTCAGTCAAGACAAATCAAAAGGACTGTAGAAGGAGAATATTAGGCTCAATCATGTATTAGCATGATTTTCTTGAATCTAATTGGATCTAATTCAAATCAATCAAACTGGGTTAGCCCAATTAATGCTATTTAGATCTAAATCCTTATTTGTGTGATCTAGTTAAGTTCAATTTTGTATGATAATAGGATATGTCATGATCTCTATTATCGATATCATCGAAATATCTTTTGATGGACCAAAATTCTTTTGATTCATGTAATTAGAATTATCAATCATCAAGATAATTCTAATTGATCCCAAAATCCATCAGTGATACCTAGCAGTATATGACGAAAATCCATTAGCATCAAATAGTGAACCTCTCGATGTAGCTACCTATGTGATTAGGTTTCTCTATCATGAGCTCCAATGGGATTAGGATTAAGGTGAACTCGTCAAACTTAATACTCGTCATATGAATAAATCATTCGATTCAATTTTGATGTGAAATCTTAATAGAAACTTCTTTCTAGTATTTTACACTACCATGGCTATGGGTTTTAGGACTCGATCTCATGATCATCATAGGACCACTCCTTTATCGAGGTTGATAGATCTCTTCTTAGTGTGATCCAATTCCTATAATGAACATGCTATAGCCAACATACACCTCCAGATTCCGAATGGCTAGGAGATCGAGTTATGGTATAGTCAAACTATAATACCCTTAAGATGAATTGCTGATGCACTTTAGATCAAAGAATCAGACACACGCTGCAGCATCGAGCTAGTCATTGACGAGAAGGTAGACTTTCTTATGACTACTCGAGGTGGTCACGCTCAGTGCTCTCGTTCTCAATGAGTACCTATACTCTCACTCTGGTGTCTCTACACCATAGACTCAAGACTCATCTATTCTAAAAAAATGATCGTACATCAATCTTCTGGATCGATCACCATCCTCATAATGATCCTATGATCGGGAGTAGTTTATGAGTTAATTATGATAACACATGCCTTAAATTTTCAACTCTTAAGAATATGTGTTATCATGCTCGTTAACTTAAAAGATGTATCACAGACATTTTAATATATAATATGATAGAATAATTAATTTATTTAATTTTAAATTAAAATTATAAAAATATCTCTAGAAAGTATTTTATAAGTGTCACTAATCTAGCTTCTAGGACACACATCTAATACTTAATTATTCTCACATTACTATAACATCATTCATAATGATATCACAATAATTTTTTTTTATTAACAAATAATAACCATCTTGGGCCAAAAGCTCAATAGATATTATGTTCATCATAAAACATGGATAATAGCGATAGTCACTTAAAATGACACTATTAATTTTAAAAATAAGCTCAAGAGTTCCTAATCCTTGGATTGAAACTTTACTTCCATCCCCAACATTAAGGAATCTATTGCCATTCTCAAATTTTCTATCAATTTGAAGTCCATGCAGCGAATTACATATGTGAACTAGACTCGTGGTACCTAATACCTAGGTAGATGTATGACAAATAGAGAAATTACAAGGTATTATCATATAACAACCTTGACTAGCAACCATTTATTGATTTTTCCTATTCAGTCTATTTGGGTCAAGAAGATAATTTCTCTTTGGGTCTGCTTGATTAGGGTCAACACTAGACTCCTTTTAATTAGATTCTAAAAGCTTGTTACTATCCCATAGTGAATGGAGCGGACTTACATTAGCCTTTCTATTTATATGAAAGAAAAATGTGAAACCGTATTAGTACTTGAATTAATTAATCCTAAAGACTTAGACTTTAGTCTAAAGGTTCTTTCACTATTTTTAGAAATTGATAGCCTCTACCTCCAATTCGAGAAAATACACTAACTCCTTAGTGGTTACTAGAATCCATATGGACTACAAACAGTCCCGAGGAAAGCTCTGGCTAACCCATGTGCATCTATAGGTAGGTTCACAATCAATTATTTTTTTAAATAATTTCTAGTAATTAGGTTTTGCCCTAGAAGCTAATTCAGTAGGCTATGGCCTCCATTGAAAAGATCTGGTTGGTCCAACCATTAACATGATTGAGTTCGGTGCATCAAAGCAATGATGACCAGGCCCAAGGAAAGCTCTAGCTAACCTGATCATCATTAAGAGAGTGCGATCTAATCATCATATGATGGATAGTAATTCCAATATCCAGATGAACACCAGGTGTAAGGTGCCTCCAATATCCATCTAAAAAATTGAACTAATTACTATTCACCTTAATGAAAGTCTATGACTTGGTTATCCCCATAACTTAGTCATTTTAAAAATCTAATAATTTAGAGGATTTAGGTTACGTATGATTTAAGGATAGAAAGAATATGGATCAATTTTCTTCCACTGACTTCACCAAGTCAAATCCTCCTACTGACATCACCAAGTTAATAGATTAGGACTAGGATTAATTTTGGTTCATGGGTACCTAATTCAGTCTTACTGATTGAAATCTGTCAAATTGATTCCTACTGACATGGGCTAGCTCGAATCATCAAGTGATCTAATCAAATCCTAATCGACCATGTCGGCCAGATAAGTAAGATCAGTGGAAGGGATATGCTATTAACTCCTCAAAGATTGAATCAGTGCAAGTAACTCCCAATTAAAAATTACTAGTCTTAACTACCAAACTTACCTTAGATACCAATCGATTAATTAGGTTCAATCTGATTAACTCAATAATTTCAGGCTCAATCGCATAGCCATGAATCAAATCCATCGTGATCTTTGTTAAAGACATGGACTCATCCAACTACAACTATTGAAGTCAAATCTAGAGAGTCCTTGACCCAATCTAATTCAATATTTGGTTAGATTTGATCAATTTTTTTAATTTAGTTCATTCTTCAACTAACCTTAGATCTAACCCAATTAATGGACCTAATTCATCTAATCCTTTAATCCATAGTTTATGCAAATATCTTAGAATCTTTAATTTATAATTCTAGATCCTATGAGACAACACTTAATCTTTTATTAAATTTTTTGACTGATGGATTAGGGTTCGGCATTTCAAAAATAATTTTTAAATTTTGAAAGATTTTTATTTTTTGTTCACCAAATGGGTTGACTTATTTCAAAAATGGATTAGCTTATTTCATAAACAGCAACCTATTGCTAGTTTCATAATAAAAAATAAAACATAATTAAATCATAAATCTATTTAGATCTAATCTAATATATTTATGTTTAATTATTAGATTGAAACTATTTCAATAATAAAGATCCTTTCACTGTTCATCTTAATGAATGAGTTCATGGTGGCTCCCCTACCGCCATAAGGGATTTCCACTGAATGGGAGGAGATGATCTTTAAACCATACTTATCTCTTATGATCAGATGGCTTGGTGGCACATTCATCCTTGATTACTCAGTTATTTGGATCTAACATATCAAATATGTAAGCATTTAATTTTCTAATTATATATTAAAATATGTCAAGCCAATCTGGCTCTGATATCATTAAAGAAAATCGGGCAGGGTTAAAGCATGCATTTTCAAAAATTTTATTACAACAAATATTAAAATTAATCAACTATTAATTCTATACATGCTATGATCATATTATAAAATTCTACTCAGGATCTAGACATGCTAATCTATGTTAGAAAATTTAAATGTGATTGATCAGTAAATCATATTCACTGATCAACTTGTGTTCAGAATACAATTTTATGCATGGGTAGATGATCTTGATAATCTGAATTCGTAGGAAGAAGCCTTGGCATCGTGCTACAGCCACACACTCGTTTGGCTTTTATGGTGAGCCCATACGGAGCTCCTGATCCCGACCAGCTCCATCGGAGTGCTAGCTCCTCACTGAAACCTTCGACGGTCAATCTTGGTCGATCTGATTGACCACCTTCTTCTCGATCTCCTGAATGCTTCAGAAGACCAGAAGATGCTACATGGAGGATGATGAGGTGGTGTGAAGATTTTGGTGGAAAGACAATGCTCACAGCTCTCAAACTCACCACCCGAATGCTAGGGTTGAAACCTTAAGACCTCCCACACCCAAAAACCCTAGAGACCCCTCTCAGAGTTTTTGTGACCAGCAAAAGACCTCACAAAAGTTCTCACGCCACTTAGTATTTGACTGAGAAACTCCTTTTTTAGAAAGAAGACACGCACACACTTTAAACAATTTAAAGTGTTGCATGTGATAAGAAAAACCAAGGTAGCATAGGATACTTCAATTTGAATTTTCCATGCCAAAAAGGATGCGCCCCACTCTCAAATTCACTCTCTAGGATACTTTAAAATCCATATTTAAAATGGGCATATTTGATGGGTTTTGCATGTGGATGAGATAAGTAGGTTGGGAGGTTTCCACTTGAATTCAAAATTCAAGTGGAAGCCTTATCCACTTCAACGCCCACCCCAGGGTGATTCACGTGCAGAAGGATTCTCCTTCTGCATGCCCACAAACTAAAATACACAATAATGTGTGATAATACCATAAGAGTGCATGGAGAAGTGGATAAGGATGAGAGGATTAGGAGGTTTCAACCAAACTAACCATCATTTGAATTTGAAATTCAATTTCTTTTGAATCGGTCCAACACTTGGACCAGGTCAAAGAGAGAATAGAGGAGGGGCATAGAAACCCATCTGGGCATGGGAAACTCTCACACAAATTTTGAATTTGTGTGAGAGAGTCTGGCATGGGTCAAAGTGTGGTGCAGGGAGAATTTGAATTCAAAGTTCAAACTTGCTTTGAATTGATCCAAATTAGTTTCAACCAAACCAATTTTCAAGATCCAATTAGACTAGATCAAACCTAATCAAATTAGGCTTGATCTAACCCAATAAATTTTTAATCAAATTAAAAATTAATTAGGTCCAATCCTGATCAAATCAAGGTCGAATCTTCCATAGCAATTAAATCATCTCATAACCTGATCGGATCAAATCCAATCGAATCAAATTCAATCGCAATGCAATATTGATGAGCTTGTGGCATATGGTTACCATATAATTCATCCTCTTAGCCTCAATGCTCAAAAGATGATCTAGGATTTAGCTGTCAATCCTAAAAAATCATCTACAGTATATTTCAAAATTTAGTGTCCATTGAATGGACCATCCCGGCCCAAGTTTTACTAAATTAAAATATAATAATGCACTTGCTCCAACACTTGGAGGGGTCAATCCCATCTTGACTCACATAATGACTTCACAAGTACTTGACTGCAGCTAATAGCTTTCCATCACTGAATTAGAAATTCAGATAGTCCGGTACCTAAGTATAGTAAGTCGCATGTGAGCCACCATGGTGATCTCAAGTCTAAGAAACATTTATACCTATATCCTTGGCAAGCAACTCTTGATAGCAGAGATCTCTACAGTTGGGTCACATTTAGTGAAATGTATCCCTAGACTTCATCTTCATGCCATATCAGTACTTCATACTTCTTGGTTAAGAGGACAACCAATGTATATGGCACATAATGACCTATACTCGATACGTTGTCATCCTAAGTAACAATGTATCATTTGATCATGAACAAGTTTAAGGACTAAATAACAAATCTTCCTTTGTCGAGTCTAAATAGTTCTAAGAACTTCATCACAGAAGAGTTCATTATAGAAAAATATATAAAAATGATAAAAAGCTAGAATAATAATTTTATTTATTTATAATTCAAGTATAATTACATTAAGCTCAACCATCTACAACCTAGATGATTGTCTTTAGGATACAATTCCCAACACTAATTAGGTTATGAGATGACCTATTCATCAAGAAGGTTTGATCCCTGATCTGATCAGGGGTTGGGCTTAATCAATTCTTGATTTGATTAAAATTTAATTGAGCCTAATTAAGCCTAAATGAGCTAGGTTTAATCTGGTCTATTTGGGCCTAGCCAAATTGGTTTGGGTTGGTTCAATTGGATAAGATCAATTTGAGACTAGTTTGACTAGTCTTCCAATGCCACATCACCCCTTATTTGCACCCACTTTTTTCTATGAGAAAAAGTTTCTCGTGAGAAATCTCCACACAGAGAGGATGCACGCCCTGGTTTTCCCATGCCCAAATGGATTAGCTTTGGTTTGTTGCCATTCAAATTCAAATTGAGTTTGAATTTGAATAGGCAACAACCTTAGCTCTTCGCTTGTGCCACATCCAAATTTGCACCCATTTGAATCCTCAAGAGAATGAGATTCTCATGACATATTTTCCATGCATAAGAGACCTCATGCCCTCCCCTTTCTCACCTATTATGGATAGGGTCAGATTGCTTGGCGTTTGAATTCAAATGGAATTTGAATTCAAATGCACAACCAACTAATCCTTATCCATCCTATGGGCAATCCACATTTTGTTTGGTTTTGTCGCTGATTTATAAGGGCTTAAAGGGTGGGGCATGTGCAAATAGAGAGGGGAGTCCTTCTCAGAGTAAACACCTTTTTGCATGAAGAAAATAGAGTTTTCTTAAGAGAAAAAGTCAAATATGAGTGACACAGGGTTTGGGTGAGTGGTCTGCCTTAGGGTTTTGACCTAAGGTTTGGGGTGGTTTAATTTTGTGAGCTACGAGAGTCATGAGTCTACAAAATTTTTAGGAGAACATCCTTTACCACTCTTCTATCTTTGCTAGCAATCCAAAGCATCCAAAGAGCCTATTGAGAAAGATTGAAGGAGTTCGGTTGACAACAGCCATTGAAGGCGTCCGACATTAAGCTAGCACTCAGGAGGAGATGATTGGGATTAGGAGCCTTGTGTGGATGATCTATGGGGGCCAGATATTCTGTGGTTGTGTCACGAGGAGTGAACCTCCTCGGTGGTGATCAGATAGCGGTGTTCGACTACCCACGCAGGTATTGTGTTCTGAACACGTAGTAGTAGTAAAATAGTTTTACCGCTAGTAATTAGTTTTTCAAAATTTAATTACATATGTATCACATTTGATCCTTAGTGTAGGATTTTTGATATGATCAATAGCTCTAAAATTAATTAGATTAATTTTTATTTCCACTGTATGATAAAATTTTTAAAAAATTTTTGAAAGTAGAGTTAGAAACCCTGCACTATATACCTTCAGTGGGATCAGAGCATGGTCATTAAATGTGATTTATACGCTTTAAAATTTTAAAATATTTGCATATTAGATATGTAATACTTTTGAGTAGCCTAGTAATCAAGCTTGAATAAGCCACCAAGCCATCCAATCATAAGGGATAAGTATGGTTTAAAGGCCATCTTCTCCCATTTGATGGGGATCTCTTATGTGAAGGGAAATCCTGATTTCCCGGTCCAGGTTCGTCCAGATCTGATTAGATCAAGAGATATATTTCAAAAAATTTTTCTCTTGATCTTAATCAGATCTTGATATGTTTCAGATCTGATTCTTATTATTTTAATAAATAAAATAAAATAAGATAAATTAAATCAAATTCAATTTACCTGATTTGGGTAATCCTATTACCCTGTAGATGATCCTGATTGCAGCGGAAGGTTCTGGATCTTAGCCACGCAAGCGCCTGGCCTCTACCGGTATCCACTCGGGTTGGATCTGGAGAACCTCTTCTTCTCTATCACACCTCCAAAAATCAGATCTGGATCTGATCTGGAGGATCTTCAAAACTCTTTTGAAGATCTGCAGTCGTCCTTTTGCAGCAGCGCAGCCTTCTTGCTTTTGATCGCCTTTCCTTGATCTGAATCGCACCAAACTAAGTCCAAAACACTTTTGGACGTGGAGAGCAAGGGGAGAAGAGAGTATGGCATGGAGAAGGAGGGGAGAGGCAGCCTTGGACGTGGGAAATCTCTATTGAATTCACTTTTACTTGGAATTAGGGTTGGGCGCAGGGTCTTATTTATAGACCTCTTGTGATCCAACTCCTCTTCCTCTCAACCAATCACAACCCTTTGTGAAATCAGATCTAAATCTGATTGGTTGAAAAAGAGACCCCTGGATTCCTCCTTAGAGGGCGCCTAAGACCAGTCAAACTGGATTCTTAGTAGAACTCTGATTGGAATCCAAAAGGGAGGTGGAGTCCTTGTCCAACAAGGACTCCTAGGCGCCTCCTACTTGGGCTCACGCCACCCTTGGCGTGCGCCCTTCTCCTTGCCAGGTTCTGGCAGGGGGACAAGCCCCCACCAGCTCTCCAATAGGTGCATGACATGTGGTCAAAAGTCAAAGGGTGAATGGTCAACGTTTGACCAGTCAAAGGTAGACTTTTGACCAAAGTCAAAGAACAAGAAATGGCAGGTGACCAAAAATGGCAGGTAATGTCTTACAAATAAGACAACCTATTCTGACTTGGACAACCTCCAGTCAGACCATATGAAGGCCTCTGATTGAGCACAAACTCCTTTGGCTCAGTCAGGACAACTTATTTATGATAGTAAAAGAAGAACGTTAGGTTCAATCGAGTGCTAGCACGATTTCCTTGAACCTAATTGAATCTCATTCAGATCAATTGAACTAGATCAGTTCAATTGATGATCACCAGATTCAAACCCTTGTTTGTGTGACCCAGTTAGGTTCAGTTCTGTATGGTAATGGGATATGTCATGATCTCTATCATAGACATCATCGAAACTCCTTTCGATGGATCAGAACTCTTCTGATTCGAACAGCTAGAATGATCGATCATCTAAATCATTCTAATTGCTCCCAAAATCCACCAGTGACACCTAGCAGTATATGGTGGCAACCCATCAGAGCTGAATGCGAACCTCTTGGTGCAGCTACCTGTGTGATTAAGTTCTTCTATCTTGAGCCCCGATCAGATTAGGGTTAAGGTGAACTCGTCAAACCCTAGTCTCTGTCATATGATGTAATCATTCGATTCGAGTCCAATGTGAAAATCTAAATAGAAACTCTTTCTATTATTTCACTCTGCCATGGCCATGGGCTTTCTGGACTTGATTCTCATGATCATCATAGGGCTACTCCTCTACCACCGAGGTAGATAGATTCCCATCTTGATGCAATCCAGTTCCTACAATGAACATGCTATAGCCAACATACACCTCAGGGTTCCATATGGCTAGGAGACCGAGTAATGGTGTAGTCAAACTATAACACCCTCAAGGTGAACTGCCGATGCATCTCAGGTCAAAGAACCAGACACACTACTGCAGCATCGAGTCAGTCATTGACGAGAAGGTAGACTTCCTAATGACTACTCGAGGTGGTCACGCTCAGTGCCCTCGTTCTCTAACGAGTACCTGTACTCTCGCTCCGGTGTCTCCACACCGTAGACTCAAGACTCATCTACTAAAGAGAAGCGATCGTACACCAACCTTCCGGATCAATCACCATCCTCGTGATGATCCTATGGTCGGGAGCTGTTTATGAGTTAATAATGATTATTCATGTCTTAAATTTTCAACTCTTGAAAATATGAATTATCATTACCATTAACTCAAAGGATGTATCACAGACACTAAATACACATGTGTGATAGAAAATAACCCATTTCATTAATTATAGTCAAAATTATAATTTTGCCCCTAGAAGTGTATTACAAGTGTCAGCCAATTCTGGCTTCTAGGGCACATATATCTAACAATCTCCCACTTGTCCTAAAGCCAATTGGCTACAAGTCTAAGTCCCATCTTCTCAAGGTGGGCTTCGATCTTCTGCTGGCCCAACGGCTTTGTAAGTGGGTCTGCCACATTATCTGTGGAGTTGACTCTCTTGACCTCAACGTAACCTTTCTCAAGGTAATCGCGGATGAGATGGTATCACCGTTTGCTAGGAACTCTTCCAGCACAAACAGTCTGCCAGATGTCGACTTTCGATCATCTATATCGGACATGAAGTCCGAGTCTGTGTATCCCTGAACTTGGAGTTCTCCATTACCAAAGACCAACATCATATCCTTAGTTCTTCTCAAGTACTTAAGGATACATTTCACAGAAGTCCAGTGTTCTTCACCTGGATTTGACTGATATCTGCTTGTGACACTCACAGCATGGGCTATATCAGGTCGTGTACATAGCATGGCATACATGAGGCTCCCTATTGCAGAAGCATAAGGGATCTTGCTCATGCGTTCTATTTCCTCAGGTGTGCTGGGGCACATCTTCTTGGAAAGATGAATACCATGTCTGAAGGGTATTAATCCCCTCTTAGAGTTTTCCATACTAAACCTCTTTAGTACTTCCTCTATGTACATCTTCTGTGAAAGTCCTAGCATCCTATTCGGTCTATCCCTATAGACCTTAATTCCTAGAATAAAGGATGCTTCACCTAGGTCTTTCATGGAGAATTCCTTGGACAACCACATCTTGACTGATGTCAACATGGGAATATCATTCCCAATAAGGAGGATGTCATCCACGTACAATACGAGGAAGACAACAGCGCTCCCACTGACCTTTTTGAAAACACATGGTTCCTCTTCATTTTTGATGAAACCAAACTTTTTGATCACATCATTGAAACGAGTGTTCCAGCTCCGAGATGCTTGCTTAAGTCCATATATGGACCTTTGCAGCTTGCAAACCTTGTGATCAGTATCACTGGATGTGAAACCTAGCGGCTGTTCCATATAGATATCTTCCTCAAGATATCCATTTAGGAATGCCGTTTTCACGTCCATTTGCCATATTTCATAATCGAAATAGGCTGCAACAGCAAGCAATGTGCGGATGGATTTTAGCATAGCTACCGGGGAAAAGGTATCCTGATAGTCAATGCCTTCACGTTGACTATAACCTTTTGCCACCAGTCTAGCCTTGAATGTCTCCACATTCCCATCTGCACCAATCTTTCTCTTGAAGATCCATTTACACCCAATAGGTACTATACCTTCTGGTGGATCTACCAAGGTCCAGACTTGGTTTGAGTGCATCGAGTCAATTTCTGACTTCATTGCCTCAAGCCATTTCTCGGAGTCGATATCTGATATCGCCTCGTTGTAGGTTTTGGGATCATCACCATGAGCACCATTACCTATGAGGAACATTTCCTCTACGTCCTCTGAAATAATACCTAAGTATCTTTCAGGGGGACGGGAAACTCTTTCCGATCTACGAGGTGGAGGAGGTAGTGTTCTTATTGGCTCAACCTGATTTGGTTCCACTTGGTCCTTAGCTCGTTTCTGCTTGTGAGACTTTCTCATCAAGCTTAATCTGCTTTCCAATGCCACTATCTTGAATAAACTATTTTTCAAGAAATATGGCATGTCGACTCACAATCACATTGTGGTCTTCTGGAATGTAGAAATAGTATCCTAATGACTCTTTAGGATATCCTATGAATCGAGCTCTAAAGGATCCTAAACTCTAACTTGTCCGCTTGTTGTCTTTTGACATAAGCCGGACAACCCCAAATTCTGAGATGACTCAGACTTGGTTTCTTACCGTGCCATATCTCATACGGTGTGGTAGGAACGGTTTTAGAGGGAACCCTATTCAGTAAATAGATTGAAGTTAATAATGAATGTCCCCAAAGAAAATCTGGGAGGTCTGTGAAGCTCATCATGGATCGAACCATATCCAATAGAGTCCGATTTCTCCATTCTGAAACCCCGTTGAGTTGAGGTGTTCCTGGTGGAGTCCATTGAGAGACTATGCCATTTTCCTTAAGATAGTCTAGGAATTCCCGGCTAAGGTATTCACCTCCTCGATCTGATCGAAGAACCTTAATGGGTTTTCCAGTTTGTTTTTCTACTTCATGTCTGAATTCTTTGAACTTTTCAAAAGCTTCAGACTTGTGTCTCATGGGAGGGGGGGGGGAGGGGGGGGGGGGGTGAGAT
>QRFJ01000247.1:312197-541536 GCA_006176705.1 Cocos nucifera
TCTATCTTGAGCCCCGATCAGATTAGGGTTAAGGTGAACTCGTCAAACCCTAGTCTCTGTCATATGATGTAATCATTCGATTCGAGTCCAATGTGAAAATCTAAATAGAAACTCTTTCTATTATTTCACTCTGCCATGGCCATGGGCTTCAGGACTTGATTCTCATGATCATCATAGGGCTACTCCTCTACCACCGAGGTAGATAGATCCCATCTTGATGCAATCCAGTTCCTACAATGAACATGTACAGCCAACATACACCTCAGGGTTCCATATGGCTAGGAGACCGAGTAATGGTGTAGTCAAACTATAACACCCTCAAGGTGAACTGCCGATGCATCTCAGGTCAAAGAACCAGACACACTACTGCAGCATCGAGTCAGTCATTGACGAGAAGGTAGACTTCCTAATGACTACTCGAGGTGGTCACGCTCAGTGCCCTCGTTCTCTAACGAGTACCTGTACTCTCGCTCTGGTGTCTCCACACCGTAGACTCAAGACTCATCTACTAAAGAGAAGCGATCGTACACCAACCTTCCGGATCAATCACCATCCTCGTGATGATCCTATGGTCGGGAGCTATTTATGAGTTAATAATGATTATTCATGTCTTAAATTTTCAACTCTTTGAAAATATGAATTATCATTACCATTAACTCAAAGGATGTATCACAGACACTAAATACACATGTGATAGAAAATAACCCATTTCATTAATTATAGTCAAAATTACAATTTTGCCCCTAGAAGTGTATTACAAGTGTCAGCCAATTCTGGCTTCTAGGGCACATATATCTAACAATCTCCCACTTGTCCTAAAGCCAATTGGCTACAAGTCTAAGTCCCATCTTCTCAAGGTGGGCTTCGATCTTCTGCTGGCCCAACGGCTTTGTAAGTGGGTCTGCCACATTATCTGTGGAGTTGACTCTCTTGACCTCAACGTAACCTTTCTCAAGGTAATCGCGGATGAGATGATATCACCGTTTGCTTGGAACTCTTCCAGCACAAACAGTCTGCCAGATGTCGACTTTCGATCATCTATATCGGACATGAAGTCCGAGTCTGTGTATCCCTGAACTTGGAGTTCTCCATTACCAAAGACCAACATCATATCCTTAGTTCTTCTCAAGTACTTAAGGATACATTTCACAGAAGTCCAGTGTTCTTCACCTGGATTTGACTGATATCTGCTTGTGACACTCACAGCATGGGCTATATCAGGTCGTGTACATAGCATGGCATACATGAGGCTCCCTATTGCAGAAGCATAAGGGATCTTGCTCATGCGTTCTATTTCCTCAGGTGTGCTGGGGCACATCTTCTTGGAAAGATGAATACCATGTCTGAAGGGTATTAATCCCCTCTTAGAGTTTTCCATACTAAACCTCTTTAGTACTTCCTCTATGTACATCTTCTGTGAAAGTCCTAGCATCCTATTCGGTCTATCCCTATAGACCTTAATTCCTAGAATAAAGGATGCTTCACCTAGGTCTTTCATGGAGAATTCCTTAGGACAACCACATCTTGACTGATGTCAACATGGGAATATCATTCCCAATAAGGAGGATGTCATCCACGTACAATACGAGGAAGACAACAGCGCTCCCACTGACCCTTTTGAAAACACATGGTTCCTCTTCGTTTTTGATGAAACCAAACTTTTTGATCACATCATTGAAACGAGTGTTCCAGCTCCGAGATGCTTGCTTAAGTCCATATATGGACCTTTGCAGCTTGCAAACCTTGTGATCAGTATCACTGGATGTGAAACCTAGCGGCTGTTCCATATAGATATCTTCCTCAAGATATCCATTTAGGAATGCCGTTTTCACGTCCATTTGCCATATTTCATAATCGAAATAGGCTGCAACAGCAAGCAATGTGCGGATGGATTTTAGCATAGCTACCGGGGAAAAGGTATCCTGATAGTCAATGCCTTCACGTTGACTATAACCTTTTGCCACCAGTCTAGCCTTGAATGTCTCCACATTCCCATCTGCACCAATCTTTCTCTTGAAGATCCATTTACACCCAATAGGTACTATACCTTCTGGTGGATCTACCAAGGTCCAGACTTGGTTTGAGTGCATCGAGTCGATCTCTGACTTCATTGCCTCAAGCCATTTCTCGGAGTCGATATCTGATATCGCCTCGTTGTAGGTTTTGGGATCATCACCATGAGCACCATTACCTATGAGGAACATTTCCTCTACGTCCTCTGAAATAATACCTAAGTATCTTTCAGGGGGACGGGAAACTCTTTCCGATCTACGAGGTGGAGGAGGTAGTGTTCTTATTGGCTCAACCTGATTTGGTTCCACTTGGTCCTTAGCTCGTTTCTGCTTGTGAGACTTTCTCATCAAGCTTAATCTGCTTTCCAATGCCACTATCTTGAATAAACTATTTTTCAAGAAATATGGCATGTCGACTCACAATCACATTGTGGTCTTCTGGAATGTAGAAATAGTATCCTAATGACTCTTTAGGATATCCTATGAATCGAGCTCTAAAGGACCTAAATTCTAACTTGTCCGCTTGTTGTCTTTTGACATAAGCCGGACAACCCCAAATTCTGAGATGACTCAGACTTGGTTTCTTACCGTGCCATATCTCATACGGTGTGGTAGGAACGGTTTTAGAGGGAACCCTATTCAGTAAATAGATTGAAGTTAATAATGAATGTCCCCAAAGAAAATCTGGGAGGTCTGTGAAGCTCATCATGGATCGAACCATATCCAATAGAGTCCGATTTCTCCATTCTGAAACCCCGTTGAGTTGAGGTGTTCCTGGTGGAGTCCATTGAGAGACTATGCCATTTTCCTTAAGATAGTCTAGGAATTCCCGGCTAAGGTATTCACCTCCTCGATCTGATCGAAGAACCTTAATGGGTTTTCCAGTTTGTTTTTCTACTTCATGTCTGAATTCTTTGAACTTTTCAAAAGCTTCAGACTTGTGTCTCATAAGATACACATACCCATACCTAGACAGATCATCGGTAAAGGTAATGAAGTAGACAAAATTGCCTCTAGCCGGCACATCGAATGGGCCGCACACATCAGTATGTACTAGGGCAAGGAGATCTGTGGCCCTCTCCCCATGTCCAACAAAAGGGAGTTTAGTCATTTTGCCTTGAAGACAAGATTCACAAGTTGGATATGACTCAAAAGTCAATGGACTCAATAGCCCATTTTTCTCCAATTTGTTAATCCTATCTTCTGCTATATGACCTAATCTCAGGTGCCATAGATATCTGTCGTTTGGACTATCCCTAGGTCGTTTGGCATTCACGTTTTGCTCGAATAATGAGCATACCTCCAGAAGGACCTTCCTTCTTGTTCTTCAGGGTGACCAGGTAAGTAGGGCAGTTCCGCTTCCAATGGCCGTCGCTTTTGCAATGGAAACACTTTCCTTTGCCATCGACCTTCTTCTTCGGTTCTGCCTTCTTCTTCTTTGATCCTTCTACCTTTTGCTTTTTCACAGACTTCTTTTTCTTTCCATAAGACTTTCTTTTGGAAGAAGTCCGTTCCATAGCAAGAACTGAGCCTTTAGAACCTTTCATAGAAAGCTCAGCGGTAACCAGCATATTCATCAACTCGGCCAAGGAATTCTGAAGTTTATGCATGTGGTAATTCATGATGAATTGCCCATATGCATCAGTCAAGGATTGCAGAATAATATCGTTATGCAAATCCAAGTCCAACTTCACACCGAGCTTCTCAAGCTCTTCCATGTCCTTGATCATTGTCAGACAGTGATCTTGGACTGACTGCCCATCACGCATCTTAGCCTTAAAAAGTCGTTTCGTGACTTGATATTTGGCTGCGCGACTCTGTTCACCAAACATCTCCTGCAGGTGAGCCAACATTTGGCGAGCAGTCCCGATATCTTCATGTTGGCGCTGGAGCTCATCAGACATCGAGCCCAACATGTAGTATCTGGCCTTATTGTCTTCGTCAATCCATTTTTCCAGAGACACTCTCTGTTCAGTGGATGGACGAGCTGGTAAGGTGGGAGGGTCCTGGTCCAAAACATGTGTTAACTTCTCTGAACCCAAAACAATTTTGTAGTTCCTGAGCCAATCTTTATAATTGGGTCCAGTCAGTCTATGTGTGTCTAGGATACGTGCCAGTGGGTTGGATGCAGACATTTTCCTGTAGAGAGTCAAAGATTCTAGTTAGATACTGTAATTTTGACTTGACCAATTTGTTTAGGGATTTTATTTTTAAACAAATTAGCTCCCACTATTTTCTCGGATCCCTACACTCCCTCTGTAGAGATGCGAAAATCTCCGCGATTGATGATTTCTAGTGGGTGGTGCGGTCTCACCAACTGACTCATCACCTCACCTAACAGTTATTGGTGATGGGTTAGCCAATGAGTGAACAACTCTTGTTCAATGATTCTCTAATCATGGTGCACCCAAACTTGGTCTCTAATTCATGAATCTCACCGTATCCGGAATATTGATCCACTCCTTAGTTAAGTCAGACCCACCATTTGCATAGACTGGGTTCCTAATTGGGTCTCTCACCGTATCCGGAATATTGAGCCCAACTCATCCTCCAGCCCATAGCATCCAATGCCTAATAGACATGGTTGCGTCTTCCCGGTGCAACTGAGCCACTGTATCCAGCCGAGAACAATCAACCCCGGGAAGGGCCCGCACGTCTACAATGGTGGAAGACCTCGGACTTAATCTTTTCTTAGGGAGAATTGATTCAGGTCTCATTAAACTAGACTTGGCTTAGTCATAACAATTATGACTAACCTAGTGGCATGGGTCAGCTCGGATTATTGACCACCTCAGATCAGAACTGTGTCAACAGATATGGCCAGGTAAGTGAGACCGGTGGAAGGAATATGCCGTTAACTCGCACAAGAACGCATTCAGGTCGAGTAGCTTCCAATTAAAAACCAGTCGGTCGTCTGTGCCAAACTTACCTTAGACACCAAATTGTTGAGTCAGAACCAATTGGGTTAGCCTACAATCCAGACTCTAACCTCTGAGCCTAATTAGGTCTTGCTTGATCGTGACTCGATCTTGACCCAGACTTAATCCTATTAGGCTGGTCAATTTAAGCATTGTTGATCCCATCTAACCAACTCTTGATTCGGTTTGATCAACCGCTTAGACCTAATTGAGCTACCCAAGCCCGAACCCAGTATTATGAATATGTCTTAGATCTGAAATTCTCAATTTTAGACCTAATTAATATTCCATAAACTTAATTCTTAATTAAGTTGGGTTCATAAACAAAATATGCACAATAAATCCTAGGGTTTCAGGATCTAGGGTTTTGCAGAAAGTAAGTTTTGGGTTTCTGATTAAGGACGAACACGCAGCACCCCTACACGTCATAAGAACACCCCATCGAATGGGAAGAGAGGGCCTTTAAACCCTTCTTCGTTCTTATGACCGGACGGCCAAGAGGAACGCCTTAATCAGGAACATGTAAATCTACAAAACAGTTATAGATCTATATCATATATCTCATATACAAATTTAGATCTAATCCAAGGCATATTTTGCATACATCTCATGTATCATAATCATGCATGTTTTCAGATCTAAATTATCACATAATAATCTGAAAAAATTAGATTTAAATTGATCTAATCAAAATAAATTCTAATCTAGACAATTATGTAGAACTATTCTACAACTAGTCTAGTCATGCATCTATCATATCTCATATGATATTTAAAATTAAATAATTTTTATTTGCTGTTTATCAGATGTTATTATAACACTTATAATATCAGAAAATAGTAAATAAGAAGATCTAAAATATGATTTAATCATATTAAATCAAAGACATGCAAAACTATTCTATAGAACTATTCTATTCTAGAACTAGTCATGCATATCTTCATGTTCTTAGATCCAAATCATTTAATTTTAATTTTTCTTGATTTCAGATCTGATCACATCTCATGTGACATCTGAAATCACGTTATTTTTAATTAAAATAAAATTAAAATCAGATCTAAACAATTTTAGAACCATGGCTCTGATACCAGTTGAAGGGAAATCCTGATTTCCCGGTCCAGGTTCGTCCAGATCTGATTAGATCAAGAGATATATTTCAAAAATTTTTTCTCTTGATCTTAATCAGATCTTGATATGTTTCAGATCTGATTCTTATTATTTTAATAAATAAAATAAAATAAGATAAATTAAATCAAATTCAATTTACCTGATTTGGGTAATCCTATTACCCTGTAGATGATCCTGATTGCAGCGGAAGGTTCTGGATCTTAGCCACGCAAGCGCCTGGCCTCTACCGATATCCACTCAGGTTGGATCTGGAGAACCTCTTCTTCTCTATCACACCTCCAAAAATCAGATCTGGATCTGATTTGGAGGATCTTCAAAACTCTTTTGAAGATCTGCAGTCGTCCTTTTGCAGCAGCGCAGCCTTCTTGCTTTTGATCGCCTTTCCTTGATCTGAATCGCACCAAACTGAATCCAAAACCCTTTTGGACGTGGAGAGCAAGGGGAGAAGAGAGTATGGCATGGAGAAGGAGGGGAGAGGCAGCCTTGGACGTGGGAAATCTCTTTCAAACACACTTACTTGGAATTAGGGTTGGGCGCAGGGTCTTATTTATAGACCTCTTGTGATCCAACTCCTCTTCCTCTCAACCAATCACAACCCTTTGTGAAATCAGATCTAAATCTGATTGGTTGAAAAAGAGACCCCTGGATTCCTCCTTAGAGGGCGCCTAAGACCAGTCAAACTGGATTCTTAGTAGAACTCTAATTGGAATCCTAAAGGGAGGTGGAGTCCTTGTCCAACAAGGACTCCTAGGCGCCTCCTACTTGGGCTCACGCCACCCTTGGCGTGCGCCCTTCTCCTTGCCAGGTTCTGGCAGGGGGACAAGCCCCCACCAGCTCTCCAATAGGTGCATGACATGTGGTCAAAAGTCAAAGGGTGAATGGTCAACGTTTGACCAGTCAAAGGTAGACTTTTGACCAAAGTCAAAGAACAAGAAATGGCAGGTGACCAAAAATGGCAGGTAATGTCTTACAAATAAGACAACCTATTCTGACTTGGACAACCTCCAGTCAGACCATATGAAGGCCTCTGATTGAGCACAAACTCCTTTGGCTCAGTCAGGACAACTTATTTATGATAGTAAAAGAAGAACGTTAGGTTCAATCGAGTGCTAGCACGATTTCCTTGAACCTAATTGAATCTCATTCAGATCAATTGAACTGGATCAGTTCAATTGATGATCACCAGATTCAAACCCTTGTTTGTGTGACCCAGTTAGGTTCAGTTCTGTATGGTAATGGGATATGTCATGATCTCTATCATAGACATCATCGAAACTCCTTTCGATGGATCAGAACTCTTCTGATTCGAACAGCTAGAATGATCGATCATCTAAATCATTCTAATTGCTCCCAAAATCCACCAGTGACACCTAGCAGTATATGGTGGCAACCCATCAGAGCTGAATGTGAACCTCTTGGTGCAGCTACCTGTGTGATTCAGTTCTTCTATCTTGAGCCCCGATCAGATTAGGGTTAAGGTGAACTCGTCAAACCCTAGTCTCTGTCATATGATGTAATCATTCGATTCGAGTCCAATGTGAAAATCTAAATAGAAACTCTTTCTATTATTTCACTCTGCCATGGCCATGGGCTTCAGGACTTGATTCTCATGATCATCATAGGGCTACTCCTCTACCACCGAGGTAGATAGATCCCATCTTGATGCAATCCAGTTCCTACAATGAACATGTCACAGCCAACATACACCTCAGGGTTCCATATGGCTAGGAGACCGAGTAATGGTGTAGTCAAACTATAACACCCTCAAGGTGAACTGCCGATGCATCTCAGGTCAAAGAACCAGACACACTACTGCAGCATCGAGTCAGTCATTGACGAGAAGGTAGACTTCCTAATGACTACTAGACTTCCTAATGACTACTCGAGGTGGTCACGCTCAGTGCCCTCGTTCTCTAACGAGTACCTGTACTCTCGCTCTGGTGTCTCCACACCGTAGACTCAAGACTCATCTACTAAAGAGAAGCGATCGTACACCAACCTTCCGGATCAATCACCATCCTCGTGATGATCCTATGGTCGGGAGCTATTTATGAGTTAATAATGATTATTCATGTCTTAAATTTTCAACTTTTGAAAATATGAATTATCATTACCATTAACTCAAAGGATGTATCACAGACACTAAATACACATGTGTGATAGAAAATAACCCATTTCATTAATTATAGTCAAAATTACAATTTTGCTCCTAGAAGTGTATTACAAGTGTCAGCCAATTCTGGCTTCTAGGGCACATATATCTAACATTATGGCTGTAGGACTGCCACCATGAACTCATTCAAAGATAAATAGCTAAAGAATTTTTGAAATTAGTTCAGTCTATTTTAATCATAAATGTGTTAGATTAGATTTAAATTTAGATTCATGATTTTTATGCATTGTACATAAAATCTATAACTAGTACTGTATGTGAAATGAGCCGACCCATTTTTGAAATGAGTCAACCCATTTAGTGAATAGTGCTAGGTCGTAAAGAACCTTTCAAAATTTTAAAAAATATTTTTGAAATGCCAAACACCAACCCTCAGTCAAAAAACTTAATTAAGAATTAAGTATTATGAATTAGGATCTAGAATTATGAATTAAAGATCCTAGGTCATTGATCATAAAATGTGGGTTATTTGGTTAGATGAATTAGATCCACTAATTAGGTTAGACCTAAGGTTAGTTAAAAAATAGAATAAATTAGAGTAATTGATCAAATCTAACCAAATATTAATTTAGATTAGGTTAAGAACTCTGTAGACTCAATTACAATAGTTGTAGTTGGTCAAGTCCATGCCTTTAACAAGGACCAAATGGACTTGATTCATGGCTATGTGGTTGAACCCGAAATTACTAGGTTGATCAAATTGAAACTAATGAATCGATTGGTGTCTAAGATAAGTATGGCAGTCTAGACCAATAGTTTTTAATTGATTTAGACCTAAGGTTAGATTAAAGAATAGACTAAATTAAAGTAATTGATCAAATCTAATCAAATGTTGATTTAGATTAGGTCAAGAACTCTTTAGACTCAATTACAATAGTTATCGTTGGTTAAGTCCATGTTTTAAACGAGAACCAAATGGACTTGATTCATAGCTACATGGTTGAACCCATAATTACTAGGCTGATCAAATTGAAACTAATGAATCAGTTGGTGTCTAAGATAAGTTTGGCGGTCTAGACTAGTGGTTTTTAATTAGAAGCTACTTGCACTGATTTGATCTTTAACGAGTTAATGGCATATCCCTTCCACTGATCTCACTTGACCAACTTGGTGAATTAGATTTTGATTAGATTGCTTGGTGATTTGAGTTCACCCATGTCAATTAGGTAAATCAGTTTGACTGATTTAAGTACTCCTAAGACCGGCTTGAATTAGGTCCTTTTTTTATCTGACTTAGTGAAGTTAGTAGAAGGATCAAAATTGACTGGTTAATCTTCTCTCCTCTTCTTAAAATAAGTTGATCAAATCTGCTGCCCAAGGATGGCTACCCAAGAGGGAGGGTGAATTGGGTATTTTAAATTTTAAGCTTAAGATGTGAGTAGATTGATCTATTTAAGTGCCAAATCAAATAAGCTATGTAATGTGCAGTGAATAAAAATAATGAAATAAAAGCACACAATCATAAACACAATCATTTTATAGTGATTCAATGCCAAACTTAGTACCTACATCCACTCTCCAAGTATACTCCTTAGGAATTCAACTATAATTCTCAACAAGAATTATAGTCCAATTATTTTTCGGGCTCACAATCAAATCCAATTGATTTTTTCTGGCTCACCAACCAAAACCATACATGATTGTTTTCTGGACTCACAATCAACCTAGTTGGTTTTCTCTGGATCACCAACCAAAACCTCACAAGTGATTATTTTTCTTCGGACTAACAATCAACCTCGATTGGTTTTACCCTTGGCTCACCAATCAAACCAATACAACATCCAACTCAAGGCTTGGACCAACCCAAGTTTCTCACCCTAAGAAACCTAAAATAAAATATAAAATTATAATTTAAAATAAACTCTTTTGAAGCATAAGAGAAGATAATCTAAGTTGCTTTGCTTATAAGGTTATTTTTTCTCTTTGAATGAATGAGAGATTGTGAGGCTTCTTGATTCTCTTCGCTCTTGCTCTCACTTGCTTGAGGATGTTTTATAGTGGAAGGACAAAGGATCACTCTAAAAAATAACTCCTTCTCTCTTCTTTTTAGCTCACTCCTTAGTTTTCTCAAATAATACTCAATATACTCTCTAAAGCTTATTTTTAATGCTCGAAGTATTTTCTTATATATTTCAGAGATTTTTCACTATTACAAGTCACTAACATAGGCTTCTAAAAGTAATCTAGCTATTAGAAAAGAGAAAATAGTCATTGGAAAGCTTGTGGAATGAAAAAGCTGCAGTTCTGAAAACTAGCCATTACAAGCACTGGGCCAGCTTAGTTTTAGACTGGATCGGCTCAGTTCCACTAGGTTGGCTCAGTTTATAACTGGATTGGCTCAGTCCCCTGGGTTTTGAAAATTTTACTTTCTGTGCTTTCTATCTTCTATTTCCACTGAGACTAGGTCGGCTTAGTTTTGGACTGGATCGGCCTAGTTTGTGTACCATGCATGTTGAAGACTGTTTGTGATCCTTTCTTCTCCAAATTGATTTATAGACTAGATTTTTCTTTTTGACTTAATTTAATCTTTATTAAAATATCAAAAAATACTTAAAAAATTATAAGCACTTGGAATTTTGAAACTGCACATCCTCATGAGCATAGTTAGATTTTATAACTTATACTCAAAACTCTTTGTTATCATCAAAATTAATCTTTAGATCAATAATCTCCCTCTTTTTTATAATGACAAAACTTTTGAGTATTTGCAAATAATATGTAGTGAGTTTCTAAAATATTACATATTTATAAAGCATGAAACCACTAAATAATAAGAATATACTTCATTCTAGTTAAGCTCAAGCATATACTCAACAATAACTCTCCCTCTTTTTGACAACATCAAAAAGAATAACTCAAAAGAAGGTAATCAATAAAAATTTTCGTTAACAATCCAAAAGCATTAAGCTCCCTCTTAGTATTATAGTCAATTGAGTTTAAAATTTGCTCTCTCTTACTATATGCCAAATTTCTTAATTTCATTCTTTGCTTACTCTTGATATAATAGAATTAATTCTTGTCCTTATTTATTTCTTATAACCAAATTCATATTACATTATGAAAAATATCATAAAATTTTAAGCGATTTAATATGTTAAATTTACTTTCTTTATTTACCAATTTTTTTTTTTCTTTTTGTCATTATAAGTATTTATTATAAGTCAGGATACCAATTGAGTTTGAAAATATTTCCTTAAGAAGTTCAGCTCATCAAACAAATATATCAATATTTCAAATTATTCTTAAACTCTAATAATAAAAATTCATAAATCAATTTTATTCAATAATTCTTCAATCATAATCAATTATAGTATTCAATTATAATAGTCAATCACAATAAGATAAAAACATTGAATCATTTGACATGCAATTGACGGTATGATAATCAATCAAATTAAATGAGATCAAATCATTTTCTTAAATATTTTCATCCCCTTTTGCAAAAATACAATATGGGTTTTATATTCAAATTTTGATCAAGAAACATATTCAACATCAGCACCAATAAATTATCAAAATCAATCATACTAAAAGTATTTCAAGCAAGTAAACACAATATAAAATCATGTAGATAGAATCAGTCAAATAAACATTGATGGTATGATGTGAGAAAAATTTAGATTATATCGAGCATCATCACCCATCTAATTTCATTTTGTAAGGCATCCATCCAAAATAATTTTTCTCTTTTCATTCCATTGGATTCTTGGTATACCTGCAAAAATTACATGCTAATTTTTGGTACCCAAGTCATCTTAGGTCTATGGAGGTTAGAGCACATGGTTCCTTTTGGAATCCAAATTTGTTTAATTAAAGTTTGTCCAATTCTTTTAGTATTGTATTCTAAAATTTTGTGATCAACTTTATTATATTTGAGACATGTAATTGAATGATTTTCAAATGAGGTTTTGCTAAACATGTTGTTCACAAATTTTTATTTTCTTAAAGGATTGTATCCAATTCTAGCTTTATCAAAAGAAATCTTTTGATTGATTAAAATAGATTGAAGCTTTTGAGAGCTAATTGTAAACTTGTTAAGCATATACTTCAATCTTTCAATCTCTTTTCTTAAGTTGGTATTTTTTTCCAAAAGATATTTTTCAGAGTTTAAAAAACTTTCTTTTTCTTTAGCAAATGAATTCTTTTCTTTCATAAAAATATCTTTTTCAATTAAGAGTTTATTCTTTTCTTCAACTAAAGATTTTTTAGATTTAAGAAGTATTATTTTTTCCTTAGCCAAAGCATTATTTTCTTTCAAAATATCTTCTTTTTCAATTAAAAGATTATTCTTTTCATTAACTAAAAGATTTGATTTCTTTAATTCTTTGTTTTTCAGTCCTATCTTTTTGTATTCATTCATTAAGTCATGAAAGTTTTCTTGAAGCTCATTAAATGTAAATTCAAAAGAATTATGAATATTTACCTCATCATTTTAAGCCAGCATGCATATATTTGTTTCTTTTTCACTTGAGGATGACTCTTCTTTTGAATTTGAGCTTTTACTACTTCTCCAATTGGCCAATATAGCTTTTCTTTTTAATTTCATTGAACTCTTTTTTGGTGGGGGTAAGTCCTTTCTATATTTTTTAAGTTGATTCTTTTCTTCTTTTCCTATTCTTGATTTAAAATTTTTCTTCTTTCTCATGAATCTCATGAACCTTCTTGTAATTTTCACCATTTCTTCATCATCTTCCGAATCCTCGGTAGAGTCACTTGAGCTTTCTTCAATGGCCAATGACTTGAGTGCAAAGGTTCTCTTCTTCATCTTTTCTTCCTCCATGCTTTGGTTCATATTGAGCTCATGTATCATGAGCGATCCAATTAACTCTTCCAAAGCAAGCTTGCTAAGGTCCTTGGCTTCTTGAATTGTGATTACTTTTGCTTCCCAAGCCTTCGGTAAGGATCTAAGAATTTTGCATACAAGATCACTGTTAGAGTAGTCTTTTTCAATACTTTTTAACTCATTTATAATTTTAGTAAGTCTTGTAAATATATTACTTATTGTCTCATGAGGATCCACTTTAAACAACTCATACTTATGAACCAACATATTTATTTTAGATTCTTTGACTTGACTTGTACCCTCATGGGTCACTTCAAGTCTATCCTAATTTTCTTTTGTAGATAAACATATTGATATTCTATTGAATTCGTTATAATCTAATGCACAATATACAATATTAATACCTTTAGCATTTAATTGAGCTAGCTTTTTATCTATCTCATTACAATCTTTTTCTGGTTTAGATACACATATATCATTGACAATCATTGTGGGTGTATGAGGACCATTGAGTATGACATTCCACATGTCATAATCTTGTACTTGAATAAAAATTCTTATTCTAGCCTTCCAATATGTATAATTTATGCCATTGAAATAAGAAGGTCTAATGGTTGAGTGTCCCTCACTCAACAAAGAACCAAATGGATAAGCCATAAAATTTTTAGCTCTTTGACCTATAGGTCAACAATTAATATTAGAGCACCTGCTCGGATATCACTTATTGCCTAAGGATGGCTACCCAAGAGGGGGGGTGAATTGAATATTTCAAATTTTAAGCTTAAGATGTGAGTAGATTGATCTATTTAAGTACCAAATCAAATAAGCTATGTAATGTATAGTAAATAAAAGTAATAAAATAAAAGTACACAATCACAAACATAATTATTTTATAGTGATTCGGTGCCAAACTCAGCACCTACATCCACTCTCCAAGTATACTCCTTGAAAATTCATCTATAATTCTTAACAAGAATTACAGTTCGATTATTTTCTAGGCTCATAATCAAATCCAGTTAATTTTTTCTAGCTCACCAACCAAAATCGTACATGATTATTTTTTGAACTCACAATCCATCCAGTTGATTTTCTCCAAATCACCAACCAAAACTTCATAAGTAATTATTTTTCTCCAGACTAACAATCAACCCCAATTGGTTTTACCTTTGGCTCACTAATTAAACCAATATAACATCCAACCCAAGGCTTCGACCAATCCAAGTTTCTTACCCCAAGAAATTTGAAATAAAATATAAAATTATAATTTAAAATAAACTCTTTTGAAATACAAGAGAAGATAATCTAAGTTGCTTTGCTTCTAAGGTTGATTTCTTCTCCTTGAATGAATGAGAGATTGTGAGGCTCCTTGATTCTCTTCACTCTTGCTCTCACTTGCTTGAGAATATTTTATAGTGGAAGGATAAAGAATCATTCTGAAAAATAACTCCTCTCTTCTTTTTCATCTCACTCCTTAGCTTTCTCAAATAATACTCAATATACTCTCCAAAGCTTGTTTTTAATGCTCCAAGTATTTTCTTATATATTTCAGAGATTTCTCACTATTACAAGTTACTATCATAGACTTCTAAAAGTGATCTAGCTATTGGAGAAGAGAAAATAGCCGTTGAAAAGCTTATGGGATGAAAAGCTATAGTTATGAAAACTAGCCATTACAGGCACTAGGCCGACTCAGTTTCAGACTGGGTTGGCTCAGTCCTACTAGGTTAGCTCAGTTTATAGCTGGGTCGGCTCAGTCTCCTAGGTCTTAAAAATTTTACTTTCTGTGCTTTCTGTGTTCTATTTCTACTAAGACTAGGTTGGCTCAATTTTGGACTGGATCGGCTTAGCTTGCGTGCCATGCATGTCGAAGACTATTTTTGATCCTTTCTTCTCCAAATTAATTTGTAGATTAGATTTATCTTTTTGACTTAATTTAACCTTCATTAAAATATCAAAAAATACTTAAAAAATTATGAGCACTTGGAATTTTGAAATTGCACATCCTCATGAGCATAGTTAGATTTTATAACTTATACTCAAAACTCTTTGTCATCATTAAAATCAATCTTTGGATCAACAAAATCCTCTAAAATTTTTAGGTCTTTAAAATGAAATAGTTATAGTGATAACTAGGTCATAGCCTCTCATTAAGTTGAGTGATAATGGATTCATTAATTTAATAATCATTAGAGGCCCAAAGGCCTAGTGCTTATCGGCTAATGGAATTATCATTCATAATATGATGATTTGATTGTGTTTTTCTAATGGTGGTCAGGTTGGTTGAGCAAAATTGGGTCTGATCATTTATTGGTCAGATGCACCAAGTACGATCATATTAATGATTGGATCTAACCAGATATTTTTAGTGGAGGCCAAAGCCTACTGATTAGATTTTTCAGATAAAATTAAAAAATACTAGAAGTTGTTTAGAAAAATAATTTCTTATGAACCAATCCATAGATACACATGGGTTGACCGACCAAAGTCGGGCTTGTGTGTAGTCCATGTGGATTCTAGTGCCCACTAAGAAATTAAGGTAATTTCTTGAATTGGAGGTAGAGGCTATCAGTTCATATAAAATAGTGAGAGTACCTTTAGACTAAAGTCCAAATCTTTAAGGTAAATAATTTATATACTAATTAGGTTTGATTTTCCTTTTTTATGCAGCTATAGCCACTACCATATCACTCTGATCATTATTGGATAATGACAAACTTATGAAACCCAACATCGATAGCTGATATCGAAAGTTGAAAATCATACTGGAGCATAAGCAGATCTTGCATATTTTGATGGATCCAATATCTGAGGAGCCAGCTCAGAATGCTAGAGGGGCGGTCCGAGACACTTATCAAAAGTGGCTCAACGATCATACCACTATTTGGTGCATTATGCTAGTGGCAATGAATGATGAGTTCAATCGTAGATTTAAAAATACCCAGTCACAGGAGATGCTTTAAATGTTGAATGATTTCTTTGGCATGCTTGGCAATATTGAAAGGTACAAGACTAGTTGTGCCATTTTCAATGCTCGAATGAGGAATGGGACGTCAATCACTAATCATGTATTGTGCATGATCGAGATGATTAAGTGCCTGAGTAAGCTGGGCTTTTTCTTGCACGAGCAGCTTGGAAAGGATGCGATACTGAACTCTACCCAAGTCCTTTCTTTCCTTCCTTATTTTTGAATGACAAAGCCTATAGTGAACTACCATGATTTATTGGGGTCACTACAGAACTTTGAGAAGAATCACCAACTTCACAAGAAGTCAGTGAATATAGTGGAAGGGTCTTTTTTTGATCGTTGATCTTTTGAGAAAGGAAAGAAGAACAAGAAGAAGAAGAATAAGAAGATATAGCTGCATGCCGGGATGTCTGCACAGGGTCAGAACAAGAAGTGCAAGCCTGACCAGAGCCAGGTGGAGTGCTTCTTTTGCAAGAAACAAGGGCATTGGAAGAGAAACTGTCCGCAGTACATTGCCTCCCTAGATCTGAATAGACCGAGGAAGAAACAAGTTGTTGCTTGGCAAGGTATATGATAATACCTTACAACTTTTCAATATGTGATACTATTGCCTAGGTATTAGATACCGGAAGTTCTTATTGTATTTATAATTTGATGCAGGATTTGTAGGTCAGTAGGGATTGATGAAGATGAGAGATTCTTGAATGTTGAAGATGAAAGACAAGTTCAAGTTCTAGCTTTAGGAATCATGAATCTTATAATCAATTCTCACAAAGTTATTCTATGTGATTGGCACTTTTGTCCAAACTTTTGTTGAGTGTTATTTTTGTAGGCCTTTTGGCCAACAGTAATGAATTTTTGATAAATTTTTTTTTTTGTAATATCATTTTGAATGGTGTTATGATTTTTATTGGAAGATTGAATAATGAAATTTATTTACTATCATTGCCTATTAGTATGGTTCAGTCCTTTGGTAAACACCCTAGAATAAATGATGCGTCTGAAGTCTACCTTTAGCACTATAGGCTAGGTCATATTAACAAGAACAGAATAAACAGCTTGGCTCAAGAAGGAATTTTTGAAGTCAGTGATTGGAATCACTTCTGACCTATGAGTCCTATCTTTTTGATAAGATGACCAAGTCATCTTTTGCTGGAAAGGGTGAGTGAGCCAGTGAACTTCTGAGTCTAGTTCATTCTGATGTATGTGGACGTATGAGCTCAAGTGCTAGAGGTAGATATTTCTACTTCATAACTTTCATGAACAACCTATCGAGGTATGAGTATGTTTACTTGATGAAGTATAAGTTGGAGTCATTTGAAATTATTCAAATTATTCCATAGTGAGGTAGAAATGCAAACTGGAAAGAGTATTAAAACTCTTCGATTTGACTGAGGGGGTATCTTTCTAGCAAATTTCAGACATATCTAGGGGAGAATGGGATTCTCTTCTAATGGACTCTTCTTGGAACACCATAGCATAATGATGTGTCTGAAAGAAGGAATCGGATCCTATTAGACATGATTCGATCCATGATGGGGTTTACCAATCTATCGATCTTCTTATGGGGATATGCCCTTGAGTCAGCTTGTTACATTCTAAATAGGGTTCCAAGTAAGTCTATTTTCAAAATGCAATATGAGATGTGGATAGGGCATAAGCCAATACACTCGCACCTTAGGATTTGGAGGTATCCGACTTATGTCAAACGTTTAGTAATGGACAAGCTTGAACTTAGGTCTGACAAGTATAATTTTATAGAAAACCCAAAAGAGATGAAAGGATATTATTTCTACCTATCTGATGAGGAAAAGTTGTTTATCAATCTTAAGGCAATCCTTTTGGAAAAAGAGTTCCTTGGTGAAGGAACAATACCTCTAAGGTTGAACTTGAGGAAGTTCGGCAGGTGAAAAAACCAACACAAGTAGCTGAACTTGAATCGGATTTGATTAGATCAAACTCGAAGCCCAATGAACTTGCATCCTTAAGGTGGTCTGGTAGAGTACCACTTTAGCCAGATAGATACTATGATTTCTTGAATCGAGATGGAAATTCTATCAAACTCAATGAGAACGATAAGGATCCAATTATCTACATGGATGCAATGCAGAGATCTGACTCTGAGAAATGGCTTGAGCCCATGAAATCCAAAATGAAATTCATGAAGGTCAACAATGTATGGATATTGGTTGATCCACCCAAATGGATAAAACCTATAGGGTGTAAGTGGGTCTTCAAAAGAAAAAAGGGGTGTAGATGGAAAGGTGGAGATCTATGAAACCCGTTTGGTTGCTAAGAAGTATCATCAATGTTATGATATAGACTATGATGAGACGTTTTCTCCTATAGTAATGCTCAAGTCCATTCAGATCATGCTTATGATAGCTATCCATCTAGACTATGAAATCTGGTAGATGGATGTGAAGACAGATTTCTTGAATGGAGAGCTGGATGAAAAGGTGTATATGATATAACCTGAAGGATTCATATCCATAGATGAGTCTAAGATGTGCAAGCTTCAAAGATCCATTTATGGACTGAAGCAGACATCTCAGAATTGAAACATGCATTTTGATAAAATAATCAAAATGTATGGCTTCATTAAGAATGAAGAATAGTCCTGCATATATAAGTAGGCTAATGGTCCAACGGTTGTATTCCTAGAATTATATGTGAATGACATTCTCTTAATCGGGAATGATGTCTCTACATTATAGAGAATAAAGATCTAACTGTCATCATAGTTCTCCATGAAGGATCTGGGAGAAGCTTCCTACATGCTAGAGATGAAGATCTATTGATATAGATCTACGAGGTTGCTCAAATTATCTCAATCCACGTACATTGACACTGTGCTAAAGTGGTTCAGTATAAAGAATTTTAAGAAAGGCTATCTACTGATAGGTCATGAAATTTCTCTCTCGAAGAGGGATTGTCCAACAATACCTTAGGAGAGAGAGCGTATGAGTAGAATTCTATATGCTTCAATAGTGGGTTCTATCATATATGCCATGACTTATATGCAACCAGATGTGTCATACTCACTAGGGATAGTAAGTAGATACCAATTTGATCTAGGAGAGAACTACTGGAAGGTTGTTAAAATCATTCTGAAGTATTTAAAAAATACTAAGGACTAGTGGTTTGTTTATGGTGAGTCAGATTTGAGAATTATGGAGTTTACAGACTCTAATTTCTCGTCTGATCATGATAACAATACAAGTGTATTGAGATATGTGTTTATCCTTAACGGTGTAGCTCTCTACTGGAAGAGTTTCAAATAGCATAATATGGCTGACTCAGTTTGCGAGGCAGAGTATGTCACTGCATCAGATGTTGCCAAAGAAGTGGTATGACTGAGAAAGTTTATCACCAAGCTTAGAGTAGCATCCTTTTTTGATGGTCTAGTTCTGCTCTACTACGATAGCTCTAGAGCCATTACTCAGACGAGGAACCAAAGGCACACCAATGGATGAAGCATATTCTATGTCGCTACCATCTTTTCTAAAGATTATGGATCAAGATGATGTCGACCTTCAGAAGATCGATAGGAAGGAGAACCTAGCTGACACATTCACTAAAGTTATTATGGTGAAGGAGTCGATGACTTCAAGTCGAAGATGGGTATTAGATACTGCATTGATTGGCTTTAGTTTAAGTGGAAGATTATTAGGAATAGTGTCACAAAGCCAATCATTAGCTTGTTGATGATTGAGCTATATTTTTATATTTATATATGAATTATAAATAAATAAAAATTATTTCAGTATCTTTTTATCATAAATTCTTTCATCTTCTAATGAACTCCTATGTTATGATGAAGTCCTTAGGACTATTTAGAATTAATAAAGGAGGATTTATCATTTAGTCCTTAAACTAGTTCATGATCAAATAATATGTTGTTACTAAGGATGATAATATTTATCGAGTGTAGGTCATTGTGTACATTATAGGTTGGTTATCCTCTTAACCAAGGAGTGTGGAGACACTGGTATGGCATGTAGGTGAGATGTAGAAAAATATCTACACTGAACGTGATCAACTTTAGAGATTTTCTACTATCAAGATTTGCTTCGATGGAATATGGGTATAAGTGTCACTCCAACCTAAGATCATCATGGTGACTTCCAAGAAACTCACTGAGCTTTGGTGCCGGACTACTTGAATTTCTAATTTAGTGATAAAAGATTTCTGGGCATAGTCAAGTACTTGAGGAGTTGATATGTGAATCAAGATAAGATTGACCACTTCGGTTTAGAAGCTATGTTTAATTATGTTTCAATTTAGCAAAGCCCTGGCCAAGATAGTCCTAGTGAGGAGTTACAGGATTGATTGCATTGAGACACAATATGAATGAATTTTTTTAGAGTTGGTAGTTTAACTCTAAGCCATTCTAAATATATTGGTCAAAGGGATGAATTATGTGGTTGAAGAAAAATCCTGATTTCTCGGACCAGGTTCGTTTAGATCTGATCAGATCAAGAGATATATTTCAAAAATTTTTCTCTTGATCTCAATCAAATCTTGATGTATTTCAGATCTGATTCTTATTATTTTAATAAATAAAATAAAATAAGGATAAATTAAATCAAATTTAATGTACCTGAATTTGGGTAATCCTATTATCCTGTTGATGATCCTGTTTGCAGCAGAAGGTTCTGGATCTAGCCACGCAAGCGCCTGGCCTCTACCAGTATCCACTTGGGCTAGATCTGGAGATCCTCTTCTTCTCTATCACAACTCCAAAAATTATATCTGGATCTGATCTGGAGGATCTTCAAAACTCCTTTTGTGAAGATCAGTAGTCATCCTTTTGCAGCAGTGCAGCCTTCTTACTTTTGATCGCCTTTCTTTGATCTGGATCGCACCAATCAGGGTCCAAAACTCTTTTGGACGTGGAGAGGAGAAGGAGAAGAAGCTTTGGCATGGAGGAGGAGGGGAGAGGTAGCCTTGGGGCGTGGGGTTTTCAATTCTCAATTGAATCTCTTTTTTGTTTTTTGAGTTGGGCGCAGGGTCTTTTATAGACTAAGCGTGATCCAACTCCTCTTCCTCCCAACCAATCACAACCCTTTGTGAAATTAGATCTAAATCTGATTGGTGGGAATAGAGACCCCTGGATTCCTACTTAGAGGGCGCCTAAGACCAGTCAAAGTTGGTTCTTAGAAGAACTCTAATTGGAATCCAAAAAGGAGATGGAGTCCTTGTCCAACAAGAACTCTTAGGCGCCTCCAACTTGGGCACACGCCTAGGGTGGCATGCGCCCTTCTCCTTGCTAGGTTCTGGTAGGGGGATAGGCCCCCACCAACTCTCCAATAGGTGCATGACATGTGGTCAAAAGTCAAAGTGTCAATGGTCAACGTTTGACCAGTCAAAGGTAGACTTTTGACCAAAGTCAAAGAACAAGAAATGACAGGTGACCAAAAATGGCAGGTAGTGTCTTACAAATAAGACAACCTTTTTTGACTTAGACAACCTCCAGTCAGACCATATGAAGGCCTTTGTTTGAGCACAAACTCCTTTGGCTCAGACAGGACAACTTATTTATGATAGCAAAAGAAGAACGTTAGGTTCAATCGAGTGCTAGCACGATTTCCTTGAACCTAATTGAATCTCATTCAGATCAATTGAACTAGATCAGTTCAATTGATGATCACTAGATTCAAACCCTTGTTTGTGTGACCTAGTTAGGTTCAGTTCTGTATGGTAATGGGATATGTTATGATCTCTATCATGGACATCATCGAAACTCCTTTCGATGGATCAAAACTCTTCTGATTCGAACAACTAGAATGATCGATCATCTAAATCATTCTAATTGCTTCCAAAATTCACCAGTGACACCTAGAAGTATATGGTGGCAACCTATCAGAGCTGAATGTGAACCTCTTGGTGCAGCTATCTGTGTGATTCAGTTCTTCTATCTTGAGTCCCGATCAGATTAGCGTTAAGGTAAACTCGTCAAACCCTAGTCTCTGTCATATGATGTAATCATTCGATTCGAGTCCAATGTGAAAATCTAAATAGAAACTCTTTCTATTATTTCACTCTACCATGGCCATGGATTTCTAGACTTGATTCTCATGATCATCATAGGGCTGCTCCTCTACCACCGAGGTAGATAGATTCCATCTTGATGCCATCCAGTTCCTACAATGAACATGCTATAGCCAATATACACCTCAGGGTTCCATATGGCTAGGAGACCGAGTAATGGTGTAGTCAAACTATAACACCCTCAAGGTGAACTACCGATGCACCTCAGGTCAAAGAACCAGACACACTACTACAGCATCGAGTCAGTCATTGACGAGAAGGTAGACTCCCTAATGACTACTCGAGGTGGTCACGCTCAGTGCCCTCGTTCTCTAACGAGTATCTATACTCTCGCTCCGATGTCTTCACACCATTGACTCAAGACTCATCTACTAAACAGAAGCGATTGTACACCAACCTTTCGGATCAATCACCATCCTCGTAATGATCCTATGGTCGGGAGCAATTTATGAGTTAATAATGATTATTCATGTCTTAAATTTTCAACTCTTGAAAATATGAATTATCATTGCCATTAACTCAAAGGATGTATCACAGACACTAAATACACATATGTGATAGAAAATAACCCATTTATTGATTTTAGTCAAAATTACAATTTTGCCCCTAGAAGTGTATTACAAGTGTTAGCCAATTATGGCTTCTAGGGCACATATATCTAACAGCAGTAACCATATTCGCGTAGATTTTGAATATTTCGATTGCGACTATTTGACCTATCCAAATATCGGGTATCATTACTTGATGGTCACTTTGATTGGTACAGGAAGTGATTTCTATGCTATCGACTTAGGTTCAAACCTACAGGATCACACATATTAGAGGTTCCTACTTGATCTGATGGCTGATGAACAGTCCTACTAGACTATGACTTTATAGTCAAGAGTCTCATTAGATTGGGACTCTTTGTCCAAGAATCTTACTGCATTAGAACTCTATGTCCTAGTTATCTAAAACTCCATGATCGAGACTCCTACTCATCTAAGACTCTATGATCATGAGTTCCACTCATTTGGTACACTCGGGTCAAGAGTCCCACTAGTTTAAGAGTCTTCGATCAAGAATTTTATATCGATGGAACTCTATTGTTCGGATATCCACTAAATTTGGACTCTATATTTATTAAAAATTTAATTAGTAATTTGATTACTAATTAACTCAATTTGATTGAGTAATGATTTTTGGATCAAGTCCAATTGAATTGGATTTAGTTGAGTTTGACCCGATTAGGTTATGAGATGACCTAATCGCCGAGGAGGTTTGATCCCTGATTTAATCAAGAGTTGGGCTTAATCAATTTCTAATTTGATTAAAATTTAATTAAGCCTAATTAAGCCTAAATGTGCTAGATTTAATATGGTCTAATTGGCCTAGCCAAATTGATTTTGGTTGGTTCAATTGGGTAAGATCAATTTGAGACTAGTTTGACTGGTCTTCCTATGCCACATCACCCCTTATCTATGCCCACTTTTTTCTATGAGAAAAAGTTTCTCATGAGAATTCTCCACACACAAAGAGGGCGCATGTCTTGGCTTTTCCATGCCCAAATGGATTAGCTTTGGTTTGTTGCCATTCAAATTCAAATTGAGTTTGAATTTGAATGGGCAACAACCTTATCTCTTCACTTGCACCACATTCAAACTTGCGCCCATTTGAATCCTCAAGAGAATGAGATTCTTATGAAATATTTTCCATGCATAAGGGACCTCATGCCCTCCCCTTTCTTGCCTATTATGGATAGGATCAGATTGGTTGGCATTTGAATTCAAATGGGATTTGAATTCAAATGTGCAACCAACTAATCCTTATCCATCCTACATGTAATTCACATTTTGTTTGGTTTTGTTGCTGATTTATAAGGGGTTAAAGGAAGGGGAATGTGCAGATAGAGAGGAGAGTCCTTCTTAGAGTTAAACACCTTTTTGTGTGAAGACAAATAGAGCTTTCTTGAGAGAAAAAGTCAAATCTGAGTGGTGCAGGGTTTGGGTGAGTGGTTTGCCCTAGGGTTTCGACTTAGGGTTTGGGGTTTAATTTTGTTAGCTACGAGAGGCATGAATCCACAAAATTTTTAGGAGAACCTCCTCTACCACTCTTCTATCTCTACTAGCAATCTAGAGCATTCAAAGAGACCATGGAGAAATATTGAAGGAGTTTGGTCGACAATAGCCGTTAAAGGCATCCAGCATTGAGCTAGCACTCGAAAGGAGCCAATCGGAATCAGGAGCCTCATGTGGATGATTCGCAGAGGCTAGATATTCTATATGGCTGCATTGCGATGAGTGGACTTCCCCAACGGTGATCAGATAGTGGTGTTCGGCTACCCACATAAGTATCGTGTTCTAAATACGTAGTAGTAGTAAAATAGTTTTACTACTAGTAATTAGTTTTTCAAATTTTAATTGCATATGTATCATATTCAATCCTTAATGTAGGGTTTTTGTGATCAATAGTTTTAAAATTAATTAGATTAATTTTTATTTCCGCTACATGATAAACTTTTTGAAAAAGTTTCGAAAGTAGAGCTAGAAATCCTACACTATATACCTTCACAAAGACCTATCAGTATATGAATTATTTTAAGCCTAAAGACTTGAACTTTAGTCTAAAGGTTCTCCCACTATTTATATAAATTAGTAGTCTCTACCTCCAATTTAAGAAATTACTTAAATTTTCTAGTAGGTACTAGAATCTACATAGACAGCATATGGGCTTGAGGAAAGCTCTAGCCAACCTGATGGTTGTTCAGAGAGTGCGACCTAATTATCATATGATTTGATAGTAATTTCAATATCCAGATGAACACCAGGTATAAGGCACCTTCAATATTTATCCAGACTATTGGATCCACTACCATCCACCTTAATAGGAGGCTATGACTCAGTTATCTCCATAATTTTATCATTTTTAAGTACCTAATAATTTAGAAGATTTAGATTATTTATGATTTAAGGATAAAGAAGATATGGACCCAATTACTCCTATTGACTTCACGAAGTCAAATCCTTCCACTGACTTCTTTAAGTCATCGAAGAGCTAGAATCAATTTCGATCCATGGGCACCTCCATTAGTCTTACTAAATAAAATCAGTTACACTAATTTACTTATGTGACATGGATTAGCTTGAATCAATGAGCAACCTAATCAAAAGCTGACTAACCACATTGGCCAGGTAAGTGAGATCGATGGGAGGGTCTGCCCAAGCTTGCCAAACACCATAAAAAATGGCCAGATAAGCAGGTTGCCAATTAAAGACCACCGATCTGGAAATGCCAGACTTACCTTATGTTGGAAATTATGCCTCAAAGCCAGTCGTTAGCCCATTAATGATTGAGTAGATTTTATAAATGTATATGATTTATTATAAATAAAAATTTATTTTGGCTTATTCATCATAAGTTGTGCATCTTTCTTTTATAAACTCCTGTGTTGTGATGAAGTCCTCAATACTATTTAAAATTGATAAATAAAAGATTTATCATTTAGTTCTTATATATATTCGCAATCAAATGATACGTTGTTATCTAAGATGACAATGTTTATCGAGTGTAGATCATTGTGTGCCATATAGATTGGTTGTCCTCTTAACCAAGAAGTGTGGAGATATTGGCATGGCATGCAAGTGAGATGTAGGGGTACATCGTCACTAAACGTGATTGACTTTGGAGCATTCTACTGTCAAGATTTGCTCCAAAGGGATATGGGTATAAGTGCCCCTCCGACCTGAGATTACCACGGTGACTTGCAAGCAACTCACTATATTTTGGTCCTAGACTATCTAAATTTCTAATTTAGTGACTGAAGGTTTCTAGGTATAGTTAAGTACTTGTGAAGTTGGTGTGTGAATTAAGATGTGTTGCCCAGCTAGACAACCCAAGAGGGGGGGTGAATTAGATTTTAAAAATTTAAAATAATTATAAGCAAGGATTAACTAATTATATGCAGAGTGATTGAGCAACAAGAACTAAATAGTTATTCAAGAAGAGAAAAAGGCAAGCACACATACAAACAAAAGCTTTTATAATAGTTCGGTGCACTCCCAATACCTACATCCACTTCTTAAGCAACACTCTTGGAAATTTTACTATAATCTCTTAATATTATAGTTGGATAGTTTTTCGGGCTCACTATCCCAAATTCAATTGGTTTTCCTTTAGTTTTATGAACCACAACCTTTACAAACTTTAACCAAGGCAATACAATCTAATTAAAGGGATGGATTGACTCAAACCCTTAGTTTCAGCCCCGGCTGAAACTAAATACACAGCGAAAAGAAATCAATGTTTTACAACAAAGGAGACTCCTTAAATGAGTTGAGGTGTTGTCGATGAAGCTTGATGAATGCCACCTTAATTGTTGGAAGTTAATGCTCTTGAGGTCCCGTCAATGCTTGAGAGAAAATTTATTAAAGATTGTATGCTCTTGAAAAATCTAAGCATTCTCTTTCATTCTCTCTTTTTATTATTGTTTCAAATGTATCACTTCTCCTCTCTTATATTTGGACCATTCCTACCAAGCTTGAAATGATTTGAGAACAAAAAACCATGAATCTGATCATTGGAGGTGAGAACTAGCCATTGGAGATGAAAAAAATATGTTATAGAATTATCCATTGAAGGTTGTCAACAAGTTTCAAGACTTCTTGGTTTGTCTTGAGACATCTCATTCCACTTCGAGTCCTCTCAGTTTCTCCATGAGTCGTCTCATTCTCAGGTACCCAAAAATCAACTTTCTAGAAAATTTTATCCCCTGAGACTAAGTCTTCTCAGTTTGGATGGAGATGTCTCACCATGACTTCGAGACCTCTCAAAAATTCTTCAAGTCATCTCGGTCTTAGTGCATAGAAATAAGATTTATATCTTTGAGATGGAGATGACTCAAGCCTGTCTCGAGTCCTCTTGAACCTGTGCCAAAATATTGTGCTAGCATGCCAACTACTTGGAGATGACTCGAAAATTCTTGGAGATGGCTCGAATTCACTCCAAGATCATTTTTGTTGGAAACTTGTTACAAAACAAGGTCTTTTGAGCTTGAATTGAATTACATTTGAGTTCTTCCTTGTTTTAGTTAAAGAGCTCTCTTTATTCTAGTCTTTGGAATACTTAAAAGAAGATTTATCAGTAATCATGTGCTCTAATATTTGGTCATCATCAAAATCACTTAGAGGGTCAATAATCTTCCCTTTTTGATGATGATAAAATATTAAGCACTTCAAAGAAAAGTATAAACTATATATGCAACATGTATTTTAAATACAGGGAGTGATTCATTTATATGATATATACTTAATTTTTGAAGTGCTCAAGTTTCCAAAATTTTATCAATGCTCTCCCTTAAGATATTCTCTTTTATTTTGAATGTATAATTTTACCTATATGAAAGTTAAATATTCTTTTCGTATTGCATTGATATACATTTTCGCCTAGTGTTTTAAATTAAGATTGACATACATTTTCTCCCCCTTTTTGTCAGCATCAAAATCTCTTAAATAAGTGCAAAGGATAATGAGATTTTCATTGCAAAAAGGAGAAATACATTTATAAGAAACATTCAATTCATTCTAAAGAGGAGAAATTACATCAACAAAAGTGTATATTGATTTACGAAAAGAGATATCCAATCAATATACTCATAATGAAGCAAAAAATTCAATGCATAGATAGAAAGAAGCTAGACCTAGTCTTCATCAGAAAAAAATTCTATAATATGTTTAGAGGCGAAAAGAGATCTAGTAGAGGAAAGATGAGCGGTTGGTCTAGGACAGGAGGGTCGAGAGGAAGGAGTTTGAGATACAAGATTTCTAATATTTTCCATGATCCGCTGAAGAGAGGTGATGATCACTTCTGCACTAGTACACTGAGTGGCAATGTTTTCTTCCACTCTCTTGGCAACCTTAGCGGTCTCTGAAATCAGAAGTTTCACTTATGCCATCGATCCATATTGCTCTTTTTCTAGTATTTTCGCCTCTGAGATATGCTACTAATATGCTAACTAAGCATCCTAGTCTATCCTTCAATAGAATTCTTTTGCTCTTCAATACTTACTAGAATTTGATGCTTTAGATTAGAAAGTAGTGCAGTCATGTTTGCTGATACCTTCTCCACAACCGGCTCCACAACTTGTTCTACTAGTCTATCTGAGCTAAAGTCTGAAGGTAGAATAGGTATCCGACTTTGATGAACTTGAAGTGTGTGGGGACATCTATGGGTAGTGAATGAAGGACCAGTAGCAGAAGAAGAAGGTGGGGGAAGTGTGGGTCCTTGTTCCTCTGGTTCAGCTTTAGCGGTCACATCCTCATCTGATATTATCCTTTTTATCTTCTTTCTTTGTGATTTTCATCCTATGTAGTGTCCCTTCATTGAGATAATCAGTATGAGCAAGTCCCTTATAATCTTCACCTTCCAAATCTACCCAAAAGTCCTTGAAGATTAGGGGGAAAATCATTTCATAGGGGAGACACGCCTTGCATTTGTGTGCTATATCCTTTATTTGTTGGAGCATTAGGAAGGAAAAGTTCATTGGAGTTCCTTTTATCAAATAAAACATAACTACAAGCTCCCTCTTTCCTACCCAGTCATGTCTACCAATCTTTGGAAAAATTATGTGCCCAATAATATTATGTAGCAGCCTTATTTCAACAGAAAGTTAGTTTGCTACTAATTGCTCAATATTGTTTACATTTTTCTTTTCTAAACACACTTCAAGGCTTCAGCCTTATCAGTAAAATTTAAGTAGCAAATCCTAGACCTCGGTACTTCTAATAGATGCCCTAATCTCCTTTCATCTAACACTATATGAACACCTTTTACCATAGATTCAACTCCAGACTCTCCTTTAAACTTGATATTATCAAAAAATTCTTTGATTAAGTCTGGGTACACATTTACCTCGAGAGAACAAAGTTTTTCCCAACCTATTGTCGTATCCAAGACCTAATACAGAAGTTTTCTCAATCCAAGAAGCCAAAGTCTACTTTTCGTCCAATAGGAATGCTCCTAGTGGTGATAAATAGGTGGGAACAAGAACAGTGAGCTACTAGTGAAGCCTAGGAGCTGTCCCACTACCTCTTCACCATACTTTTTGCTGATGGAGTGATGCACGGTCTCTAGGCAATAGTGGATTTTCATTTTGGAGTCATTTGAATCTCAGATTTTGGTGAAAAGGGTAATGGAATAGTGATTCGAGAGATTAGGAGTTGGAGAGAGTTTGAAAGGGTTTGGAGCAAGAGGTCTTGGTGAATGAGTAAAAGAAAAGAGACCAAGGATTTTTCAAAAATCCAATAAAAGAAGGAGGTTCCACGATAATCGAGATATCTCGACTGAAAAGGAGAAATCTCGAAAAATCAAGATGACTTAAGTTTAAACTGAGATGTCTCGGATTTCAATCGAGATGACTTGAGTTTAAATCAAAACATCTCGAGCATAGGTATAGCATTTTAAGATAAGATAAAGTTTCAAATTAAATTATCTTGATTTCTGTTCATAGAAATAAGACTAATAAAGATGGCATGAAGAGATATAATATAATTCAATAAATATAGGATAAAATAAGTTAAAAGTAGATCATAAATTCCAAGCTCACCTCTGATTTTTAAGAATCTATCTTCATTTAAAGATTTTGTGAAAATATCAGCAAGTTGATTTTCAGTTAAGACAAATTCAAGCATATATTTTTGTTTTGAACATGATCTCTAATGAAATGATGTCTAATTTTAATATGCTTAGTTCTAGAGTATTAGATATGATTTTTGGTCAAGTTTATGGCACTAGTATTGTCACATCTAATGAAAATATTATTTTATTTAATTTTAAAATCTTTGAGTTGTTGTTTAATCCAAAGTATTTGTGTGCAGCAACTTTCCGTAGCAACATATTCAGCCTCGATTTTTGACAATGCCATGGAGTTTTGCTTTTTGCTATACCATGAAATTATGTTCAACCCTAGAAATTGGCATGTACCACTAGTGCTTTTCTATCTATTCTATATCCTCCATAATTAACATTAGAGTATTCTTTTAAGTCAATTGAGGATTGTTTTAAGTACCATAATCCTAAGTTATTTGTACTAACTAGATACCTAAAAATTCTTTTAATAGCTAATAGGTGTGATTCTTTAGGATTTGATTGAAATCTTGCACACATGCAAACACTAAATAAGATATCAGGCCTACTTGCAGTTAAATAAAGTAGAGATCCTATCATACCTCATAGAGCTTTTCATTTACATTCTTACCATTTTTATCTTTGTCAAGCTTGCATGAGAGGCTCATTAGTGTGCCAATCTTCTTTGCATTCTCCATACCAAGTTTCTTCAGTATTTTCTTTTATCAAAGTCAATCCCTTCTTCTTGATTATATTCCTTTGCAACTAATCTAGCTTTATTTCTTATTACATTTTTATGTTCATCTAGCTTGTTCCTAAATATCTATTTAGTGTCAATTATGGGATGATTTAGAGGTCTATCTACAAGAGTCCAAACATTATTTCTTTCAAATTGGTTAAGTTCTTCTTGCATGACTAACATCCAATTTAAATCATTTTCAGCTTCTTCTATGCTTTGAGGTTCAATTTGAGAAACAAAAGTAAGATAATCAAAATTATCCTTAAATGAAAATCTAGTTCTTACCCCTTGGGAAGGATCACCTATGATTAGATCTCTTGGATGGTTGTGTGCATACCTCCACTCTTTGGATGGATCTTCATGCTCTTTTGTTGTTTCTTGTTTACCATGCTTTTCATGTTCAATAGTTATAGTTAATTTTTCTTCATTATGGATGGTATTATCCTTCAAAATTAAGCTCCTTCATTCCACTTTCTAGAATTCCTGCATCATCATTAAGAATATCTTCCTTTCTCGAGGATAGATTGTTAGCTTCATTAATGAGTGTTTGTTGAAGATCCTATATGCTTTGCTAGATGTAGAATATCCAAGAAAAATATCCTCATTTGCCTTAGCATCAAATTTATCTAGATTATCTTTATCATTATTATGAATGAAACACTTAAAACTAAAGATATGAAAGTAGCTAATATTAGATCTTTTTTCTTTCCAAAGCTTATAGGGGGTTTTCTTTAAGATAAGATAAATTGAAACTCTATTTAGGATATAACATGCTGTGTTAGTGGCTTTAGTCCAAAAATATTTGGATAGTTTTCCTTCAAATAACATGGTACAGGCCATATCTACTAGAGTTCAATTCTTTCTTCAACTATTCCATTTTATTAAGGAGTTGTAGGTGCAGAAAAGTGTTCAATATCATGTTCGTTACAAAAAACTTCAAAGAATTTATTTTCAAATTCAGTACCATGATCACTATGAATACAAACAATGGTAGAATTTTTTTTATTTAAAATATTTTTATAAAATTTTGAAAATACGAAAAAAGCTTCATCTTTGTGTGCCAAAAATAAAAATCATGTGAATCGAAAGAAATCATCAACTATTGCAAGACCATATTTCTTTCCTCCTAGGCTAGTAGTCCAAGTTGGTCCAAATAAATCCATGTAAATTAGTTCAAGAGGCCTAGAAGTTAAAACCATATTTTTAGGCTTGAAATTTCTCCTAATTTGTTTTTCAAGTTGATGAGCATTGCATACATGATCATAATTAAAATTTAATTTGGGTAAGTCTTTAACTAAATCTTTATTAAGTAATTTTGAAAGAGTATGCATGCTTGCATGTCTTAATCTATGATGTCAAAGTCAACTAGTTTTCTTAATGTTAGCATTCATATTAACTAAGCATTGACCGCTCTTCATAGTGATTTTATTAAGATTAACCATGTAGATATTGCCATGCCTAAATCTAATAAATTTTAAGCTATCATCTAAGGAAATAGATACAATGCACATGGATGATTCAAATGAGATCTTATAACGTTTATCACATAGTTCACTAATACTAAGCAAATTATGTTTCAAGTTGTCAACTAACAAAACATTGTCAATGAAAGTAGATGGAGTAATTTGAATTTTACCAATATCAATTGTTGGTGCAAAATATGATCGTCGCTGGAGGAGCGCTAGAGTCGGAGAAGGCGAGGTCGCTGTCGGTGACCTGCAAGACAAGTCTCGACTAGAGCTTGGGGCGGTGGCTCCGACAAGATCCTTCGACGATCAAGTCAACTCTTTCGGCCAACAGAAATGGAAAACTCAGTAGAAAAGGTTGTAGAGTATTGAGAAGGAGAAGAGAGCCCAGAGAAAACATATCTGGAGGGTCTCTTTTATAGATGAAGTCTCTAACAAATTGATAGCAATAGCCATAACTATCAGGTAGTGGGCCACCTAGGATCATGTGAAGTTAAGTATGGGGGGTAGTGTCTGTTGTCATGGTGTGCTAGTCCATTGGGATTTAATAGTCGAAGTTCGGACGAGTAGGCATCAGTTGGTGATGAATTTTTAAGTTACATCAATACCAAAAGAGTTCAGACTCCTCTTAGGTAGTTTATGGATGAGTTGATTCATGTTGTGTGTCGAGTTGGATTCATGCGGAGACCTTCCTGGGCGACTGTGGGAAGTTTGGTTGTTAGAGGAGTCCGAAAGGAGTTTGGCTGCTGGAAGAATCCGAAAGGAGTTTGGCTATTGGAGGATTTCGGGAGTAGTTCGGCTGCTGGAGAAATCTAGGAGAAGTTCGACTACTGGAGGAATTTGAAAGGACTTTGGCTACTGGAGGACTCTAGGAGAAGTTCGACTGTTGGAGGAATCCGAAAGGAGTTAGGCTGTTGGAGGACTTCAAGAGAAGTTCAATTGCTGGAGGAGTTGGGAAGGAGTTCGAAAGTAGTTCGACTACAGGAGGAGTTCGAAAGGAATTTATGATTGAAGCTCTCCTGCGACCATGAGTTACACTTGACCGAGCATCAAACTGAACTTTGGTGGGGGCAAGATTTACCTCCAACAATAGTCTCCCCACTTCCAAATTCGAAATTCGAAGGAAGGAAGTAAAAAGATGACCGCTGAAGTTCATTCTCGAGCTCCCACCTTGTCGGGATGAGATATTTTGGTATTTATTGCACTGGCATCAAAACTTTTCAAATATGAAATGAGTTCAAAAAGATAGTCCTTCGTTTCTCCCACTGAAACTCTATGCCAGGTACAGCATCATAAAGAATCTGCCTGCGACTGCCTTTCTATCATGATGAGTGGAACACGCGGTGTATGCTGACCGGTCGAAGTTGATCCACGATCATAACTATCTCGGGTTACTTCTTGTTATTTAAGGTCTTCCCCCATCGGCTGAAAGTCTTTCCTACCTGAGTCTTCTCCTTCCTTCAGCCCCCGTTCATCTTCTTCCCAAGGGTTTTAGCCTTCTATCTTGTCTTCCTGAGCTCTAGACACCCTTTCGGTTGGTTCTCATTGCATCCATCGTCCTTTCAATCTCCCCAGACAGCTTAGGTTAGTCTTCTAACCCTTCTCTTAGGTTATTCATGCTTTTCATTTTTAGCTTCTTGCTTCCCTGATTTTTCGGTAGGGACCTTTGCCCTATGTTTTTCCTTATTTTTTGGTGATTTTCTTGGGGTTTAATCTCGATCTGAATGTCTTCCGAACCAATGCCCTCTTTGACCCTACACCCCTAGCCGAGGTAGAACCCAAGAATATGTCCCGCTCATCTTTCGCTCTAGACACCATCCCGTCTGTTCTTATCCTGGACAATCTTTCTTTGATTCGAATCTAATATGGAATTCCACCAGAATACGACCTTGAACTCCCTAGCTCTGACAACCGAGTCAGCTCCCCTCCGATCGGCCGATTTTGTTTGTACTTAGCAACTTGTGTGTTGGGCTTAGGCTCACTCTGCCCCCTTTTGTAGTCGCCCTCTTCCTATTTTTAAACATCTCCTTCACATCTGTCATACCGAACTCTTTTCGATTTGTCATAGGTTTCCTCTCTCTCTATCGATTGGTCGAGGTTCAATCGACCATTTTGCTTTTTAGGAACTTCTACACCTTCAAGCACCATCTTTCCATGAAGGATTGATGGTACTTTTCCTCTCAGGTGGGTAAGAAGGGGTTATTGAAAGATGCCCCTTCTTCCATTCAAAATTGAAAGAAAAAGTTCTTTTTTATACATTGCCCGATCTTGCCATTAGGTCTTCCCCCATGAGATTATATTAGAGAGTCAGTTCGTCAAGCTCCTAGCTTAGACGGAGCCAATCTTGATTCCTCTAATAAACTTAAGACGTACCAAGCTCCTCTTCTTCCTGATCTTCTAAAGGAGCAAATCTTGTTTAACCTGGATCTGAGTCCCCACGATCTCACTAGTACATTTTTTGATTTTTAAATCCACATAGTTTTGCGCACGTGTATTGCTACTGACCGTACTTTTTTTCTGTTACAAAAATGGACACAAAAGCTATCGAGATGCTTACCAAAGGACTCTACACTAAGAAGAGGAAAGGGAAGGCATCATGCAGCTCAAAGAGGGTGAAGGTCAGTGCTTCCAGCTTCGAAGTCCTTGCCCCTACTGCCGCTGCATTCGAGGTCATCGTCAGTGCCGAGATTGCCCTAACTACTAAGGTCGGCACCACTAGTGTGGGCTCAGTGCCTTCCATGCCCTCATGTCCCTCTAGTGGAGATCGAGCTTCGGAGCTCCTTGCCAAGGAAGAGATAGGGGAAGGAAGAAGAAAGAAGAAAGTCGTTGCCAAGACGTCTCGCAAGACTCGCCTAGGCGGACCGGATGGTGACGGTGATGAATGAGGGGACGATCCCTTTGACATCTCAGAGATCGTCTGGGAGGTTTGCCATGCCCGAGGTGGTGGACCAGATGGCCGATTTTGACCCATGGTAGCTCATCCAGGGTTCTCTCGGAACCATCCTTAAGGTGATTGCTCCATTGCTTGACTCTTTCTCTTCTCTTTTGCTCTCTTTTTTTTTCTCTCTTTTTTTTAACACCAATCGTTTGTTGCAGTCGGATCACCAGATGCTCGCCTACATCAAGAAGGTGCATCGTCAGGAGGTAGAGGCACAAAAGGCCCAGGAGGACCTTTGAGTGGAGATCCATCATCTTCAAGAGAGGGTCACCGAGATCTAGCACCTTGTGGAGGAGAAGACGGCGGACATCAGAATTCTTCAGGGCGTGCTTCACAAAGCGGAGTTCGTCTCAACCAGACTCAAGGCCGCACTAGCCTTGGAGGAGGAAAGGAAGAAGAAAGCCGAGAATAGGATCACCGAATTAGAAACCCAAATGGTGAAGTTGATCTCGGAGGTGATGACCCGGGCTATGGAAGAGTTCAAGACCTCTCCCGAGATGAGGAATTTGAACATCGAGTTCAGCCAGGAGGTGTTTATCAAGGGTTTCAAGCTCTACAAAGGTAGGGTGGCCTAGAGGTTCCTCGAGCTTGATCTCAGCTTTTTGAAGTATTATCGTCCACAACATTTCAGGCATCACCTAGCTCTGATATTAAATTATATACCTATGATATCGCTCGAATGCCAATCATCCTTGACATCACAAGCACCCCAATACCATATTGCGGAAGCTCCTGATCTTTAGCATGGACCTGAAGGAACCTATGACGTTCCTGCAGTCTTGATTTCTTGACTTTGGTTCCTTGCTTCACGTTGTGTCTCCTATCTTTGAAGCACCAACCAAGCCCCTGGAATCTCCGGAGCCAACTCCCTGACACCTCCCATGGCCTCCCAAGGCTTGGGAGCATCATAAATTCTCACATGAAGGAGGAGGAAGATGACATGGATGCAGGACCGTCCGATGCCATAGTCGATTCTTCCTTCGACGAGCTCAATTCTTGCCCATTTGAACCTACCGTCGAGGTGCCCAAACCAGTTCGAGAACCCAAGGTGGCTGAGAGTGCTTCGGTTTCATCCTCCGTCGCTCCTCCCAAGGTTAAAATCCTTAAGTAGTTGTACATTTTTTTCCTCCCCTTCTTGCTTTGTACTCAAAAATTTTGATTAAATGAAAGAAAATTTTCTATACCTTTGAGCGCTTTTCATACCTTGAATATAGTCTCCCATCAACGCTAATCCACTACCTCAGGGGGTTTCGATGAAGCCTTTGATAAAGAGCCTAAGGAGGAAAGTTCATCTTTTGAAGAAGTTGAAGAAGATGGAGGATGACCTTCGAGCCTCATGAAAAAATGCTTTTGAGGCGACCGGAGAGATCACTCGCTTCCGTGGCTTGCACATGAAGGATGCGGCGAGCTTCAGCATCTGGAAGGGTAGCTTTGAGAAGGAGATCATCGAACTCAAGAGAAATGCTAGTGATAAGTCCTGGGCACTGACGGTGAAAATCAGCACTCTTGAAGTTGACCTGAAGAAGGCCGGGGAAAAAATCTATCTCTTAAAAGGAAGCTCATCGTGGTCCATTGACAAGGCCTGGTATGATTGGAACTAGTCACAAAGGTTCTTCCAGCTTCATGAGCAGCTACAAGATACTGAGGATTGGCATAATAGCTACCGAGTGACCAAGGCGGAGAAGATGTCTAGGCTTGAAGGCGAGCTCAAGGCTGTCAGAGATGAAGCAGTTTATCTTCAGAAGCAACTACATAGTAGTCGAGAAGCTAGTGCGAGTGGTGAGTCAGAGGGGATTGCCTCCTTAAAGAGGACCATCGGTGAGCTTTCAAAGATGGTCAGGATGAAAAAGGCTGAGGTTCATCGGTTGGAGCTTCATCTCACTTGTGAACATCGGGCTGTCGAGGATGCAGAGGCCAAGTCTGAAGTTTTAAGGAGACAACACTGAAAGCTTAAGGGTAAGTTTCAACTCACCAATAGAATGTACGTAGATGGTCTCTACAAGAAGGAGCTTGAAGAGGATATCCTTAGGCCAAAGCAGGCCTTGGTGATGACCGGAGTCGACAGCCCAAAGTTCGAGGAGTCCAGTTCGCCTTAAGGCTTTGGCCTCTTCCCCTTCTTTTTCTTTCTTTCAGTGTAATCAGCCTTGTTGGCCTATGTTTTGCTTATAATGAACTTATTTTTGTAATGAAATAATATGTTTCTCATTATTTTTGTTTCGCATGAATTCGAGGCTTATTTGTGGCCTTACCTTCTTTACCTCATTTTTCTCTACGTTGCCTTCTTATGAATGCTTGTTGTGGATGCCGAACTAGGACCTCTTCTGCACACCAAGATAAGATTCTACCTTTCATATTTGACATAGTCAGGTTGTTGCAGAAAAATACGTGTAAGGATTCTCCGTCAAGCTTCTTCCTTTCTCTCATCTTTGGTCAATAAGATTCTGACTTTTGCTCACGTTAGGATGAGGCTTTCCTTCTGTTCCTAACATAGCTTATGGGGGCATGTTAGGATTGTCAGTAGGGCCTCTCCCCCCATCTCATTTTAGTTTAACGAGGCCTTCGACTTTGCCCATGTTAGGATAAGGTTCTCCTCCTATTCCTAATGGGCTGTAAGGGCACATTAGGGCTGTTGATAGGGCCTCTTCCCTCGTTCTATCTTAATTTAACGAGGCCTTCAACTTTACTCACATTAGGATGAGGTTCTTTTTCTATTTCTAACGGACTGTAGAGGCAGGTTAGGGTCGTTGGTAGGGCCTCTTCCCTCATCTCATCTTAGTTCAACGAGGCCTTCAACTTTGCTCGCATTAGGATGAGGTTCTCCTCCTGTTCCTAATGGACTGTAGGGGCGCGTTAGGACTATTGGTAGGGCCTCTCCTCTCATCTTATCTTAGTTCAATGAGGCCATCAACTTTGCTCACGTTAGGATGAGGTTGTTAGATATATGTGCCCGAGAAGCCAGAATTGGCTGACACTTGTAATACACTTCTAGGGGCAAAATTGTAATTTTGACTATAATTAATGAAATGGGTTATTTTCTATCACACATGTGTATTTAGTGTCTGTGATACATCCTTTGAGTTAATGGTAATGATAATTCATATTTTCAAGAGTTGAAAATTTAAGACATGAATAATCATTATTAACTCATAAACAGCTCCCGACCATAGGATCATCACGAGGATGGTGATTGATCCGGAAGGTTGGTGTACGATCGCTTCTCTTTAGTAGATGAGTCTTGAGTCTACGGTGTGGAGACACCGGAGCAAGAGTACAGGTACTCATTAGAGAACGAGGGTACTGAGCGTGACCACCTCGAGTAGTCATTAGGGAGTCTACCTTCTCGTCAATGACTGACTCGATGCTGCAGTAGTGTGTCTGGTTCTTTGACCTGAGATGCATCGGCAGTTCACCTTGAGGGTGTTATAGTTTGACTACACCATTACTCGGTCTCCTAGCCATATGGAACCCTGAGGTGTATGTTGGCTGTGACATGTTCATTGTAGGAACTGGATTGCATCAAGATGGGATCTATCTACCTCGGTGGTAGAGGAGTAGCCCTATGATGATCATGAGAATCAAGTCCTGAAGCCCATGGCCATGGCAGAGTGAAATAATAGAAAGAGTTTCTATTTAGATTTTCACACTTGGACTCGAATCGAATGATTACATCATATGACAGAGACTAGGGTTTGACGAGTTCACCTTAACCCTAATCTGATCGGGGCTCAAGATAGAAGAACTGAATCACACAGGTAGCTGCACCAAGAGGTTCGCATTCAGCTCTGATGGGTTGCCACCATATACTGCTAGGTGTCACTGGTGGATTTTGGGAGCAATTAGAATGATTTAGATGATCGATCATTCTAGCTGTTCGAATCAGAAGAGTTCTGATCCATCGAAAGGAGTTTCGATGATGTCTATGATAGAGATCATGACATATCCCATTACCATACAGAACTGAACCTAACTGGGTCACACAAACAAGGGTTTGAATCTGGTGATCATCAATTGAACTGATCTAGTTCAATTGATCTGAATGAGATTCAATTAGGTTCAAGGAAATCGTGCTAGCACTCGATTGAACCTAACGTTCTTCTTTTACTATCATAAATAAGTTATCCTGACTGAGCCAAAGGAGTTTGTGCTCAATCAGAGGCCTTCATATGGTCTGACTAGAGGTTGTCCAAGTCAGAATAGGTTGTCTTATTTGTAAGACATTACCTGCCATTTTTGGTCACCTGCCATTTCTTGTTCTTTGACTTTGGTCAAAAGTCTACCTTTGACTGGTCAAACGTTGACCATTCACCCTTTGACTTTTGACCACATGTCATGCACCTATTGGAGAGCTGGTGGGGGCTTGTCCCCCTGCCAGAACCTGGCAAGGAGAAGGGCGCACGCCAAGGGTGGCGTGAGCCCAAGTAGGAGGCGCCTAGGAGTCCTTGTTGGACAAGGACTCCACCTCCCTTTAGGATTCCAATTAGAGTTCTACTAAGAATCCAGTTTGACTGGTCTTAGGCGCCCTCTAAGGAGGAATCCAGGGGTCTCTTTTTCAACCAATCAGATTTAGATCTGATTTCACAAAGGGTTGTGATTGGTTGAGAGGAAGAAGAGTTGGATCACGCTTAGTCTATAAATAAGACCCTGCGCCCAACCCTAATTCCAAGTAAAAGTCTTATTGAAAGAGATTTCCCACGTCCAAGGCTGCCTCTCCCCTCCTTCTCCATGCCATACTCTCTTCTCCCCTTGCTCTCCACGTCCAAAAGTGTTTTGGACTTAGTTTGGTGCGATTCAGATCAAGGAAAGGCGATCAAAAGCAAGAAGGCTGCGCTGCTGCAAAAGGACGACTGCAGATCTTCAAAAGAGTTTTGAAGATCCTCCAAATCAGATCCAGATCTGATTTTTGGAGGTGTGATAGAGAAGAAGAGGTTCTCTAGATCCAACCCGAGTGGATACCGGTAGAGGCCAGGCGCTTGCGTGGCTAAGATCCAGAACCTTCCGCTGCAATCAGGATCATCTACAGGGTAATAGGATTACCCAAATCAGGTAAATTAAATTTGATTTAATTTATCTTATTTTATTTTATTTATTAAAATAATAAGAATCAGATCTGAAACATATCAAGATCTGATTGAGATCAAGAGAAAAAATTTTGAAATATATCTCTTGATCTAATCAGATCTGGACGAACCTGGACCGGGAAATCAGGATTTCCCTTCAACTGGTATCAGAGCCATGGTTCTAAAATTGTTTAGATCTGATTTTAATTTTATTTTAATTAAAAATAAAGTGATTTCAGATGTCACATGAGATGTGATCAGATCTGAAATCAAGAAAAATTAAAATTAAATGATTTGGATCTAAGAACATGAAGATATGCATGACTAGTTCTAGAATAGAATAGTTCTATAGAATAGTTTTGCATGTCTTTGATTTAATATGATTAAATCATATTTTAGATCTTCTTATTTACTGTTTTCTGATATTATAAGTGTTATAATAACATCTGATAAACAGCAAATAAAAATTATTTAATTTTAAATATCATATGAGATATGATAGATGCATGACTAGACTAGTTGTAGAATAGTTCTACATAATTGTCTAGATTAGAATTTATTTTGATTAGATCAATTTAAATCTAATTTTTTAGATTATTATATGATAATTTAGATCTGAAAACATGCATGATTATGATACATGAGATGTATGCAAAATATGCCTTGGTTAGATCTAAATTTGTATATGAGATATATGATATAGATCTATAACTGTTTTGTAGATTTACATGTTCCTGATTAAGGCGTTCCTCTTGGCCGTCCGGTCATAAGAATGAAGAAGGGTTTAAAGGCCCTCTCTTCCCATTCGATGGGGTGTTCTTATGACGTGTAGGGGTGCTGCGTGTTCGTCCTTAATCAGAAACCCAAAACTTACTTTCTGCAAAACCCTAGATCCTGAAACCCTAGAATTTATTGTGCATATTTTGTTTATGAACCCAACTTAATTAAGAATTAAGTTTATGGAATATTAATTAGATCTAAAATTGAGAATTTCAGATCTAAGACATATTCATAATACTGGGTTCGGGCTTGGGTAGCTCAATTAGGTCTAAGCGGTTGATCAAACCGAATCAAGAGTTGGTTAGATGGGATCAACAATGCTTAAATTGACCAGCCTAATAGGATTAAGTCTGGGTCAAGATCGAGTCACGATCAAGCAAGACCTAATTAGGCTCAGAGGTTAGAGTCTGGATTGTAGGCTAACCCAATTGGTTCTGACTCAATAATTTGGTGTCTAAGGTAAGTTTGGCACAGACGACCGACTGGTTTTTAATTGGAAGCTACTCGACCTGAATGCGTTCTTGTGCGAGTTAACGGCATATTCCTTCCACCGGTCTCACTTACCTGGCCATATCTGTTGACACAGTTCTGATCTGAGGTGGTCAATAATCCGAGCTGACCCATGCCACTAGGTTAGTCATAATTGTTATGACTAAGCCAAGTCTAGTTTAATGAGACCTGAATCAATTCTCCCTAAGAAAAGATTAAGTCCGAGGTCTTCCACCATTGTAGATGTGCGGGCCCTTCCCGGGGTTGATTGTTCTCGGCTGGATACAGTGGCTCAGTTGCATCCGGGAAGACGCAACCATGTCTATTAGGCATTGGATGCTATGGGCTGGAGGATGAGTTGGGCTCAATATTCCGGATACGGTGAGAGACCCAATTAGGAACCCAGTCTATGCAAATGGTGGGTCTGACTTAACTAAGGAGTGGATCAATATTCCGGATACGGTGAGATTCATGAATTAGAGACCAAGTTTGGGTGCACCATGATTAGAGAATCATTGAACAAGAGTTGTTCACTCATTGGCTAACCCATCACCAATAACTGTTAGGTGAGGTGATGAGTCAGTTGGTGAGACCGCACCACCCACTAGAAATCATCAATCGTGGAGATTTTTCGCATCTCTACAGAGGGAGTGTAGGGATCCGAGAAAATAGTGGGAGCTAATTTGTTTAAAAATAAAATCCCTAAACAAATTGGTCAAGTCAAAATTACAGTATCTAACTAGAATCTTTGACTCTCTACAGGAAAATGTCTGCGTCCAACCCACTGGCACGTATCCTAGACACACATAGACTGACTGGACCCAATTATAAAGATTGGCTCAGGAACTACAAAATTGTTTTGGGTTCAGAGAAGTTAACACATGTTTTGGACCAGGACCCTCCCACCTTACCAGCTCGTCCATCCACTTGAACAGAGAGCGTCTCTGGAAAAATGGATTGACGAAGACAATAAGGCCAGATACTACATGTTGGGCTCGATGTCTGATGAGCTCCAGCGCCAACATGAAGATATCGGGACTGCTCGCCAAATGTTGGCTCACCTACAGGAGATGTTTGGTGAACAGAGTCGCGCAGCCAAATATCAAGTCACAAAACGACTTTTTAAGGCTAAGATGCGTGATGGGCAGTCAGTCCAAGATCACTGTCTGACAATGATCAAGGACATGGAAGAGCTTGAGAAGCTCGGTGTGAAGTTGGACTTGGACTTTGCAGAACGATATTATTCTGCAATCCTTGACTGATGCATATGGGCAATTCATCATGAATTACCACATGCATAAACTTCAAAATTCCTTGGCCGAGTTGATGAATATGCTGGTTACCGCTGAGCTTTCTATGAAAGGTTCTAAAGGCTCAGTTCTTGCTATGGAACGGACTTCTTCCAAAAGAAAGTCTTATGGAAAGAAAAAGAAGTCTGTGAAAAAGCAAAAGGTAGGAAGGATCAAAGAAGAAGAAGGCAGAACCGAAGAAGAAGGTCGATGGCAAAGGAAAGTGTTTCCATTGCAACAGCGACGGCCATTGGAAGCGGAACTGCCCTACTTACCTGGCCACCCTGAAGAACAAGAAGGAAGGTCCTTCTGGAGGTATGCTCGTTATTGAGTCTAACCTTACGGTTTCTTCTGCATCCAGTTGGGTGCTTGACTCTGGTTCTAGTGCTCATCTGTGCACTTCTATGCAGGGTCTTGAGGATAGCAGGAGGCTGAGGGATGGAGACATGATCCTACGCGTCGGTAATGGAGCAAGAGTTGCTGCAGTAGCCGTGGGAACATACCCTCTGCGATTACCATCTGGTTTAGACTTAGTTTTAAAAGACTGTTATTATGTGCCTGCAGCTAGCAGGAATTTGATTTCTGTTTCATGCTTAGCACAAGAAGGTTATGTGATCACCTTCTTTAAGGACCATTGTAACATTCTTTATGAAAGAAATAAAATTGCAAATGGTTTCCTTGTTAATGGTCTTTATCAGTTGCATATTGATGTACCTGTTTTAACTATCGAGCAAAACGTGAATGCCAAACGACCTAGGGATAGTCCAAACGACAGATATCTATGGCACCTGAGATTAGGTCATATAGCAGAAGATAGGATTAACAAATTGGAGAAAAATGGGCTATTGAGTCCATTGACTTTTGAGTCATATCCAACTTGTGAATCTTGTCTTCAAGGCAAAATGACTAAACTCTCCTTTTGTTGGACATGGGGAGAGGGCCACAGATCTCCTTGCCCTAGTACATACTGATGTGTGCGGCCCATTCGATGTGCCGGCTAGAGGCAATTTTGTCTACTTCATTACCTTTACCGATGATCTGTCTAGGTATGGGTATGTGTATCTCATGAGACACAAGTCTGAAGCTTTTGAAAAGTTCAAAGAATTCAGACATGAAGTAGAAAAACAAACTGGAAAACCCATTAAGGTTCTTCGATCAGATCGAGGAGGTGAATACCTTAGCCGGGAATTCCTAGACTATCTTAAGGAAAATGGCATAGTCTCTCAATGGACTCCACCAGGAACACCTCAACTCAACGGGGTTTCAGAACGGAGAAATCGGACTCTATTGGATATGGTTCGATCCATGATGAGCTTCACAGACCTCCCAGATTTTCTTTGGGGACATTCATTATTAACTTCAATCTATTTACTGAATAGGGTTCCCTCTAAAACCGTTCCTACCACACCGTATGAGATATGGCACGGTAAGAAACCAAGTCTGAGTCATCTCAGAATTTGGGGTTGTCCGGCTTATGTCAAAAGACAACAAGCGGACAAGTTAGAGTTTAGGTCCTTTAGAGCTCGATTCATAGGATATCCTAAAGAGTCATTAGGATACTATTTCTACATTCCAGAAGACCACAATGTGATTGTGAGTCGACATGCCATATTTCTTGAAAAATAGTTTATTCAAGATAGTGGCATTGGAAAGCAGATTAAGCTTGATGAGAAAGTCTCACAAGCAGAAAGAGCTAAGGACCAAGTGGAACCAAATCAGGTTGAGCCAATAAGAACACTACCTCCTCCACCTCGTAGATCGGAAAGAGTTTCCCGTCCCCCTGAAAGATACTTAGGTATTATTTCAGAGGATATAGAGGAAATGTTCCTCATAGGTAATGGTGCTCATGGTGATGATCCCAAAACCTACAACGAGGCGATATCAGATATCGACTCCGAGAAATGGCTTGAGGCAATGAAGTCAGAAATCGACTCGATGCACTCAAACCAAGTCTGGACCTTGGTAGATCCACCAGAAGGTATAGTACCTATTGGGTGTAAATGGATCTTCAAGAGAAAGATTGGTGCAGATGGGAATGTGGAGACATTCAAGGCTAGACTGGTGGCAAAAGGTTATAGTCAACGTGAAGGCATTGACTATCAGGATACCTTTTCCCCGGTAGCTATGCTAAAATCCATCCGCACATTGCTTGCTGTTGCAGCCTATTTCGATTATGAAATATGGCAAATGGACGTGAAAACGGCATTCCTAAATGGATATCTTGAGGAAGATATCTATATGGAACAGCCGCTAGGTTTCACATCCAGTGATACTGATCACAAGGTTTGCAAGCTGCAAAGGTCCATATATAGACTTAAGCAAGCATCTCGGAGCTGGAACACTCGTTTCAATGATGTGATCAAAAAGTTTGGTTTCATCAAAAATGAAGAGGAACCATGTGTTTTCAAAAGGGTCAGTGGGAGCGCTGTTGTCTTCCTCGTATTGTACGTGGATGACATCCTCCTTATTGGGAATGATATTCCCATGTTGACATCAGTCAAGATGTGGTTGTCTAAGGAATTCTCCATGAAAGACCTAGGTGAAGCATCCTTTATTCTAGGAATTAAGGTCTATAGGGATAGACCGAATATTAATTTTAAATATCATATGAGATATGATAGATGCATGACTAGACTAATTGTAGAATAGTTCTACATAATTGTCTAGATTAGAATTTATTTTGATTAGATCAATTTAAATCTAATTTTTTAGATTATTATGTGATAATTTAGATCTGAAAACATGCATGAATTGATACATGAGATGTATGCAAAATATGCCTTGATTAGATCTAAATTTGTATATGAGATATATGATATAGATCTATAACTGTTTTGTAGATTTACATGTTCCTGATTAAGGCGTTCCTCTTGGCCGTCCGGTCATAAGAACGAAGAAGGGTTTAAAGGCCCTCTCTTCCCATTCGATGGGGTGTTCTTATGACGTGTAGGGGTGCTGCGTGTTCGTCCTTAATCAGAAACCCAAAACTTACTTTCTGCAAAACCCTAGATCCTGAAACCCTAGGATTTATTGTGCATATTTTGTTTATGAACCCAACTTAATTAAGAATTAAGTTTATGGAATATTAATTAGGTCTAAAATTGAGAATTTCAGATCTAAGACATATTCATAATACTGGGTTCGGGCTTGGGTAGCTCAATTAGGTCTAAGCGGTTGATCAAACCGAATCAAGAGTTGGTTAGATGGGATCAACAATTCTTAAATTGACCAGCCTAATAGGATTAAGTCTGGGTCAAGATCGAGTCACGATCAAGCAAGACCTAATTAGGCTCAGAGGTTAGAGTCTGGATTGTAGGCTAACCCAATTGGTTCTGACTCAACAATTTGGTGTCTAAGGTAAGTTTGGCACAGACGACCGACTGGTTTTTAATTGGAAGCTACTCGACCTGAATGCGTTCTTGTGCGAGTTAACGGCATATTCCTTCCACCGGTCTCACTTACCTGGCCATATCTGTTGACACAGTTCTGATCTGAGGTGGTCAATAATCCGAGCTGACCCATGCCACTAGGTTAGTCATAATTGTTATGACTAAGCCAAGTCTAGTTTAATGAGACCTGAATCAATTCTCCCTAAGAAAAGATTAAGTCCGAGGTCTTCCACCATTGTAGACGTGCGGGCTTCCGGGGTTGATTGTTCTCGGCTGGATACAGTGGCTCAGTTGCACCGGGAAGACCAACCATGTCTATTAGGCATTGGATGCTATGGGCTGGAGGATGAGTTGGGCTCAATATTTTGGATACGGTGAGAGACCCAATTAGGAACCCAGTCTATGCAAATGGTGGGTCTGACTTAACTAAGGAGTGGATCAATATTCCGGATACGGTGAGATTCATGAATTAGAGACCAAGTTTGGGTGCACCATGATTAGAGAATCATTGAACAAGAGTTGTTCACTCATTGGCTAACCCATCACCAATAACTGTTAGGTGAGGTGATGAGTCAGTTGGTGAGACCGCACCACCCACTAGAAATCATCAATCGCGGAGATTTTCGCATCTCTAAGAGGGAGTGTAGGGATCCGAGAAAATAGTGGGAGCTAATTTTTAAAAATAAAATCCTAAACAAATTGGTCAAGTCAAAATTACAGTATCTAACTAGAATCTTTGACTCTCTACAGGAAAATGTCTGCGTCCAACCCACTGGCACGTATCCTAGACACACATAGACTGACTGGACCCAATTATAAAGATTGGCTCAGAACTACAAAATTGTTTTGGGTTCAGAGAAGTTAACACATGTTTTGGACCAGGACCCTCCCACCTTACCAGCTCGTCCATCCACTGAACAGAGAGCGTCTCTGGAAAAATGGATTGACGAAGACAATAAGGCCAGATACTACATGTTGGGCTCGATGTCTGATGAGCTCCAGCGCCAACATGAAGATATCGGACTGCTCGCCAAATGTTGGCTCACCTGCAGGAGATGTTTGGTGAACAGAGTCGCGCAGCCAAATATCAAGTCACGAAGACTTTTTAAGGCTAAGATGCTATGGCAGTCAGTCCAAGATCACTGTCTGACAATGATCAAGGAATGGAAGAGCTTGAGAAGCTCGGTGTGAAGTTGGACTTGGACTTGCAGAACGATATTATTCTGCAATCCTTGACTGATGTATGGGCAATTCATCATGAATTACCACATGCATAAACTTCAAAATTCCTTGGCCGAGTTGATGAATATGCTGGTTACCGCTGAGCTTTCTATGAAAGGTTCTAAAGGCTCAGTTTAGATATATGTGCCCTAGAAGCCAGAATTGGCTGACACTTGTAATACACTTCTAGGGGCAAAATTATAATTTTGACTATAATTAATGAAATGGGTTATTTTTATCACATATGTTATTTAGTGTCTGTGATACATCCTTTGAGTTAATGTAATGATAATTCATATTTTCAAGAGTTGAAAATTTAAGACATGAATAATCATTATTAACTCATAAACAGTCCCGACCATAGGATCATCACGAGGATGGTGATTGATCCGGAAGGTTGGTGTACGATCGCTTCTCTTTAGTAGATGAGTCTTGAGTCTACGGTGTGGAGACACCGGAGCAAGAGTACAGTGTACTCATTAGAGAACGAGGGCACTGAGCATGACCACCTCGAGTGTCATTAGGGAGTCTACCTTCTCGTCAATGACTGACTCGATGCTGCAGTAGTGTGTCTGGTTCTTTGACCTGAGATGCATCGGCAGTTCACCTTGAGGGTGTTATAGTTTGACTACACCATTACTCTGTCTCCTAGCCATATGGAACCCTGAGGTGTATGTTGGCTATAGCATGTTCATTGTAGGAACTGGATTGCATCAAGATGGGATCTATCTACCTCGGTGGTAGAGGAGCAGCCCTATGATGATCATGAGAATCAAGTCCTGAAAGCCATGGCCATGGCAGAGTGAAATAATAGAAAGAGTTTCTATTTAGATTTTACACGGATCGAATCGAATGATTAATCATATGACAGAGACTAGGGTTTGACGAGTTCCTTAACCCTAATCTGATCGGGGCTCAAGATAGAAGAACTGAATCACACAGGTAGCTGCACCAAGAGGTTCGCATTCAGCTCTGATGGGTTGCCACCATATACTGCTAGGTGTCACTGGTGGATTTTGGGAGCAATTAGAATGATTTAGATGATCGATCATTCTAGCTGTTCGAATCAGAAGAGTTCTGATCCATCGAAAGGAGTTTCGATGATGTCTATGATAGAGATCATGGACATATCCCATTACCATACAGAACTTGAACCTAACTGGATCACACAAACAAGGGTTTGATCTGGTGATCATCAATTGAACTGATCTAGTTCAATTGATCTGAATGAGATTCAATTAGGTTCAAGGAAATCGTGCTAGCACTCGATTGAACCCTAACTTCTTCTTTTACTATCATAAATAAGTTGTCCTGACTGAGCCAAAGGAGTTTGTGCTCAATCAGTGGCCTTCATATGGTCTGACTAGAGGTTGTCCAAGTAAGGTTGTCTTATTTGTGACATTACCTGCCATTTTTGGTCACTGCCATTTCTGTTCTTGACTTTTGGTCAAAAGTCTACCTTGACTGGTCAAAGTTGACCATTCACCCTTTGACTTTTGACCACATGTCATGCACCTATTGGAGAGCTGTGGGGGCTGTCCCCCTGCCAGAACCTGGCAAGGAGAAGGGCGCACGCCAAGGGTGCGTGAGCCCTAGGAGGCGCCTAGGAGTCCTGTTGGACAAGGACTCCACTCCTTTTTGGATTCCAATAGAGTTCTACTAAGAACCAGTTGACTTCTTAGCGCCTCTAAGGAGGAATCCAGGGGTCTCTTTTTCCAACCAATCAGATTAGATCTGATTTCACAAAGGGTTGTGTTGGTTGAGAGGAAGAAAGTTGGATCATTAGTCTATAAATAAGACCCTGCGCCCAACCCTAATTAGTGAAAGTGATTTGAAAGAGATTTCCCACGTCCCAAGGCTGCCTTCCCCTCCTTCTCCATGCATATCTCTTCTCCCTTGCTCTCCACGTCCAAAAGTGTTTTGGACTTAGTTTGGTGCGATTCAGATCAAAGAAAGGCGATCAAAAGCAAGAAGGCTGCGCTGTGCAAAGGACGACTGCAGATCTTCAAAAGAGTTTTGAAGATCCTCCAAATAATCCAGATCTGATTTTGGAGGTGTGATAGAGAAGAAGAGGATTCTAGATCCAACCCGAGTGGATACCGGTAGAGGCCAGGCGCTTGCGTGGCTAAGATCCAGAACCTTCCGCCTTGCAATCAGGATCATCTACAGGGTAATAGGATTACCCAAATCAGGTAAATTAAATTTGATTTAATTTATCTTATTTTATTTTATTTTTAAAATAATAAGAATCAGATCTGAAATATCAAGATCTGATTAGATCAAGAGAAAACGAACCTGATCCAGCTGAACGAACCTGACCGGAAATAGGATTTTCCCTTCAACTGGTATCAGAGCCATGGTTCTAAAATTGTTTAGATCTGATTTTAATTTATTTTAATTAAAAAATAATTGATTTAGATGTCACATGAGATGTGATCAGATCTGAAATCAGAAAAATTAAATTAAATGATTTGATCTAAGAACATGAAGATATGCATGACAGTTCTAGAATAGATAGTTCTATAGAATAGTTTGCATGTCTTTGATTTAATATGATTAAATCATATTTTTAGATCTTCTTATTTACTATTTTTGATTTATAAGTGTTATAAACATCTGATAAACAGAAATAAAATTATTTAATTTTAAATATCATATGAGATATGATAGATGCATGCTAGACTAGTTGTAGAATAGTTCTACATAATTGTCTAGATTAGAATTTATTTTGATTAGATTCAATTTAAATCTAATTTTTTAGATTATTATTGATAATTTAGATCTGAAAAACATGCATGATTTGATACATGAGATGTATTGCAAAATATGCCTTGATTAGATCTAAATTTGTTATATGAGATATATGATATAAGGATCTATAACTTTTTGTAGATTTACATGTTCCTGATTAAGGCGTTCCTCTTGGCCGTCCGGTCATAAGAATGAAGAAGGGTTTAAAGGCCCTCTCTTCCCATTCGATGGGGTGTTCTTATTGGTTGTAGGGGTGCTGCGTGTTCGTCCTTAATAGAAACCCAAAACTTACTTTCTGCAAAACCCTAGATCCTAAACCCTAGGATTTATTGTGCATATTTTATTTATGAACCCAACTTAATTAAAGAATTAAGATTATGGAATATAATTAGGTCTAAAATTGAGAATTTCAGATCTAAGACATATTCATAATACTGGGTCGGGCTTGGGTAGCTCAATTAGGTCTAAGCGGTTGATCAAACCGAAATCAAGAGTTGGTTAGATGGGATCAACAATGCTTAAATTGACCAGCCTAATAGGATTAAGTCTGGGTCAAGATCGAGTCACGATCAAGCAAGACCTAATTAGGCTCAGAGGTTAGAGTCTGGATTGTAGGCTAACCCAATTGGTTCTGACTCAACAATTTGGTGTCTAAGGTAAGTTTGGCACAGACGATCGACTGGTTTTTAATTGGAAGCTACTCGACCTGAATGCGTTCTTGTGCGAGTTAACGGCATATTCCTTCCACCGGTCTCACTTACCTGGCCATATCTGTTGACACAGTTCTGATCTGAGGTGGTCAATAATCCGAGCTAACCATGCCACTAGGTTAGTCATAATTGTTATGACTAAGCCAAGTCTAGTTTAATGAGACCTGAATCAATTCTCCCTAAGAAAAGATTAAGTCCGAGGTCTTCCACCATTGTAGACGTGCGGGCCCTTCCCGGGGTTGATTGTTCTCGGCTGGATACAGTGGCTCAGTTGCACCGGGAAGACGCAACCATGTCTATTAGGCATTGGATGCTATGGGCTGGAGGATGAGTTGGGCTCAATATTTCGGATACGGTGAGAGACCCAATTAGGAACCCAGTCTATGCAAATGGTGGGTCTGACTTAACTAAGGAGTGGATCATTATTCCGGATACGGTGAGATTCATGAATTAGAGACCAAGTTTGGGTGCACCATGATTAGAGAATCATTGAACAAGAGTTGTTCACTCATTGGCTAACCCATCACCAATAACTGTTAGGTGAGGTGATGAGTCAGTTGGTGAGACCGCACCACCCACTAGAAATCATAATCGTGGAGATTTTCGCATCTCTACAGAGGGAGTGTAGGGATCCGAGAAAATAGTGGGAGCTAATTTGTTTAAAAATAAAATCCCTAAACAAATTGGTCAAGTCAAAATTACAGTATCTAACTAGAATCTTTGACTCTCTACAGGAAAATGTCTGCGTCCAACCCACTGGCACGTATCCTAGACACACATAGACTGACTGGACCCAATTATAAAGATTGGCTCAGGAACTACAAAATTCTTTTGGGTTCAGAGAAGTTAACACATGTTTTGGACCAGGACCCTCCCACCTTACCAGCTCGTCATCCACTGAACAGAGAGCGTCTCTGGAAAAATGGATGACGAAGATAATAAGGCCAGATACACATGTTGGGCTCGATGTCTGATGAGCTCCAGCGCCAACATGAAGATATCGGGACTGCTCGCCAAATGTTGGCTCACCTACAGGAGATGTTTGGTGAACAGAGTCGCGCAGCCAAATATCAAGTCACGAAACGACTTTTTAAGGCTAAGATGCGTGATGGGCAGTCAGTCAGATCACTGTCTGACAATGATCAAGGACATGGAGAGCTGAGAAGCTCGGTGTGAAGTTGGACTTGGACTGCAGAACGATATTATTCTGCAATCCTTGACTGATGCATATGGGCAATTCATCATGAATTACCACATGCATAAACTTCAAAATTCCTTGGCCGAGTTGATGAATATGCTGGTTACCGCTGAGCTTTCTATGAAAGGTTCTAAAGGCTCAGTTCTTGCTATGGAACGGACTTCTTCCAAAAGAAAGTCTTATGGAAAGAAAAAGAAGTCTGTGAAAAAGCAAAAGGTAGAAGGATCAAAGAAGAAGAAGGCAGAACCGAAGAAAAGGTCGATGGCAAAGGAAAGTGTTTCCATTGCAACAGTGACGGCATTGGAAGGGAACTGCCCTACTTACCTGGCCACCCTAAAGACAAGAAGGAAGTCCTTCTGGTATGCTCATTATTGAGTCTAACCTTACATTTCTTCTGCATCCAGTTGGGTGCTTGACTCTGGTTCTAGTGCTCATCTGTGCACTTCTATGTAGGGTCTTGAGGATAGCAGGAGGCTGAGGGATGGAGACATGATCCTACGCGTCGGTAATGGAGCAAGAGTTGCTGCAGTAGCCGTGGGAACATACCCTCTGCGATTACCATCTGGTTTAGACTTAGTTTTAAAAGACTGTTATTATGTGCCTGCAGCTAGCAGGAATTTGATTTCTGTTTCATGCTTAGCACAAGAAGGTTATGTGATCACCTTCTTTAGGACCATTGTAACATTCTTTATGAAAGAAATAAAATTGCAAATGGTTTCCTTGTTAATGGTCTTTATCAGTTGCATATTGATGTACCTGTTTTAACTATCGAGCAAAACGTGAATGCCAAACGACCTAGGGATAGTCCAAACGACAGATATCTATGGCACCTGAGATTAGGTCATATAGCAGAAGATAGGATTAACAAATTGGAGAAAAATGGGCTATTGAGTCCATTGACTTTTGAGTCATATCCAACTTGTGAATCTTGTCTTCAAGGCAAAATGACTAAACTCCCTTTTGTTGGACATGGGGAGAGGGCCACAGATCCCTTGCCCTAGTACATACAGATGTGTGCGGCCTATTTGATGTGCCGACTAGAGGCAATTTTGTCTACTTCATTACCTTTACCGATGATCTGTCTAGGTATGGGTATGTGTATCTTATGAGACACAAGTCTGAAGCTTTTGAAAAGTTCAAAGAATTCAGACATGAAGTAGAAAAACAAACTGGAAAACCCATTAAGGTTCTTCGATCAGATCGAGGAGGTGAATACCTTAGCCGGAATTCCTAGACTATCTTAAGGAAAATGGCATAGTCTCTCAATGGACTCCACCAGGAACACCTCAACTCAACGGGGTTTCAGAATGGAGAAATCGGACTCTATTGGATATGGTTCGATCCATGATGAGCTTCACAGACCTCCCAGATTTTCTTTGGGGAATTCATTATTAACTTCAATCTATTTACTGAATAGGGTTCCCTCTAAAAACCGTTCCTACCACACCGTATGAGATATGCACGGAGAAACCAAGTCTGAGTCATCTCAGAATTTGGGGTTGTCCGGCTTAGTCAAAGACAACAAGCGGACAAGTTAGAGTTTAGGTCCTTTAGAGCTGATTCATAGGATATCCTAAAGAGTCATTAGGATACTATTTCTACATTCCAGAAGACCACAATGTGATTGTGAGTCGACATGCCATATTTCTTGAAAAACAGTTTATTCAAGATAGTGGCATTGGAAAGCAGATTAAGCTTGATGAGAAAGTCTCACAAGCAGAAAGAGCTAAGGACCAAGTGGAACCAAATCAGGTTGAGCCAATAAGAACACTACCTCCTCCACCTCGTAGATCGGAAAGAGTTTTCCGTCCCCCTGAAAGATACTTAGGTATTATTTCAGAGGATGTAGAGGAAATGTTCCTCATAGGTAATGGTGCTCATGGTGATGATCCCAAAACCTACAACGAGGCGATATCAGATATCGACTCCGAGAAATGGCTTGAGGCAATGAAGTCAGAGATCGACTCGATGCACTCAAACCAAGTCTGGACCTTGGTAGATCCACCAGAAGGTATAGTACCTATTGGGTGTAAATGGATCTTCAAGAGAAAGATTGGTGCAGATGGGAATGTGGAGACATTCAAGGCTAGACTGGTGGCAAAAGGTTATAGTCAACGTGAAGGCATTGACTATCAGGATACCTTTTCCCCGGTAGCTATGCTAAAATCCATCCGCACATTGCTTGCTGTTGCAGCCTATTTCGATTATGAAATATGGCAAATGGACGTGAAAACGGCATTCTAAATGGATATCTGAGGAAGATATCTATATGGAACAGCCGCTAGTTTCACATCAGTGATACTGATCACAAGGTTTGCAAGCTGCAAAGGTCCATATATGGACTTAAGCAAGCATCTCGGAGCTGGAACACTCGTTTCAATGATGTGATCAAAAAGTTTGGTTTCATCAAAAATGAAGAGGAACCATGTGTTTTCAAAAGGGTCAGTGGGAGCGCTGTTGTCTTCCTCGTATTGTACGTGGATGACATCCTCCTTATTGGGAATGATATTCCCATGTTGACATCAGTCAAGATGTGGTTGTCAAGGAATTCTCCATGAAAGACCTAGGTGAAGCATCCTTTATTCTAGGAATTAAGGTCTATAGGGATAGACCGAATAGGATGCTAGGACTTTCACAGAAGATGTACATAGAGGAAGTACTAAAGAGTTTAGTATGGAAAACTCTAAGAGGGATTAATATCCTTCAGACATGGTATTCATCTTTCCAAGAAGATGTGCCCCAGACACCTGAGGAAATAGAACGCATGAGCAAGATCCCTTATGCTTCTGCAATAGGGAGCCTCATGTATGCCATGCTATGTACACGACCTGATATAGCCCATGCTGTGAGTGTCACAAGCAGATATCAGTCAAATCCAGGTGAAGAACACTGGACTTCTGTGAAATGTATCCTTAAGTACTTGAGAAGAACTAAGGATATGATGTTGGTCTTTGGTAATGGAGAACTCCTGGTCCAGGGATACACAGACTCGGACTTCATGTCCGATATAGATGATCGAAAGTCGACATCTGGAGTCTGTTTGTGTGCAATGGTGGAGCTGTCAGCTGGAAAGTTCCAAGCAAACTGTGATAGCAGATTCCACCATGGAAGCAGAATATATAGCTGCATCAGAGGCTGCAAAGGAAGCGTTCTGGTACAAGAAGTTTGCTGCAGAAATTGGAGTAATGCCATCAGATGCCATTCCTCTTTACTGCGACAACAATGGCGCCATAGCCCTTACTAAGGAGCCGAGGTCTCACCAAAAGTCCAAGCACATTGAGCGGCGATACCATCTCATCCGCGATTACCTTGAGAAAGGTTACGTTGAGGTCAAGAGAGTCAACTCCGCAGATAATGTGGCAGACCCACTTACAAAGCCATTGGGCCAGCAGAAGATCGAAGCCCACCTTGAGAAGATGGGACTTAGACTTGTAGCCAATTGGCTTTAGGATAAGTGGGAGATTGTTAGATATATGTGCCCTAGAAGCCAGAATTGGCTGACACTTGTAATACACTTCTAGGGGCAAAATTATAATTTTGACTATAATTAATGAAATGGGTTATTTTCTATCACACATGTGTATTTAGTGTCTGTGATACATCCTTTGAGTTAATGGTAATGATAATTCATATTTTCAAGAGTTGAAAATTTAAGACATGAATAATCATTATTAACTCATAAACAGCTCCCGACCATAGGATCATCACGAGGATGGTGATTGATCCGGAAGGTTGGTGTACGATCGCTTCTCTTTAGTAGATGAGTCTTGAGTCTACGGTGTGGAGACACCGGAGCGAGAGTACAGGTACTCGTTAGAGAACGAGGGCACTGAGCGTGACCACCTCGAGTAGTCATTAGGGAGTCTACCTTCTCGTCAATGACTGACTCGATGCTGCAGTAGTGTGTCTGGTTCTTTGACCTGAGATGCATCGGCAGTTCACCTTGAGGGTGTTATAGTTTGACTACACCATTACTCGGTCTCCTAGCCATATGGAACCCTGAGGTGTATGTTGGCTGTGACATGTTCATTGTAGGAACTGGATTGCATCAAGATGGGATCTATCTACCTCGGTGGTAGAGGAGCAGCCCTATGATGATCATGAGAATCAAGTCCTGAAAGCCCATGGCCATGGCAGAGTGAAATAATAGAAAGAGTTTCTATTTAGATTTTCACATTGGACTCGAATCGAATGATTACATCATATGACAGAGACTAGGGTTTGACGAGTTCACCTTAACCCTAATCTGATCGGGGCTCAAGATAGAAGAACTGAATCACACAGGTAGCTGCACCAAGAGGTTCGCATTCAGCTCTGATGGGTTGCCACCATATACTGCTAGGTGTCACTGGTGGATTTTGGGAGCAATTAGAATGATTTAGATGATCGATCATTCTAGCTGTTCGAATCAGAAGAGTTCTGATCCATCGAAAGGAGTTTCGATGATGTCTATGATAGAGATCATGACATATCCCATTACCATACAGAACTGAACCTAACTGGGTCACACAAACAAGGGTTTGAATCTGGTGATCATCAATTGAACTGATCTAGTTCAATTGATCTGAATGAGATTCAATTAGGTTCAAGGAAATCGTGCTAGCACTCGATTGAACCTAACGTTCTTCTTTTACTATCATAAATAAGTTGTCCTGACTGAGCCAAAGGAGTTTGTGCTCAATCAGAGGCCTTCATATGGTCTGACTAGAGGTTGTCCAAGTCAGAATAGGTTGTCTTATTTGTAAGACATTACCTGCCATTTTTGGTCACCTGCCATTTCTTGTTCTTTGACTTTGGTCAAAAGTCTACCTTTGACTGGTCAAACGTTGACCATTCACCCTTTGACTTTTGACCACATGTCATGCACCTATTGGAGAGCTGGTGGGGGCTTGTCCCCCTGCCAGAACCTGGCAAGGAGAAGGGCGCACGCCAAGGGTGGCGTGAGCCCAAGTAGGAGGCGCCTAGGAGTCCTTGTTGGACAAGGACTCCACCTCCCTTTAGGATTCCAATTAGAGTTCTACTAAGAATCCTAGTTTGACTGGTCTTAGGCGCCCTCTAAGGAGGAATCCAGGGGTCTCTTTTCAACCAATCAGATTTAGATCTGATTTCACAAAGGGTTGTGATTGGTTGAGAGGAAGAGAGTTGGATCACGCTTAGTCTATAAATAAGACCCTGCGCCCAACCCTAATTCCAAGTAAAAGTCTTATTGAAAGAGATTTCGCCATGTCCAAGGCTGCCTCTCCCCTCCTTCTCCATGCCATACTCTCTTCTCCCCTTGCTCTCCATGTCCAAAAGTGTTTTGGACTTAGTTTGGTGCGATTCAGATCAAGGAAAGGCGATCAAAAGCAAGAAGGCTGCGCTGCTGCAAAAGGACGACTGCAGATCTTCAAAAGAGTTTTGAAGATCCTCCAAATCAGATCCAGATCTGATTTTTGGAGGTGTGATAGAGAAGAAGAGGTTCTCCAGATCCAACCCGAGTGGATACCGGTAGAGGCCAGGCGCTTGCGTGGCTAAGATCCAGAACCTTCCGCTGCAATCAGGATCATCTACAGGGTAATAGGATTACCCAAATCAGGTAAATTAAATTTGATTTAATTTATCTTATTTTATTTTATTTGTTAAAATAATAAGAATCAGATCTAAAACATATCAAGATCTGATTGAGATCAAGAGAAAAAATTTTGAAATATATCTCTTGATCTAATCAGATCTGGACGAACCTGGACCGGGAAATCAGGATTTCCCTTCAGAGGTTCTCCTCCTATTCCTAATGGGCTATAGGGACGTGTTAGGGCTTCTCTCCTCATCTCATCTTAGTTCAATGAGGCCTTCAACTTTGCTCGTGTTAGGATGAGGTTCTCCTCCTATTCCTAACGAGATACTTTAGGTTGCTTCAAAAAGTTATTAGTCGTTATACGATCTTTGCGCCAAGAAATAGTGATGTTAAAATAGAAAAGTTTTATTGAAGAAAAGTTACTGGTAGTACATTCTCAAGTTTTCTGAATTCCAAGGCCATGGGAGAGTTGTTCCTCCGAGCTCCTTCAAGCGATAAGTTTTGGATCAGATAACCTCCTCTATTTCATATAGACCTTCCCAATTTGGAGTGAGCTTTTTTTGATTCTGGGGCCATGGGATAGCCGCTCGTCGAAGTACCAAGTCTCTCACTTTAAATATCTTGCCTTTGACTTTTGAATTATAGTAGCGAGCTATTTTTTGCTTGTAGGCTGCCATCCGATCTTGGGCTTTCTCCCATTTTTCTTCTAACAAGTCAAGATTAGTCCTGAGGTTCGATGAGTTTCGCTGCTCATTGAATGCCATGACTCGTGCTGATGGAAGTTTGAGTTCTATTAGGATGACCGCTTCCATTCCAAAAGCCAAGGCAAATGGGGTCTCCTCAGTTGGCAATCTTTGGATAGTTTGGTATGCCCAGAGCATATGATAGAGTTCATCTACCCAAGTCTCCTTTGGTCTTTCAAGTCTTGCTTTGATACCTTGTAGCAGGATTCTATTTGTCACTTCGGCCTCTCCATTTACTTGTAGGTGGGCGACTGATGTAAAATGATGTGAGATGTTCAGATCTTCATAGAATTCGGCAAATCTTACCATGATAAACTACCACCCATTATCAGTTATAAGAGTTTGTGGTAGACCGAACCGATAAATGATTGACTTCCAAATGAAGTCCTGCACCTTGGCTTTAGTAACTTTTGCTAATGGTTCGATCTCGACCCATTTCATGAAGTAGTCGATTGCAACTAGGAGGAATTTCCGTTGTCTGGATGCCATTGAAAATGGACCAAGTACATCCATTCTCCACTATGCGAATGGCCATGATGCGCTTAGTAGAGTAAGCTTAGAGGTCGGCTGTCTTTGTATGTTTGTATTTCTTTGATAGCGGTCATATTTCTTGACATACTCTATAAAATCATGGTACAATGTTGGCCAATAGTGCCCCTGCCAAAGTAGTCTTTGTGATAAGGATTTTGCTCTAACATAACTTCCATAAATTTTCTCATGCACTTTCCATAATGCGAAGTCGACCTTTGAAGGTCGGAGACATCTCAAGAGTGGTAGAGAATACGACCTTTTATATAGCTTGCCTTCATACAGAGCATACCAGAAAGCCTGATTTCTAAGCTTCCGAGCTTCTTTCGGATCATGAGGGAGAGCTCCATCCTTGAGGTAGGCAACTAGCGGATCGATCCAGCTCAGTTCATGCTCAACTTGCAAGCAGGCTATGACTCCTCTCAGCTTGGGCACTTTAGGATTTCAAAAATTTTTCTTTGGGCAGTTTAGCCAGGGTTGAAGTGGCCAATTTAGAGAGAAGATCGGCTTTTATATTCTCTGCCCTTAGAATCTGTTGAATACTAAAACTGTTGAAGATCGAAGTCAAGTTTTTTACTTTCTTAAGGTATTTTATCATGCTTTCCTCCCAAGCTTCATAACTGCCGCTGACCTATCCGAGCACCAGTTGGGAATCACTGTAGTTTTGGAGCCAATCTACTTCTAACTCTTTTGCTATTTTTAATCCAGCGATCAAATTTTCATATTTGGCCCTATTATTAGTTGCTGGGAATTCAAAGCATAGTGCATATTCGATGATGATGCATTCTGGGTTAACCAAGATTAACCCTATGCCTGCTCTAGAAGCATTGGACGAGCCGTCCACATATAGGGCCCAAAAACCTTTAAGGAGGTCGGCCCTTTCTTCAGGGGAGCCTGATTGTAACCACGAAATACTAGTTTCATCTTGTTCAAGCTCAACATCATCTGGGATGGTGCATTCCACTACAAAATCTACTAATATTTAGGCTTTGTTCGATGATCGAGGTCGATAGTTGATGTCAAATTCTGTTAGTTCGATCATCCATTTTGCGATTCTTCTAGAGGCATCCGTTCGATGAAGGACTACCTTAATTAGCTGATCTGTGAGAAGCATTATGAAGTACCCCTGAAAGTAAGGTCGAAGTCTCCTGGCAGCAATTAGAAGAGCATAAGTCAATTTTTCTAATTTAGAGTATCAGGTCTCTGCATCCCTCAGGACTTGGCTTATATAGTTGACCGACTGCTGTACTTTCATTTCCTCCTTGATCAGGACTGCCGCTAGAGCTACTGGGGAGACTGCTAGGTACAAGAATAATTCTTCTTCGATTTTAGGCTTTGCCAGCAATGGGGGTGAGCTGAGGTAGTTTTTAAGCTCTTTGAATGCATGTTGGCATTCCATTGTCCAGCAGAAGTTCTTTGACTGCTTGAGAGCTTGAAAGAAGGGCATGCATTGCTCGGTCGATCTCGAGACAAAGTGATTTAGGATTGCCACTTTTTCAGTCAGACATTGAACTTCTTTAATTATTTTTGGAGCAGTCATTTTTTGAATAGCTTGAATTTTCTCTAGATTTGCTTCAATCCCACACTTGAACATCATGAATCCCAAAAATTTTCTCGAAATCACTCCAAAGGTGCACTTGGTCGGGTTTAGCTTCATCTTATACTTCTTAAGTGCACTGAAGGTCTCTTCGAGGTCGGTGATGTGGTTCATTGAAGCTTATCTTTTGATGAGTATATCATCCACATACACCTCCATGTTGCGGTCGATCTGCTCCTCAAAAATTTTGTTGACTAGGCGCTGGTATGTTGCCACTATATTTTTTAGTCCAAAAGGCATAACCCTATAATAGTAAAGACCATGGTCAGTAACAAAAGTAGTTTTCTCCTCATCCTCTAGTGCCATCTAAATTTGGTTGTAGCTGAAAAAGGCATCCATAAAGGTGAGGAGCTCGTGGCCTGAGGTTGCATCTACCAATTGATCAATCCTAAGTAGGGGTAGCTATCTTTTGAATAAGCTTTGTTCAGCTTTTTGAAGTCTATACACATCCTCTACTTACTATTTGCTTTTTTGATAAGTACCATATTTGAGACCCAGCTCGGGTAAACTTTTTGAATGAATCTAGCCTTGAGGAGCTTGACTACTTCTTCCATAATTGCTTTCTGTCTTTTTGGAGCATGGCTGTGCATCTTCTCTTTTACTGGCCGACACTTGGGATCAGTAGCCAGTCAATGTTCCATAACTTCGGTATCGATCCTCGGTATATCTATTGGGGCCCAAGCGAAGACGTCCATGTTCTTCCGAAGGAAGGTGATGAGTTGTTCTCGAATCTTGCTCCCCAAGTTGGAGCCGATCTACTTAATGTGCTCTACATTCCCATCATCTAAGGACACGACTATAAGGTCTTCCATAAGCTCGCCCTGCTCGTCCGTAAGGTCGTCACAGACATCCAGCCCATCAATAGGGCAAAGATTGGATTGGATGTTTTTTTTTAAGGCAATGGAGTAACAGTGCCTTGCCAAGGCCTGGTCTCCACTAATCTCTCCAATTCCACAACTCGTTGGAAACTTCACCTTTAGTAATAGGTTGATACCACAGCTCGAAGTGCATTCAAACGATGTCGGCCAAGAATAGTATTGTAAGTAGTTGGAGCTTTTATGACTAAAAAATTGACCTACGCTCTAGCCAACCTCAGGCATTGCTCTATAGCCACAGTTAGAGTTATTATGCCCTCAACTAGCACGATATCACCAGTGAAGCCTACCAACGAAAAGTTCATAGGTCCCAAATGATTATTAGGTAAAGATATTTTTAAGAAAGTATTATAAAATAAAATATCAGTAGAGCTTTCATTATCTATCAGAATGCGGTGCACATCATAGTCAGCAATGTTTAAAGAGATTACAATCGCATCATTATGCGAGAATTGAACTTCTTGGGCATCTTCGTTGGTGAAAGCAATGGGTTCCTCAGTTCTTTACCTCTTCCTAGGCTCTGTTGATCTGCTAGCATCCCCTCATCGAAGTCTCCTATAGATGATGTTGATGATGCCGAGGGATGGTCGATCTGGCTCCTACTCCTCTCTTCTTGGCAGTTCTAGTTGCGGTAGTGCCCTCGACCAATCTTTCCATCCTTCAGGCCGACATCATAAGAATCAATCGAGCCTGTCCCATCTGATGAGTTCCTCGATCTCATCTTGAAGTTGGACACACTCTTCTGTATCATGACCGTGGTCACGATGATAGAGGCAGTACTTGTTAGGATTGCGCTTGCCGGGGTGAGAGCACATCCTCTCCGATCTAGGTAGTTGCTCCTTGATCTCCATTAGTACTTGCATTTTTGGAGCATTAAGGGGGGCATAGTTATGGAACCTTCGAAAGGGGGAGCCCTACCGTGTCCTTCTATCAGGGCTTCCTTGCTTTCGAGCTTGAGGAGGAGTTCGGGCAAGCTTGCACTCAGAGAGAGTTTGAAAGCATGGTCAAGCTTCACTCAACTTTTCTTCCTCTATGGGCTTGCACGGCTCGCCAATTCACCACTCTCCAGTGGCTTCATTTTTCTTGGCCTTGAAGGCCTCTTTTGCTCAGGCATACCCTTCAGCCCAAGCCAGCATATCGACAAAATCCCTAGGTACTTTTTCTCCAGGGAGAACAGCAAATTATTCTTTTGAAGGCCACCTTTTAGTGCAGCCATAGCAACAGACTAGTCTAGATTCTGAACTTCTAGAGCAGCTGTATTAAAGCAATTGACATAAGCCCGGATGGATTCTCCCTCTTGCTGCTTGATATTGATGAGGGATTCCAAGCCTTGCCTGGGCGGTGGCTACTAACAAAATGAGCCACAAACTGATGGCTCATCTATCAAAAGAGAAGATGGTATTTGGCTTAAGGGTTGAGTACCAGTTTTTGATGTTTTCCTTCAGGATGGATGGGAAGGCTCGATAGAGAATGGTGTCTGGTGCACCATGGAGTAGCATCATCATCTAGAAGACCTTCAGATGCTCGATCAGATCAGAGGTTCCATCATAGCTCTCGAATTGTGGGAGCTTGAAGTTTGACAGGATAGGTTTCTGTATGATGCGGTGAGAAAAAAGAGAGTCGATACAAATGTCATTATCATGGCAGGTAGGAGCATGATGGAGTTCTTCAATCTGCCAGTTCATCTCTTATAGTTTTCAATCTAGATCCTCTTGATCGTGGATCTCCAAGATCTTTTGGTTGAACGGGGGCATAGTCCCCCTAGGGTTAGAGTCATGATTAGAGTAGGGGCTCTCAGCCCTCTGCTTTCCCTTTTCTAAGGTTACCGGTCGACTAGCCCAAGTCGGCCACCTCCAAATCAGATCATGGGATTTCAGAGAAGGCTGTTCTAGCTAAATCGATGTCGAAAGCTGCTGCTGCTACATAGCCTGCACCGCTTCTCTGAGGTCGCGAACCTACTGTACAAGCAGGTTGAACTGCTCTGCATCCACTATTGTTGTAGGTGGAGCTTGAGTTATCGGAGAAGAAGTAGGGGTGGGCAGATCAAGATGGGATCTGGCCATGGAGGCCATCGACCATCGAGTTGAAGCCTTCCTGGGGGGCATCCTTCCCAAGAAGGAGAACTTTGGAGGAGAAGAAGAGAGATCTAATCTCTACTGAGCACTCCTTTAAGAACAAGAAAATCTCAAAAGGCAGAGGTGCCCTTCCTCTAGCACCAATCCTATTGGTGCAAAATCTAGTCATCGTCGGAGGAGCACTAGAGTCGGAGAAGGCAAGATCGTCGCCAAGGACATGCAAGACAAGTCTTGACCAGAGCCTGGTGGTGGCTCCGGCAAGACCCTTCGATGATCAAGTCAGTTCTTTCGACCAACAGAGATAAAATACTTAGTAGAAAAAGTTGCAGAGTATTAAGAAGGAGAAAAGAGCCTGGAGAAAATGTATCTGGAGGATTCCTTTTATAGATGAAGCCTTTAAAAAACTGATAGTGACAGCCATAACTATCAGATGGTGGACCACTCGAGATCACGTGAAGTTTGTTATGGGAGGTAGTGTCTGTTGTCGTGGTGTGCTAGTCCGTTGGGATTTAACAGTCGAAGTTTGGTGGAGCAGGCATTAGTTGGTGATGAATCTTTGAGTTACATCAATACTAAAGAAGTTCAGACTCCTCTTAGGTAGTTTGTGGGTGAGTTGATTCATGTTGTGTGTGGAGCTGGGTTCATGTGGAGACCTTTCTGGGTGATTGCAGGAAGTTCGACTGTTAGAGGAGTTCGACTGTTGCAGAAATCTAGAAGGAGTCAACTGTTGGAGGAATCCGAGAGAAGTTTGGCTGCTGGAGGAATCCGAAAGAAGTTCGACTACTGGAGGACTCCGAAAGAAGTTTGACTACTGGAGGAGTCTGGGAGAAGTTCGACTACTGGAGGAATCTGAAAGGAGTTCGACTGTTGAAGGAGTTCGAAAGAAATTCAGAAGGAATTTGCGATTGAAGCTCTCCTACAATTATGAGTTACATCTGACCGAGCACCAAATCGAACTTCAGCGGGGGCAAGGTTTACCCCCAACACCAATAATTTTGCCTTTGCCATTGTCACTAAAGGTGACTACTCCTCCTTACTTCTTCTCAAGGATGAAGAATTGTTCCTTATCACTCGACATATACCTTGAATAGCCACTATCCAAGTATCATTCGTATTTAGATCCATTGGCTGCAAGGCATTCCTACATAGAATTTAAGTGACAATTTTAGGTACCCAGGTTTTCTTGGATCTTTTTGGGTTAGTAGTCATGGTTCCTTTTGGAACACAAATTTTTTTGATTGTTTTACCATTAAATTTTTTTGTGTTACATGCAAATGCCTTGTGTCCTACCTTGCCACAATAGAAACAAGTCATATGTGAAGTGCTATTAATGGATGAAGATGTAGTAAAGAAGTTCCTAAAGAATTTTGTTTTGTTTTTAGGCTTATATCCTAGGCCAGCTCTATCATAAACTCTCCTTTGATTATTTAATATCATCTATAATTTTTCTGAGCTACAAGTAAACTTGTCAACTAATTGTTTTAGTTTGTCTAATTTATTTTTTAAGATTTCATTTTCTACTTTTAATTTGTTATGTTTACTAAGTGCTTCTTCTTTTTCTTTGGCAAGCATTGATTTATTTCTTTAAGGTTTCTCTTTTTGAGGTTTATCTTTTTAAAATTCTTCATTAAGTCATAGAATGTATCTTGAAGTTCATCAAAAGAAAAATCTAATGTAGGTGCAGGAGATACCTCTTTATCTTGTGCTATGAGATACAAGTTTGCTTCATTTTGGTTTTCATCCTCAAAACTTGATTCGTCACTATCACTTTGAGTCACTATCATTGCCTTCTTTTTTGTTCTTATGGAGGCTTTCTTCAACAAAGGATAGTCAGCCCTAAAATGTTCTGATTTCTTGCATTCGTAACATAGGGGTTGATCCCTTTGTTTTTCTCTCTTTTTTCCTGCTTGGTTCTCCTCTGATCAGGTTTCTTTTCTTGAATCCTTATCTTCATCTTTTCATGAACTTTTTGAATTTTTCATCACCAGGGCCATATCTTCATCATTTTCGTCACCAGTGGATGGATCATCATCCTCTTCTGTAGTCATGGATTTTAAAGCAATGATTTTCTTGTTTTTGCTCTCTTCTTCACTATGCTATCCTGGAGCTAGCTCATGGTCAACAGGGATTTGATGAGCTTGTCAAGTGGTAGTTTGTGAAGGAACTAGATCTAGGGTTTCGGGGCTAGATCTTGAAATTTTTTCAAGATCGAGCAGTGAAAGACTAAAATAAATCAAAATTTATTCATAAAAACTAAAGAACTCCTAGATCTAAGATTCTATTATATGATTATAGCATAAGATTAAATCAAAAATTAAAAATATTAGAAAGAAAAATATGTTGGTCATATCAACATGTATCTATACTATATCTAATGCAGGTATGTGATAATAGATCAAATCCATATTATCTGTGCAAGTTAGATATTCTAACTTGCTGATCTAGACTTGAGGATGAAGCTCTGAGATGCATACATGTTCGACCTCTAAGAGATGTCCACACAAGCCCATGAATTCTGATCAAAAGTCTGATGTAGGAAATCAGCACAGTATGCTAGTACTGTGCTGATCCTTCTTCGATGGTTGATCTGGTGCTTCTTTCTTTAAGACTTGGACATTCCAAAAAATTAGAAGGAAGGAAAAAGATTTTTGATCTAAAACAACACTCAAAAATCTCTATGAAAAAAGAGGAGAAAGGAAGAGCAAAAGACCCTAGAAGAAGACCCTCTTCTTCTTCTCTTTTCTCTCACCTAGACATCTAAATTGGTATCTATGAAATCCCCACGCCCCAAGGGTCTCTCTCTCTGATTTTCACATGCCCAAGAGCCCTCTTAATGATCTAAAATCAATGTAAAATTCGGCCCAAAATGACCTCCTTATAAAGAGATATGGAAGAGTCTTCATTGGGTCAAATTTTGACATAAGGTAAGAATACATATGGCAAATTATTGGGGTGCCCAACACTTGGGTGCCTCCTCCTTTGTTTTAGGCATGGACCACCAGGGTAGATGCACAAAAATTTCTCCTTTTAACCATAAAAATTGATAAATACCATAAATTCACCAATAAAAATATTAATTTATCAATTAATTTATATTAATTTTTAATAATTAATAATTAATTAAGACATATTTTTGAGAAATTCATATTTTTATTAATTAAAAAATTAATTAAAAATAATAAAAATTAAAAAATAAAATTTTATTATCAGTGGAAAGAGCTTATTTTTTTGATCACAATGAAATAAGTTTGAAGCAAAATAAAGGTAAAACGGAGAAGATATGAATTTCTAAAGATAAAAAAGTAAATAAATAAAAAAAAAATGGCTCAGTCGGCTCAAGCAGCTGCGCCATATCAGCCGGCACGTCCAAATGCGCCGAGCTAAGCCAACGAAGCTAACGCGCTAAGTCAGCCATGCAAGTCGACTCAGCCGCAGAAGTCGTTAGTCGGTCCATAATCCAGGTGTGGACCACCAACTCAGCAAAAATCAACGAATCATGAAGTAACACGTGGTGGACCTAGACACTTAAGGGGTTCATGAAAAATCCATCAAAGCAACAAGCGGCGATTGACTGAGGCATTTGGTGTGCCCGATTCGCGCAGTCCATAGCTACAGTAATTGATCGATCCAACGGTCTGCATTCGATCCAATGGAGATTCGATGGCCCACGATAAATCCTTCTTTGATTTGAATAGTGCTCAGCAATCTGATGCGATCTAATGGCCAAAAAACTAGCCGGTGAAGATCTGACGATGGAGAAAGCTCCCAACGGTGATCAAGACTCCCAATGTGCGATCAACGATCAAATTTTCTCCATCAACATGCAATCAATGGCCAGAATTTAATCCAACATGATCTGGGCCGATACGCGTCCAATTTTGATGATTTTTGATCCATTGGATTCCTATTGAATGGCCAGATTTCATCCAGAGCAGTAGAATTCAATCAGGACTTCTTTTAATCTAGTTTTCACTCAAATTTCTCCATATTTTGATGATCAAAGAGCTCCTTAGTCCCACATTACCTAGAAGAAAACTCTCCAACCCTCTTAGCTTTACAAAAAGAACCCCAGGCCTCTAAAAATTAATAGATCTGATTAGAGGAAAGCTTTGGTACAGGGTGAAGCCAGGCTTTGGGTTAATGGTTGCTTTAAGGCAATGGATGTCGAGAAGAAGAGTTGGGCTTCTACACTATCTTTCTGCCAATGTCGATCCAAGATCGGAGATCAACCTATTTTATTTTTTATTTTTTTTTAATTTTATGTATTTAAATTATGAACTTTTTAATTAATATAATATTTATTTTTATGCTCTTTAATTTCAAGCTCTTTATTTTTATTGCAATTTAATTTTTGCACTTTAATTATTGCTTGTTATTTTATTGCAAATAGATGCTAAGATCTCAGTACCAAGTTTAAATTCCTGCACCTTTTAATTTTTATTTTTTATTTTTCGACTTCACTTTTCATTTCAAATTTTTTTGAAAAAAATTAAATATTTTAAATCAAAAAATACTATCTTTCCTATGGATTCAATCCGACTCACTGCTATCTATATATTTTTAAGAAGTCGGATTAAACTGATAAACATGATGTCTTAACAATAACATCGTGCTCTTATCAAATTTTTGACGCCGTTGCTGGAGGAGGCACGGACATTAAATTTTTGATCTCTTTAATTTTTTTATAAATAAATTATAAATAAAATTTTTATTTTCTTATAAATATTTCTTGCTAACCTTTTTTTTATTTTGCAGAAAAAAGGTTAAAGAATAAAAAGAACCAGGGCAAGGAACAAATTATTTAGTTTTGCTTGACGAGATCAATCCTAACCCTAGTCTTTTTCTTGTTTATTTATTTATTTATTTTATTTTTAAATTAAATTTAAAAAAAATATATATCTACTTAAATCTAATTAAAAATCTCATGATAAGATTAAAAATTCTAACTATTTAGAGCATGCATCATATTAGTTTTATTTTTATTTTTATTTTTTTCTGATGATTGCTGAAGGCAAGGTAAGCCTTTCAGAATTTAATTAGTTGCATGCATCTAGTTTAAATTGCATAGAAACCTTTGATTGAAAATTTTTTGTGCATATTCATATTAAATCAAATTAAGGGCAACATCCAATTAAACAAGATAAGATGGGGATTTGATTATCCTTTCTTAGCCCACAAATAATCAACCAGCATCCTGCATTGATCTAAGCCTTTAAATTAAAATCAATTAGACATCATCCCTAGGAGCTCAAGCTCAATAGGATAAGGAACCTTAAGAGTTGAACTAGGTTATGATTAGTCAATTTGACTGGTGTCTAGGAAAGTGGTTTAAGGACGACTGGATCCGAAGGAAGGTGGTTTCTAATTGGTTTCATTTACTTACCTGACCAAGCATAATTGATGTCTAAGATAAGCAACGGGGAGACTCCCAGCAATCTTACACTTATCTAGCTAGTTGACTGATTGATCCTACACTTGGAGAGCTCGAAGGTGATCTTAACAGTTAGGATCTATCTAGATTTAAGATAACCCTTAGTCAGAATTGATTGACCAACTTGATTACTAACCAATATCAAACATAATTAAACCTAATTCTTCTCTCTCTTCTTAGTTCTAGGACTCCTTAGGACTTCTTCTTTAGAAATTTTATTTTTTATCTTTTTTCTTCAAAAATAAAATAAAATAAAATAAAAATTAAATTAAATTAAACTAACTAAAAAAATATTAAAAATAATAATTAAATCAAATTTAAAAAAATATTTATTTTAAAAATAATAATATAATAAAATAATATATATATATATATATATTTTAAAAAAATCTAAAAAATTTTGAACCATACATTAGGGTTACACTAATACATGCACCATAGGAAATCGCTTTTTCTAATTTAGTTGAACTTAATCAAATAGTTGATTCACATTAAACCTGATAATCAAATGGCTGATCTGAACCTAGTAGTCTAAAAATTAGATAAAGTTGACCTTCTTGCTCAGAAATTAAATCAACTCCTAACCCTAGGTCAACAATCTCTTGCATAATTCACATCATCTTCTAATTATCAGGAGTTCTATTTTATTTGTGCTAGCCCAACCCATCATGGGAATGAATGTCCTATTGCTGCACCATTTCTACATTTTATCCAAGAACAAATTCAAGCTACTCAAGGTTACTCCAAATTGATTAATGATCCATTTTCAAATTCATATAATCCAGATTGGAGCAACCACCATAATTTTTCTTAGACATCCCAACAGACTAAGGCTTAGACCCAAATTTCACCTGTGCAAAATTATCACAATAGATTCCAATACCAAAACTATGCCTATAATAATGGTCAGCCTAGTTAGTTTACCCACCCATCATATAACAACCAGCTATCATACTCACCTCCTCAACAAACCAATCTAGCTGACGATAGATTTAACCAACTTCAATAATTAATTCTGAATCAACAACAATCGATCTTGACTCAACAAGAATCTATCACCAAGCTAGAAGCTCAAATTGGACTAGTTGAGTCTAACACGAGGAGAGAACTAGATCAACTACCGAGCCTACCAATTTCAAACAATCCACCTAATGTCCACCAACCACCTGGACCAAGTTATCAATTTAATGTCCCACTTAAGAATCTCCAATTTGAGAATGCCAAAGTAAATTTTGAACTTAAAAGCTATAGAATTCTTATGGATCCATACCAAGATCAGGTGAGAGAGGCTAGTACTGATGCTAGCCAAAATGAAAATTTAGAGAAATTGGTTAGTACTGAGACTAACTGCATAGAAGAACCTGAGCTAGAAATTAGTATTGATGCTAGTTCCAATTTAAATAAGATAGACATAGGAAAAAAGAGAATAGATGATTGACCTGAGACTTATAAACGTAATATCCTATTTCCTTCAACCCTAGAAGCTGATTCTTCTTACAAAAATCAAGAGGCATGTAATGAAGAGTCAATGGAGTTATTTAAGCAAGATCATATTAATTTACCTCTAGAATTAAAATCGCCCTTAGTCATCCTTCCAGCATCCATTGAATCAAACTTAACTCCTAATACAAAAACTCCATTCATGAGCATTTTAGAAGAATAAATAGGAGAAATTCTTAATAAACATGGGTCTAAAAATGGGGTCACAAATTATGTCCCTAAAATTAACAATGATTATATCAATAATAGGATTATAAATCAAGTTTCTGAGATTGACAATCCAAAACTATTGGAATTTATCAATCTAATATTCAACACAGGATAGTAAGCTGCATTATGTCTGGCTGAAGATGGTAAACTTAGCACTTGTTAGGAGACAACCCAATATTTAGTTTTCTTTCATTTAATTTATCTTTTTAATTTATTTTTCTTTTAGGATAATCTAAATAAGTTGGAGGGAGAGCTCAAATTTTTGAAGACATGTACTGGACCAAAAATATATTGAGTCAGGTGTATTCTTTCATGTTGTTTATTACACCCTTTATTTTTTCTTCTCCACTGAGGACAATGTCGATTAAGTTGGGAGGAAAGAAAAATAAAAATTTTAAAATTTTAAATTCTTAGAAAAGTTAGTATTTAGTATTTAGACACCTGATTATGCTTAAGAATTGAATTAAACTAAGCATTTTTTAAAAAAAATTAATGCACAGATCAGAGAATCGATGAGATATTGTGGAATCAAGTATTAAAAAAATTCAATAAAGAGTTAAGTCTAGAATATAAAAAGTTTTTCTTTTGGGCATTTCTAATTTTTTCTACTAGCATCAAAGAAAAGTCTACTTTTTATAATCTTATGTAAGGTAACTATACATTTTTTCATATAAAAAATTTATTTTAATAAAATAATTTTTAAGTACTTCTCACTGAGTAATCGGGCCTCTTTGCCTAAGCAAGCATTGAGTTTCATGTCAAAAGATGGGAAGGATAAAGAAGCTCATTGTAAAGCTAATCTTAACTCATAATCTATTTGATTCGAGCTAATAAGCTCGAGGGGTATTCTATACCTAGTGCCCTAAAGCTAACTAATTTGGGAGTCATTGGCCCAAGACTCACTACATGGATCAAATAGAAAGCTTAAAGGGTTAAGAAACTCAATAGTGATACAACATTAAAAAAAAAAATATTAATTTTCCATCGAGTAACCGGATCCCATTGCCTAAGTAAGCAATGATATTCACATCAAAAAGTAGACAATATAAAAATAAAAATCAATAAATAAAGGGCGGAAGTAGCAATATACTTATCTATATGAAAGTTTAGACAAATCAGAGATAAAGGTGGGATAGTTTAGAAAAAGTTTAAAAAAATTTAATATTCTTTATTTAATTTTTTTATTGATAAGTATTAATATCCCAATGATATATCTCACTTAAGCTCTACTGAATATCAATGGCCATTTTGAAAATTGCATAGGTAAAATTTGAAACTCTAAAGTTAAAAAAATATTTAAAACTAAATTCTTTCTTTACTTGAGGATGAGCAAAGCTTAAGTTGGGGGGTGTGATAAATACCATAAATTCACCAATAAAAATATTAATTTATTAATTAATTTATATTATTTTTAAAAATTAATAATTAATTGATACATATTTTTGAGAAATTCATATTTTTATTAATTAAAAATTAATTAAAAAATAATAAAAATTAAAAAATAAAATTTTATTATCAATAGAAAGAGCTCATTTTTTTATCATAATAAAATAATTTTAAAGCAAAACAGAGCTAAAATGAAGAAGATATGAATTTCTAAAGATAAAATAAATAAATAAATAAATAAATAAAAAATGGCTTAGCTGACTCAAGCTACCACGCCATATCAGCCGGTGCATTCAAATGCGCCGAGCCAAGCCGACGATGCCAGCATGCCAAGTCAGTCATGCAAGCTGACTCAGTCATAGAAGCCATCAGTCGATCCACAATCCAGGCGTGGACCGTCAACTCAGCAAAAATCGACGAATCACGGAGTGACATGTAGTGGACCTAGACCCTTAAGGGGTTTATCAAAAATCCATCATAGTTTATAAGGTAAAGAGGTAATTTTGCATTAAAGCAGAGAGCGGTGATTGGCTGAGGCATTCGGTGTGCCCGATTCGCACGATCCATAGCTACGGTAATTGCACGATCCAATGGTCTACGTTCGATCCGATGGAGATTCGACGACCCATGATAAATCCTTCTTTGATTTGAACAGTGCTCAGCAATCTAGCATGATCTGATGGCCAGAAAACCAGTCGATGAAGATCCAATGGTGGAGAAAGCTTTCGACGGTGATCAGGACTCCCAACGCACGATCAACGACCAGATTTTCTCCATCAACGTGTGATCAATGGTCAGAATTTAATTCGACCTGATCTGGGCCGATACGCATCTGATTTTGATGATTTTTGGTATGTTGGATTTTTATTGAATGGCCAAATTTTATCCAGAGTAGCAGAATTCAATCAAGACTTCTTTTAATCTAATTTTCACTCAGATTTCTTCATATTTTGATGATCAAAGAGCTCCTTAGTCTCACATTGCCTAGAAGAAAACTTTACAGCCCTCCTAGCTCTATAAAAAGGACCCCAAGCCTCTAGAAATCAATAGATCTGATTAGAGGCAAGCTTTGGTATCGGGTGAAACTAGGCTTTGGGTTAATGGTTGCTTCGAGGCAATGGGTGTCGAGAAGAAGAGCTGGGCTTCTACACTATCTTTCTACCAATGCCGATCCAAGATCAGAGATCAATCTATTTTATTTATTTTTTTATTTTTAAATTTTATATATTTAAATTATAAACTTTTTAATTAATATAATATTTATTTTTATGCTCTTTAATTTCAAGCTCTTTATTTTTATTATAATTTAATTTCTATACTTTAATTATTGCTTATTATTTTATTACAAACAGATGCTAAGATCTAACTAGTAGATCTTAGTACCAAGTTTAAATTCCTGCATCTTTTAATTTTTAATTTTTATTTTTTGACATCACTTTTGATTTTAAAATTTTTTTCTTTTTTTTTCTTTTCAAAAATCAAAGATTTCAAATCTAAAAATACTACCTTCCTTGTGGATTTGATCCGACTCTCTGCTATCTACGTATTTTTAAGAAGTCGAATTAAACTAATAAATATGGTGTCTTAATGACAACATCGCGCTCTTATCAGAAATCAGAGAAGAAATCAAGGTGGAGCAACACACATGGGAAGAGATCAAGTTTGTTGGGATTCTATCATATAGAGTCCAACAAACTTCAATAACTTCCCATCTATTGACTTTGTCCACAACATAATGCCATATAGGAAATAGAGGAGAAGGGTGGGCATGCATGATGATTAGGGAGAGAGAAGATTTGTAGCCAAAAATAAGAGAGAAAGGGCATGGGATATAGGTGGTGCAGGCAAGATGGATCCTAGTCTTACTAGGATTCCATATTTGGCTTGGTCAAATATGGTTTCTCAAATCAAATCAAACCAGAAGTAACTCAACCCAATTAAATTAGACCCTAATCTAATTAAAAATTTAATTTAATTAAATTTATTTAATTTTTTAATCAAATTAAAAAATTAGATTGACCTAAGTCCTAGTTGACCTAGGACTAGTTCTTCCTTGCACTTGGCTTATCCAATAAATCAATTAGACTTGATCCAATCAAGCTCAAACCAAATCTAATTAAATTAGATTTAACCTCAGCCCTCTAGCTTAATCAAATTAAGCTAATTAGCAATCAAATTCTTGTAACATTTGCACTAGGTTAAACATCAATCATATTGATCATTTAACCTTAGAATGATTCTCAATCGTTGATCAACCATCCGATCGGATCGTAAACTCTAATGGTGTGACCCCATAGGTCCAAACCTAAGTCAGTAGTACAGGAATAAATTTTTATATCAGTCAAAGTGATCATCTAGCAATGATACCTAACTGTTGGATAGGTCGAATGTGCAGAACAACATCCTTAGAACCCATATGGATATAGTTTCCATATAATTCATCCCCTTGACCAAAATGCTCGTAGGACATCTCAGAGTTAAACTATCAACTCTGATCAAGCTATCCACATTTATTTTAAAATACCAAATCCATCTTATAGATTACCCTAGCCAAGGTTTTGCTATATTGAAATACAGTGATACGTTCTTCTCCAACTCTTGGAGTGGTCAATTCCATCTCGATCACACACCAACTTTGCAAGTACTTGACTATGCCTAGAAGCCTTTCATTACTAAATTAGAAATTCAATTAGTCCAGTATCGAAGCATAGTGAGTTGCTTGCAAGCCACTGAGGTGATCTTAGGTCTAAGGGACACTTATACCTATATCCCATCGGAGACATTCTTGATAGTAGAATGCTCTGAAGTTGGTCATGTTCAGTGATGATATACCCCTACATTTTATCTGTATGCCATATCAGTGTCTTTACACTCCTTGGTTAAGAGGACAACTAATCTAAATGGCATCCAATGACCTATGCTTGATAGATGCTATCATCCTTATTAACAGCCTATCATTTGGTCGTAAATAGTTTTAAGAATTAATTGATAAATCCTTTCTTTATTGAACCTAAATAGTCCTAAGAACTTCATCACCACCATGGAGTTCGTTAGAAGATGAAAACTTATGATGAAAAAATATCAAAAATATATTTTATTAATTAATAAATTAATTATAATTATAATATAGCTCAACCGTTAATAGGTGATGATTGGCTTTAGAACACATTTTTTAACAACTTTCACTTGTCCTAAAGCCACTCGGCATAATATCTAATACCCATCTTCGACTTGTGATTGTTGAACTCCTTTATAGCTAGGACTTTAGTGAAGGGGTCAGCTAGGTTCTCCTTTCTGTCGATCTTCTGAAGGTTGACATCACCTTGATCCATGATCTCATGGACCAGATGGAAATAGTACAGTATGTGCTTCATCTGCTGGTGTGCCTTTGATTTCTTCGCCTGAGTTATAGCACCAGTGCTATCATAGTAGAGCAAGACCAGACCATCTAGGGAGGATGCTACTTCGAGCTTGGTGATAAACTTCTTCAACCACACAGCTTCCTTTGTGGCATCTGATGCTGTGATGTACTCTGCTTCATAAATAGAGTCTATCACAGTATGCTGCTTGAAACTATTTTAGTATATGGCTTTATCATTTAGAGTAAAGATATAACCCGATATACTTCTACTGTCATCATGGTTAGATTGAAAGCTGAAGTCTATAAACCCTATAAGTTTCAAATCTGACTTGCCATAAACCAACAATTAGTTCTTAGTATTTCTCAAATACTTAAGGATGGCTTTAACCACTTTTCAGTAGTTTTCTCTAAGATCAAACTGGTATCTACTCACTACTCTTAGTGAGTATGCCACGTCTGATCTCGTACATGTTATGGCATACATGATAGATCCCACTATCGAAGAATATGAGAATCTACTCATACGCTCTCTCTTCAGAAGTTGTCAGATAATCCTTCTTAGAGAGAAATTTTATGGCCTATTGGGAGATAGGCCTTTTTGGAATTCTCCATGCTGAACCTCTTCAACATAGTATCTATGTACGTGTACTGAGATAACCCAAGTATCCTTTTAGACCTATCCCTATAGATCTGTTAGATATATGTGTGCCCTAGAAGCTAGAATTGGCTGACACTTGTAATACACTTCTAGGGGCAAAATTAAAATTTTAACTATAAATAATAAAATGAGTTATTTTCTATCACATATGTATATTTAGTGTCTGTGATACATCCCTTGAGTTAATGGTAACGATAATTCTTATTTTCAAGAGTTGAAAATTTAAGACAAGAATTTTTATTATTAACTCATAAAATGCTCCTGACCGTAGGATCATCATGAGGATGGTGATTGATCCAGAAGGTTAGTGTACAATCGCTTCTTCATAGTAGATGAGTCTTGAGTCTACGGTATAGAAATATCAGAGCGAGAGTACAAGTACTCATTAAAGAATGAGGGCACTGAGCGTGATCACCTCGAGTAGTCATAAGGGAGTCTACCACCTCATCGATGACTGACTCGAAGCTGCAGTGGTGTGTCTGGTTCTTTGACTTGAGGTGCATCGGTAGTTCATCTTGAGGGTGTTATAGTTTGACTACCCCATGACTCGATCTCATAGCCATTCGAAATCCTGAGGTGTATGTTGGCTATAGCATGTTCATTATAGGAATTGGATTGCACCAAGATGAAATCTTTCTACCTCGGTGGATGAGGAGCAGCCCTATGATGATCATGAGAATCAAGTCCATAAGCCCATGGCCATGGCAGAGAGTGAAATAATAGAAAGAGTTTCTATTAAGATTTTTACATCGGACTTGAATCAAATGATAGAAATTAGGGTTTGATGAGTTCACCTTAACACTAATATGATCGGAGCTCAATATAGAAGAACTTAATCATACAAGTAGCTGCACCAAGAGGTTCATTTTTAGTTTTGATGGGTTGCCACCATATACTACTAGGTGTCACTGGTGGATTTTGGGAGCAATTATAATGATTTAGATGATCGATCATTCTAGTTGTCTGAATTAGAAAAGTTCTGATCCAACGAAAGGAGTTTCGATGATGTTGATGATGGAGATCATGACATATCCCATTACCATACAGAATTGAACCTAACTGGGTCACACAAATAAGATTTTGGATCTAGATATCATCAATTGGACTAACCTAGTTCAATTGATTTGAATTAGATTCAGTTAGGTTCAAGAAAATCGTGCTAGCACATAATTGAGCCTAACATTCTCCTTCTATTATCATTTGAAGTTGTCTCGACTGAGCTAAATATATTTATGCTCACTCAGGTACCTTTACTCGATCTGATTGGATCTTGTCTAGTTCAAAAAAGGGTTATCTTAATTTATGAGATAAATTTGAGATAAGACCTGCCATTTTCCATCACCTACTAATTCTTGTCCTTTGACTTTGGTCAAATATTGACCTTTGACCCTTGGACATCTGCCCATGTGTCATGTAGTTATTGGAGAGCAGATAGGGGCTTGTCCCCTCATTGAAATTTGGAAAGGTGGGGGTGCATGCCTAGGATGGCATGCACCCATGGATAGGGACGCCTGGAGTCCCATATGGATTGGACTCCAGATTGCTTCTTGGATTCAAACTAGGTGACCCTTATCTGTAGACTTTGATCAGTCTAAGGCACCATCTAAGGATGAATCTATGGGGTTCTCATCTGATTGGATCATGTGATATCATCCCATCAATCAGATTTAGATCTGATTGCATGAAGTAATGCGATTGGCTGGGGTGATGCAGCACTGCATGGCGCAGTAGGGTCTATAAGTAAACCCTATCTGCGCCCAACCAAAAGAGAGCCTTTTTCTAGCCATGCCCTAAGGCTGCCCCTCTTCCTCCTCCATGCCATCTTCTGATTTTCTCTCTCCTCTCCACGTCAAAGGAAAGTTGGGCATGAGTTTGATGTGATTCAGGCAATCAAAAGGCAACGAGAAAGCAAGAAGGCAGCCCTGCTACAAGAGAAGGCAGCCCTGCTACAAGAGACAGCAGCAGATCTTCAAAAGGAGTTTTGAAGATCCTCCAAATTAGATCTAGATCTAGTATTTGGAAAAAAGAAAGAGAAGGAGAAGATCTCCAGATCTAATCTGAGTAGATATCGGTAGAGGCCAGGTGCTTGCGTGGCTAGATCTAAAACCTTAGGCAATCAGCAAGATCATCAACGGATAATCGGATTACTCAATATCAAGGTAACATTAATTTAGATTTAATTTAATTTAATTTTTTTATTTATTAGATCATAAAATTAGATCTAAAAAATGTTAGATCTGATCTAGATCTAAGAGGAAATTTTTGAAATATGTCATTTGATCCAATCAGATTTGAATGAACCTGATCCGAAAAAATTTGATTTTCCCCTTTCAACTGGTATCAGAGCCAGGTTGCATAAAATTTATTTAGATCTAATTTAATTCAATAAATTAGTGATTTTAGATATCACATGAGATATGATTATATCTAATCAAAATATTAAAAATTAAAAATTAATTAATCTAGATCTAAAATATATGAGATACATAACTAGACTAGGAATAGAATTATTCTATGTGTAGTCTAGTATAATCATAAATTTTATTTGATTAAATATAATTTTTAGATCTATTTATTTACTATTTTTTGATCTTATAAATATTATAATCAGATCTAAAAGTAGAAATTAAATTTAATTTAATTTATTCATATGAGATATGATAGTTGCATGTTTAGACTAGTTGTAGAATAGTTCTATGAAAGAGTCTAGATTAAATTTTATTTGATGTGATCAAATTTAAATTTAATTTTTTAGATAATTATGAGATAATTTAGATCTAAAAAATATGCATGATGTGATGTATGCATAAATATGTTTTAATTAGATCAAATTTTTATATGAGATATATGCTTAGATCTAATTAGTTTTGTAGATTAGTTGTATTTCTGATTAAGGCGTTCCTCTTGGCCATCTGATCATAAGAACAAAGTAGGATTTAAAGATCCTCTCCTTCCATTCGATGGGGTATTCTTATGATGTGTAGGGGTGCTGCACGTTTGTCCTTAATCAGAAATTGAAAAATTAACTTTCTGCAAAACCCTAGATCCTGAAATCCTAGGATCTTATTTACATGTTTTGTTTATGAACCTTAAACTTAATTAAGAATTAAGATTATGAAATATATTAGATCTAAAATTGAGAATTTTAGATCTAAGATATATTCATAAAATTGGGTTCGGGATTGGGTAGCTCAATTAGGTCTAAGCGGTTGATCAAATCAAATCAAGAGTTGGTTAAATGGGATCAACAGTGCTTAAATTGACCAGCCTAATAGGATTAAGTCTGGGTCAAGATCGAGTCACATGAGTGATCAATCAAGCTAAGACCTAATTAGGCTCAATGGTTAGAGTCTGGATTGTAGGCTAACCTGATTGATTCTGGCTCAATAATTTGGTATCTAAGGTAAGCTTGGCAGATATGATCGATTGATTTTTAATTGGGAGCTACTCGATCCAAATGCGTTGTTGTCGAGTTAATAGCATATCCCTTCCACTGGTCTCACTTACCTAGCCATGTTTGTTGACTCAGTTCTGATCTGAGGTGGTCAATAATTCGAGCTAACTCATGCCACTAGGTTAGTCATAATGGTTATGACTATGTCAAGTCTAGTTTAATGAGACCTAAATCAAATCTCCCTAAGAAAAGATTAAGTCAAGGTCCCCATTGTAGATGTTGCGGGCCCTCCAGAGTTGATTGTTCTCTCGATTAGTTGCAAGTGGCTCAGTTGTACTGGAAAGATGCAACCATGTCTATTAATCATTGGATACTATAGGTTGGAGGATAGATTGGGCTCAATATTTTGGATACGGTAAGAGACCCAATTAAGAATCCAATCTGTGCAAATGGTGGATTTGACTTAACTAAGGAGTTGATCAATATTTTGGACATGATGAGATTCATGAATTAGAGACCAATTTGGGTGCATCATGATTAGAGAAATCATTGAAAGAAGTGCTCATTCTTGACCAACACCATCACCATAACATATAGGTGAGGGTGATGAGTCAGTTGGTGGACGCACCATCCACTAAAAAATTAATAATCATGGATTTTTGCATCTCTACAGAGGGGTGTAGGGACCGAAAAAAAGTGGAAGTAATTTATTTAAAAATAAAAATTTTAAATAAATTGTAAGTTATAATTACAAATATCTAACTAAGAATACTTCGACTCTCTAGATAGAAAATGCTGCATCCATCCACTAGCACGATCCGGACACCATGAGACTGATCGAACCAAAATACAAGGATTGGCTTCAAAAACTTCAAAATCAATTTTGGGTTTCAAGAAGTTAACTCATATACTGGATCAGGACCCTCACGTCACCTTCAACTCATCACAATCCGCTGATGCAGAGAGCATCTCTGGATAGTGACAATGAAGATAATAAGGCCAGATACTACATGTTGGGCTAAATCGTCTGATGAACTTCAGTACTAACACATAAAGTATCAATACTGCCCAAATGCTCACCTATCCAGGAGATGTTTGGTGAACAGAGTCGTGCAGCCAAGTATCAGATCACTAAATGACTGTTCAAGGCTAAGATGCATGATGGGCAGTCAGTCCAAGATCATTGTCTGATGATGATCAAGGACTTGGAAGAGCTTGAGAAGCTCGGAGTGAGGTTGGACTTGGATTTGTAGAATGATATAATTCTACAATCCTTGACTATGCGTTTGGGCAGTTCATCATGAACTACCATATGCATAAACATCAAAATTCCTTGGCCGAACTTATGAACATGCTGGTTACTGCTGAGCTTTCTATGAAAGGTTCTAAAGGGTCAGTGCTTGCTATGGAATGAACTTCTTATAAGAGAAAGTCTTTTGGAAAGAAGAAGAAGTCTGTGAAAAACCAAAAGATGGAAGGAGGAAAGAAGAAAAAGGCAGAATGAAGAAGAAAGCTGCTGACAAAAAAAAGTATTTTCATTGCAACAATGACGGCCATTGGAAGCAAAACTGCCCTACTTACCTGGCCACCCTAAAGAAGATGGAGGCAGGTCCTTCTAGAGGTATGCTCATTATTGAGTCTAACCTTACAGTTTCTTCTGCATCCAGTTGGGTGCTTGACTCTGGTTCTAGTGCTCACTTATGCACTTCCATGCAGGATCTTGAGGATAGCACGAGGTAGAGGGATGGTGAGATAATCCTATACATCGGAGATGGAGCAAAAGTTACTACCGTGGCCGTGGAAACATACCCTCTATGACTACCATCTGGTTTAGACTTAGTATTAAAAGACTGTTATCATGTGCCTGCAGTAAGCAAGAATTTGACTTCTATTTCTTGCCTTGCATTAGAAGGCTATGTAATTAGTTTTCTTAAGGATCATTGTAATATTCTTTATAAAAGAAATAAAATTGTAAGTGATTTCCTTATTAACAATCTTTATCAGTTACATATCGATGTATCTATTTTTAATATCGAGCAAAATGTGAATACCATGAAATGACCTAGGGATAGTCCAAACGATAGGTACTATGGCACCTAAGGCTAGGTCATATAGCAGATGATAGGGTTAACAAATTAGAGAAAATTGAGCTATTGAGTTCGTTGACTTTCGAGTCATATCCAATTTGTGAATCATATCTTCATGGCAAAATGACTAAGCTTCCTTTTGTAGGACATGAGGAAAGGGCCATGGATCTTCTTGCCTTAGTACATACTGATATGTAAGGCCCATTTGATGTACCGACTAGAGATAACTTTATCTACTTCATAACCTTTACCGATGATTTGTCTAGGTATGGGTATGTGTATCTTATGAGACATAAGTCTGAAGCTTTTGAAAAGTTCAAGGAATTCAGACATGAAGTAGAAAAGTAAATTAGAAAACCCATTAAGGTTCTTCAATCAAATCGAGGAGGTGAATACCTTAGTCAGGAATTCCTAGACTATCTCAAGAAAAATTGCATAGTCTCTCAGTGGATTCCACCTGGAACACCTCAACTCAACAGGGTTTCAGAATGGAGGAACCAGACCCTATTAGATATGGTCCGATCCATGATGAGCTTCACAGACCTCCCTAATTTTCTTTGGGGATACTGTTTGTTAACTACAATATACTTACTGAATAGGGTTCCTTCTAAAACCATTCCTACCACACCGTATGAGATATGGCATGGTGAGAAACCAAGTCTGAGTCATCTCAGAATTTGAAATTGTCTAGCTCATGTCAAAAGACAACAAGTGGATAAGTTAGACTTTAGGTCCTTCAGAGCTTGATTTATAGGATATCCTAAAGAGTCATTAGGATATTATTTCTACATTTTAGAAGATCATAATGTGATTGTGAGTCGACATAACATTTTTCTTGAAAAATAGTTTATTCAAGATGGTGGCATTGGAAAGCAAATCAAGCTCGATGAGAAAGTCTTATAAGAGCAACGAGCTAAAGACCTAATGGAACCAAATCAGGTTGAGCCAATCCATTCACTACCTCCTCCATCTTGTAGATCAAAAAGGATTTTGATCCCCTGAAAGGTACTTAGGTACTATTTCAGAGAAAGTAGAGAAAATGTTCCTCGTAGGTAATGGGATTCATGGTGATGATCCCAAAACCTATAATGAGGCGATATCATATATTGACTCCAAGAAATGGTTAGAGGTAATGAAGTCAGAAATTGACTCGATGCACTCAAATCAAGTCTGGACCTTGGTAGATCCGCCAGAAGGTATAGTGCCTATTGGGTGTCAATGGATCTACAAGAGAAAGATTGGTGCATATGGGAATGTGGAGACATTCAAGGCTAGATTAGTGGCAAAAGGTTATAGTCAACACAAAGGCATTGACTATCAAGATACTTTTTCGCTAGTAGCTATGCTAAAATCCATCCGTACATTGCTTGCTGTTGCAGTCTATTTCGATTATGAAATATGACAAATGGACGTGAAAACAGCATTCTTAAATGGATATCTTGAGGAAGATATCGATATGGAACAGCCGCTAGATTTCACATCCAGTGATGAAGATTACAAGGTATGCAAACTACAAAGGTCCATATATGAACTTAAGCAAGCATCTCGGAGCTGGAACACTCATTTTAACAATGTGATCAAACTATTTGGTTTCATCAAAAATGAGGAGGAGCCATGTGTCTTCAAAAAGGTCAGTGGGAGTGCTATTATCTTCCTCATATTGTATGTGGATGACATCCTCCTTATTGAAAATGATATTCCCATGTTCACCATAGTTAAAATGTGGTTATCTAAAGAATTCTCCATGAAAGACCTAGGAGAAGCATCCTTTATTCTAGAAATTAAGATCTATAGACATAGACCAAATAGGATGCTAGGACTTTCATAGAAAATGTACATAGAAGAAGTGCTAAAAAGGTTTAGCATGGAAAACTCTAAGAGAGATTTAGTACCCTTCAGACATAGCATTCATCATTCTAAGAAGATGTGCCCTAGCACACCTGAGGAAATAGAATGCATGAGCAAGATCCTTTATGCTTCAGCAATAGGGAACCTCATGTATGTCTTGTTATGTACATGACCTGATACAGCCCATGCTGTGAGTGTCACGAGCAGATATCAGTCAAATCTAGATGAAGAACACTGGACTTCTGTGAAATGTATCCTTAAGTACTTAAGAAGAACTAAGGATATGTTGTTGGTCTTTGGTAATGGAGAACTTCAAGTCCAAGGGTATATAGACTCGGATTTTATGCCTGATGTAGATGATCGAAAGTCGACATCTGGGAGTCTATTTGTGTACAATAGTGGAGCTGTCAGTTAAAAAAGTTCCAAGTAGATAGTGATAGTAGATTCCACCATGAAAGTAGAATACATTGCTGCATCAGAAGCTGCAAAGGAGGCATTCTGGTATAAGAAGTTTGCCACAGAGATCGGAGTGATGCCATCAAATGTCATTCCTCTATACTGCAATAATAATGGTGCCATAGCCCTTGCTAAGGAGCCAGGGTCTCACCTAAAATCCAAGCACATCAAGCAGCGATACCACCTCATCCACGATTATCTTGAGAAGGATTACGTCGAGGTCAAGAGAGTCAACTCCGTAGATGATGCGGTAGATCCACTTATAAAGCTGCTGGACTAATAGAAGATCGAAGCCCACTTTAAGAAGATGGGACTTAGATTTGTAGCCAATTGACTTTAGGTCAAGTGGGAGTTTGTTAGATATATGTGTGCCCTAGAAGCCAGAATTGGCTGACACTTATAATACACTTCTAGGAGAAAAATTATAATTTTAACTATAAATAATAAAATAAATTATTTTTCATCACATATGTGTATTTAGTATCTGTGATACATCTCTTGAGTTAATGAAAATGATAATTCTTATTTTCAAGAGTTGAAAATTTAAGACAAGAATTTTCATTATTAACTCATAAAATGCTCCTGATCGTAGGATCATCATGAGGATGGTGATTGATCCAAAAGGTTAGTATACAATCGCTTCTTCATAGTAGATGAGTCTTGAGTCTATGGTGTAGAGATATCGGAGCGAGAGTATAGGTACTCGTTGGAGACGAGGGCACTGAGAGTGACCACCTCGAGTAGTCATAAGGGAGTCTACCTTCTCGTCGATGACTGACTCGAAGCTGCAGTGGTATGTTTGGTTTTTTGACTTGAGGTGCATCGGTAGTTCACCTTGAGGGTGTTATAATTTGACTACACCATGACTCGATCTCCTAGCCATTTGGAACTCTGAGGTGTATGTTGGCTATAGCATGATCATTGTAGGAATTGGATTGTACCAAGATGGAATCTATCTACCTCGGTGAATGAGGAGTAGCCCTATGATGATCATGAGAATCAAGTTCATAAGCCTATGGCCATGGCAGAAAGTGAAATAATAGAAAGAGTTTCTATTAAGATTCTCACATCGAACTTGAATCAAATGATTAAATCATATGATAGAAATTAGGGTTTGACGAGTTCACCTTAACCCTAATCTGATTGGGGCTCAAGATAGAAGAACTTAATCACACAAGTAGTTGCACCAAGAGGTTCATTTTTAGTTTTGATAGGTTGCTACCATATACTGCTAGGTGTCACTGGTTGATTTTGGGGGCAACTAGAATGCTTTAGATGATCGATCATTCTAGTTGTCTAAATTAGAAAAGTTCTGATCCAACGAAAGAAGTTTTGATGATGTTGATGATGGGGATCATGACATATCCCATTATCATACAGAACTGAACCTAACTGGATCACACAAATAAGTGTTTGAATCTGGATATCATCAATTGGACTAACCCAGTTCAATTGATTTGAATTAGATTCAATTAGGTTCAAAGAAATCGTGCTAGCACACGATTGAGCCTAACATTCTCCTTCTATTATCATTTGAAGTTATCTTGACTGAGCCAAATATATTTGTGCTCACTCAGGTACCTTTATCTGGTCTGACTGGAGCTTGTCTAGGTCAAAAAAGGGTTGTCTTAATTTATGAGATAAATTTGAGACAAGACCTGCCATTTTTTGTCATCTACTAATTCTTGTCCTTTGACTTTGGTCAAACGTTGACCTTTGACCCTTGGACATCTGCCCATGTATCATGCACTTATTGGAGATCAGATAGGAGCTTGTCCCCTCATAAGAATTTGGAAAGAAGGGGGTGCATGCCTAGGATGGCGTGCGCCCATGGATAGGGATGCCTGGAGCCCTATATGGATGGGACTCCAGGTTGCTTCTTGGATTCAAACTAGGTGATCCTTATCTATAGACTTTGACTAGTCTAAGGTGCCATCTAAGGATGAATCTATGGGGTTCTTATCTGATTGGATCAGATGATGTCATCCCACCCATCATATTTAGATCTGATTGCATGAAGCAACATGATTGACCGGGGTGATGCAGCACTGCATGGTGCAGCAGGGTCTATAAATAAACCCTATTTGCGCCCAACCAGAAGAGAGCCTTTTCCTAGGCACACCCTAAGGCTGCCCCTCTCCCTCCTCCATGCCATCTTCTGATCCTCTCTCTCCTCTCCACACCTAAGGAAAGTTGGGCATGAGTTTGATGCAATTTAGGTAATCAAAAGGCGACGAGAAAGCAAGAAGGCAGCCCTGCTACAAGAGACAGCAGCAGATCTTCAAAAGAAGTTTTGAAGATCCTTCAAATCAGATCCAGATCTGATTTTTGGAGAAAAGAAAGAGAAGAAGAAGATCTTTAGATCTAGCTTGAGTGGATATCGATAGAGGCCAGGTGCTTGCGTGGCTAGATCCAAAACCTCAAGCAATCAGCAGGATCATCAATGGATAATCGGATTATCCAATATCAAGGTAACATTAATTTAGATTTAATTTAATTTAATTTTTTTATTTATCAGATCATAAAATTAGATCTAAAAAATGTTAGATCTGATCTAGATCTAAAAGAAAATTTTTGAAATATGCCTCTTGATCCAATCAGATTTGAATGAACCTGATCCGAGAAAATCTGATTTTTCCCTTTCAAGATCTTCATCCTAGGATGTAGGATGCTTCATCCAAGTCCTTTATGGAGAACTAAGATGACAATCAAACTTTTATTTCCTACAGTGCGGGGATGTCATTCTCGATTAAGAGAATATCATCTACGTACAAGATAAGGAATATCACTGCTAGACTGTTTGCCTATTTATAAATGTAGGGCTCTTCTCTATTCTTAACAAAGCCATACATTTTGATCATCTTATCAAAATGTATGTTCCAACTCCAAGATGCCTACTTTAATCCATAAATAGATCTCTGAAGCTTGCACACCTTAGACTCATCTATGGATATGATTCCCTCAGGTTGTATCATATACACCACTTCGATTAGCTCTCCATTCAAAAAAGCTATTTTCACATCCATCTACCAGATTTCATAATCTAGATGGGCAGCTATCGCAAGTATTATCCAAATGAATTTGAGCATTGCCATAGGAGAGAATGTCTCATCATAGTCAATACCATAACGTTGATAATAGCTCTTAGCAACTAGATGGGCTTTATAGGTCTCCACCTTTCCATCTATGCCCCTCTTTCTTTTGAAGACCCACTTACACCCAATAGGTTTAACCACTTCGGATGGATCAACTAATGTCCACACATCATTGACCTTTATGGACTTCATTTCAAATTTTATGGCCTCAAGTCATTTCTTAGAATCAGATCTCTGCATAGCATCCATATAAGTGATCAGATCCTTATCATTCTTATTGAGTTCGATGGGATCACCGTTCCGAACAAAAAAATCATAGTGTCTATCGGATGATGTGGTACTCTACTGGATCATCTTAATGATGCAAGTACACTATGCTCCGAATATGATCTAATCAAATTCGACTCAGGTTCAGCTATAGGTGTCGATTTTTCTACCTGTTGAACTTCATCAAGTTCAATCTTAGAGGCAACAGTTCCTTCACTAAGAAACTTCTTTTCTAAAAGATTTCCTTAAGACTGATGAATATTTTTGTTCTTAGTATGATAGAAATAGTATCCTTTGGTCTCTTTTAGTTACCCTATGAAAGTGTACTTATCAGACCTAGGTCCAAGTTTATCTATAACTAATCATTTGACATAAGCTAGGCATCCCTAAATCCTAAGGTGTGAAAGTGCTGGCTTACGTCCTGTCCATATCTCATATGAAGTCTTAACTACAGACTTACTTAGAACCCTATTTAATAGATAATAAGCCAATTCGAGTGCATATCCCTAAAAGGGTATCAGCAAGCTAGCAAAATCCATCATGGATCGGACCATATCTAATAGAGTCCGATTCCTCCTTTTAGATGTACCATTATGCTATAGTATTTCTAGAGGAGTTCATTGGGAGAGAATCCCATTCTCTCCTAGATATGTGAGAAACTCACCAAAAAGGTATGCCCCCCCTCAGTCAGATCGAAGAGTTTTAATACTCTTCTCAGTTTATTTTTCTACTTTACTTTGAAATTGTTTGAATATTTTAATTGAATTCGACTTATGTTTCATCAGATAGACATATCCATATTTAGATAGATCATCTATGAAAATGATGAAGTAAAAATATCCACCTCTGGCATCTATGCTCATTGGTCCACATACATTGGTATATACTGGACCTAAGAGCTCATTGGCTCCCTCATTTTTTTTAGTAAAAGATGACTTAGTCAGTTTATCAGAAAGATAGGACTCACAGGTTGGAAGTGATTCATAATTACTAACTTCAAGAATTTTCTCTTAAGTCAATCTGTTTATCTTATTCTTATTTATACGATCTAGCCCATAATATCATAAGTAGATATCTGACATACTATCTAATCTAGGATGCTTGCCAGTTTAATAGACTATGTTAACAGATTGTGATAATATATACACATCATTGTTCAAATGTCCAGAGAAAATAGTAACATCATTCATAATGATATTATAAAATTATTTTTTTATTAAAATTTTATAATTATTTTTGGCTAGAAGGCCTACAGAAATGATATTTAAAAAGAAACTTGAATAGAAATGACAATCATCAAGAACAATAGTATGGGACTCAAATACAAGTTTTAAGATTCCTAAAGCTAGAACTGAAACTATTCTTCCATCTTCAATGTTCAGAAATCTCTTATCTTGCTCGAATCTCCTACTGACCTGTAACTCTTGCAATGAATTATAAATATGGTAAGGACTATCGATATCCAATACCCAGTCAGTATAATTATAAATAGAGAAATTGCAAGGAGTTATCATATAAATATCTTGTCCAACAACTGCTTGCTTCTTTCTTGGCTTATTCAGATCTAGGAAGCAATGTACTAAGGATAGTTCCTCTTTCAGTGCTTCTGCTTCTTGCAAAAGAAGCATTTAGCTTGACTCTTATTGGGCTTGATCTTCCTGGTCTGGCCCTGCACAGATGTTCCAGTCTGAACTTGCACCTTCTTCTTCTTATTCTTCTTCTCTTTTCTAAAGGATCAAGAACCAGAAAATAAACCTTCCACTAAGTTCACCAACTTCTTGTGGAGTTGATGATCCTTCTTAAAGTTTTGAAGCAACCCTAATAACCCATGGTAGTCAACTTTAGGCTTTGTCATTCTATAATGAGTAAGAAATGGAAGATAGGACTTGGGCAGCGAGTTCAGTATTGCATCCTTCCCAAGCTGCTTATGCAAAGAAAAGTTGAGCTTACTCAATTGTTCTATCAGCTCAATCATGTATAGTATATAATCAGTGATAGGATCCATCCCGTATCTTAGCATTGAAGATGGCATAACTAGTCTTATGCCTTTTAACATCATCAAGTGTGCCAAAAGAATCCTTCAACACTTGAGGCATATCTTTTGATGGAGCCATCTTGAATCTATGACTAAACTCATTGCTCATTACAGCTAGCATAATATAGCGCATAGTGGTTCGGTCACTGAGCCACTTCTGATAAGTATCTCTGACTGTTTCACATACATTGGGAGCTAGCTTCTCAGGTGGAGGATCCATCATACATATAGGATCCATTTATACTCTAGAACTATCTTCAACTTTTAGTACCAGCTATCGAAGTTGGGTTCCACCAACTTATCATTGTCTAACAATGATCAGAGAGATAGGAAAGTAGTGTTGCCCAGAGGTAGAAATCCAAGAGAGGAGGTGAATTGGGTTCTTTTAAAATTTTAGCCAAATTAAATTCTAAGTAAATATGTGCTTCTAATTAATAGAACTTGAGTATTTGTGATAGATATGTAATGCAATAGTGAAATTAAAATCAACTAGATAATACAAATATGTAAAGCAAGTAATGAGGGCAAGGAAAGCAAAAAACACAATACAAATATACAAGGATTTTATAGTGGTTCGATATAACCCTGCATCTACATCCACTTTTCAAGCTCTTCTTGAAAATTCTACTATAATCCCTAGATTATAGTGCATTTATTTTAACCCGAGATCACAAATATGTTAGATGTGTGCCTTAGAAGTTAGATTGGCTGACACTTATAATACACTTCTAAAGATAATTTTATAATTTTGACTATAAATTAATAAAAGAGTTATTTTCTATCACAGTGTGTATTAAGTATCTATGATGCATCCTTTGAGTTAATGGTAATGATAATTCATATTTTCAAGAGTTAAAAATTTAAGACATAAATTTTCATAATTAACTCATAAACTGCTTCCAACTGTAGGATCATCATGAGGATGGTGATCGATCCAAAAGATTGGTGTACGATCACTTTCTTAAGATAGATGAGTCTTAAATCTATAGTATGGAGATAATGGAGCGAGAATATAGGTACTCATTAGAGAATGAGGGCACTGAGCGTGACCACCTCAAGCAGTCATAAGGAAGTCTACCTTCTCGTCGATGACTGGGTCGATGCTGCAGTGATTTGTCTGATTCTTTAAGCTGAGGTGCATTAGTAGTTCATCTTGAGGATGTTATAGTTTGACTACATCATAACTCGATCTCCTAGCCATTCAAAATTTTGAGGTGTATGTTGACTATAACATGTTCATTATAGAAATTGGATTGCACCAATAGGAGATCTATTTGCCTCAGTAGATGAGGAGTAGCCCAATGATAATCATGAGATTGAGTCCTTAAGCCCATGGCCATAGTAAAGTGAAGATGATAGAAAGATTTTCTATTAGGATTTCACATCAGACTTGAATTGAATGATTAATTCATATAACGGATGTTGGATTTTACGAGTTTATCTTAACCCTTATCCTATCGAGGCTTAAGATAGAAGAATCCAATCACACAAGTAGTTGCACCGAGAGGTTCATTTTCAATTCTGATGGATTGCCACCATATACTGCTTGGTGTCACTAGTTAATTTTGGGAGCAATTAGAATAATTTTGATGATCGATCATTCTAATTGTATGAATCAAAAAAGTTTTGATCCATTAAAAGGTATTTCGATGATGTCGATGATAGAGATCGTGATATGTCTCATTACCATATGGAACTAAATCTAATTGGATCACACAAATAAGAGTTTGGGTCTGAATGTTATTAATTGAGCTAACCTAATTCAATTGATTTGGATTAGATCCAATCAGGTTTAAGGCAATCGTGCTTGCACAAGATTGAGCCTGGCTTTCTTCTTCTATGATCTTTCTAATTCATCGCAACCAAGTTAAATTTGATTTGACTCATTCTTACACCTTAAATGGGTTTATTTTCATTTGACTAGAACCAGTCCAGGTTAGATTAATTGTTGAAATTAAATCCATTCCTAGTGCAATTGTACTAGGGTCAAAAGTTGACATGTTTAGGAAAATTGAGGGTCACCTGATCAGATGCATCTAGAATTTTTTTTTAAAATTTTTTTGCTCTAATTTTTGGATAGGTGATAGGGCTCAAGACATGCTATGGATGTGCCAAAGTTTATGATTTATAGTGGTGGTTTGACTAGGTTTTGATAGAGTTTGATTTGGATCAAACTCTTAAGGGAAGAGTCCTAGTCGTAGTGGACTCTTCCTTATCTACTCATACCGCCACCTTCTAGATTGATTTTTGACATCAAAACTAGATGAGATCTAGGTTTTCACATGAAGAATAAGTTTTGAAGTCCCAACGATAAAATAAATTGATTATTGGTCAAAGAGGAACTCTATATTGCATTGGGATTAAAATCCTTTCTCACGTCAAAGAGCAAGTATCGCACAAAATAATTTTCCATGCACAAGTGCTATCACCCTCTAATATCCATACCCCCTTTATCCTCTCTCTCTTTCTCTTCTACATGCCTAAAAAGTTAGGCATAAATCAGAGAAGAAGGTCCAAGTATTTTAGTGCAAGATTTAGGTTCTATGCGATGGTGTTCGTGAGACGGATGGGCTGCCTTCAAAAATTATTTTGAAGAATTTACAGATCAGATTCAGACCTGATCTTTTGAAGAAAGATTCATGAGGAGAAGATGTTTAGATCTTATTCAAGTGAATATCAGTAGAGGTCAAGCACGTGCATGGCTCCTTCCAGAACCTCAAGAACGATTAGGATCATCGCAAGGTAATAAGATTATTCAATCAGGTACTTGAAATTAAATCTAATTTAGTTTTATTTTTAAATTTTAATATCAGATCATCATGATTAGATCTAAGAACTCTTAGATCTGATTAGATCATAAAATTTTTATAGAAAATTCTATCTCAGATCTAATCAAATCTAGACAATCCTGCAGTGAAAAATTATATTTTCCTTCAACTGATATCAGAGCTACGTTAGCAGTTCTTCAGATCTATTTTAGATCTAATTTAATTTTTATTTATATTTTGATATTAAAAAGTTTTAGATGTTACATTAGATATAATTAGATCTAAAAGAAAAAAATTAAAAATTATATGATTTAGATCTATAATGTATGAGATGTATGACTAGACTAGGAATAGAATAGTTTTATGTGTTGTCTAGTATGATCATGTTATTAATTTGATTAAATATAATTTTAAATCTATTTTTTTAATATTATAATTATTATAATCAGATCTAAAAAATAGAAAATATAGTTTTTAATTTTTAATTTATTCATATGAGATATGAAAGTTGCATACTTAGACTAGTTATAAAATAGATCTATAAAATATCTAAAATAGTTTTGATTTTGATGTGATCAAATTTAAAATTTTATTTTTTAGATTTAATATGTGATATTTTAGATCTGAAAGCATACATGCTTGATTGAGTTATGACATGAGATGTATGCAAGACATGTATAGGTTAGATCTTTGATTGTGTATGTGCTATATAATTTAGATCTAATTTATTTTGTTTTAAAAAATATATTTTTGATTAAAGCATTTCCCTTAGCCATCCAATCATAAGAATAAAGTAAGGTTTAAAGTCCCTCTCCTCCCATTCAATGAGTGTTCTTATGTTGTGTTGGGGTGCTGTGCGTTCGTCCTTAATTAGAAATCAAAATTTATTTTCTACAAAATTCTAGATCCTAAAATTTTAGAATTTTGTTACATATTTTGTTCATGAATCCAAATATAATTAAGAATTAAGATTATAAAATTAATTAGATCTAAAAAATTATAAATTTTTAGATCTAAGATATATTCATAAAATTGGATTCGAGCTTAGGTAGCTCAATTAGGTCTAGCGGTTGATCAAACCAAATCAAGAGTTAGTTAGGTGGGATCAAAGAAAGCTTAGAATTGACCAGTCTAATAGGATTAAGTCTGGGTTAAGATTGAATCACTTGAGATGTAACTCAATTAAGTCAAGACCTAATTTGGCTCCACAGTTCGAGCCTAGATTGTAGGCAAATCGATTCGTTTTGATTCGATAATTTGATATCTAAGGTAAGTCTGACAGATACGATCGACTGATTTTTAATTGGGAGCTACTCGATCTGAATGCATTCTTATCGAGTTAATGGCATATCCCTTTCACCGATCTCACTTACCTGGCCATTTATGTCTACCTAATTTTGATTTGAGGTGGCTAACCCATGCTACTAGGTTAGTTATAATTGTTATGACTAAGTCAAGTCAAGTTTAAAGAGACCTAAATTAAATCTTTCTAAGAAAATATTAAGTCTAAGATCTTCCACCATTGTAGATGTGCGGGTCCTTCCTGGGGTTGATTGTTCTTGGCTGGATACAGTATTTTAGTTGCACCAAAAAGACACAACCATGTCTATTAGGCATTGGATGCTACAGGTTGGAGGATGGATTGGGCTCAATATTTTGGATACGGTAAGAGATCCAATCAGAAATTTAATTCATGCAAATGGTGGGTCTGACTTAACTAAGGAGTGGAGCAATATTCTAGGCATGGTGAGCTTCATGAATTAGAGACCAGATTTGGGTGCACCATGATTAGAGAATATTAGACAAGAGTTGTCCACTCATCGATTGACCTATCATCAATAATTGTTAGGTGAGGTGGTGAGCTAGTCGATGGGATCGTACCATCCATTAGAAATCTATAATCATGGATATTTTTGCATCTCTACCAAGAAAGTGTAGGGATCTGAGTAAATAGTAAGAGCCTAATTTATTTAAAAATAAAATCGCTAAATAAATTGGTTAAGTCAAATTATAAAATCTAACTAGAAACTTTGACTCTCTATAGAAAAATATCTGCGTCCAATCCACTAGCCTATATCCTGGACACTCATAGACTGGCCGGACCCAACTATAAGGATTGGCTCTGAAACTTTAAAATTATTTTAGGTTTTGAGAAGTTGACTTATGTGTTAGAACAAGATCCTTCCACTTTACCAGTCCATCCATCTACTGATTAGAGAGCATCTCTGAAAAATGGATGGATGAAGATAACAAAGCTATGTATTGCATATTGGGCTCGATGTCTGATGAGCTCCAGCACCAACATGCAGACATTAAGACTAGCCATCAAATATTAGCTCACTTGCAAGAGTTGTTTGGTGAACAAAGTCGTGCAGTGAAATATCAAGTCACTAAGAGATTTTTTAAGGCTTAGATGCATGATGGACAGTCGGTCCAAGATCATTATCTAATGATGATCAAGGACTTGGAAGAGCTTGAGAAGCTCAGTATCAAGTTAAATCAGGATCTGTAGATTGATATAATTTTGCAGTCTTTGATCGATGCATACGAGCAGTTCATTATGAATTAACATATGCATAAACTGCAAAATTGTTAGATATGTATGCCCTAGAAGTCAGAATTGACTGATACTTGTAATACACTTCTAGGAGCAAAATTATAATTTTGACTATAAATAATAAAATAAATTATTTTCTATCATAAATGTATATTTAGTATTTGTGATACATTCCTTAAGTTAATGGTAATGATAATTCATATTTTCAAGAGTTGAAAATTTAAGATATGAATTTTCGTTATTAATTCATAAAATGCTCCTGATCGTAGGATCATCATGAGGATGGTGACTGATTCGAAAGGTTGGTGTACAATTACTTTTTTATAGTAGATGAGTCTTGAGTCTATGGTGTAAAGATACAAGAGTGAGAGTACATATGCTCGTTAGAGAACGAGGGCACTGAGCGTGACCACCTCGAGCAGTCTACCTTTCAAATGACTAGCTCGAAGCTATAGTGGTGTGTCTGGTTCTTTGACTTAAGGTGTATCGATAGTTCACCTCGAGGGCATTATAGTTTGACTACACCATGACTAGGTCTCCTAGCCATTCAGAATCCTGAGGTGTATGTTAGCTATAGTATGTTCATTGTAGGAATTGGATTGCACCAAGAGAGAATCTATCTACCTCTGTAGATGAGGAGTAGCCCTATGATGATCATGAGAATCAAGTCCATAAGTCCATGGCCATGGCAAAGTGAAATAATAGAAAGAGTTTCTATTAAGGTTTTCACATCGAACTTGAATCAAATGATTAAATCATATGACAAAAATTAGGATTTGACGAGTTCACCTTAACCCTAATCTGATCAGGGCTCAAGATAGAAGAACTTAATCACATAGGTAGCTGCACCGAAAGGTTCATTTTTAATTTTGATGGGTTGCCATCATATACTACTAGGTGTCATTGGTAGATTTTGAGAGTAATTAGAATGATTTGGATGATTGATCATTCTAGTTGTCTGAATCAGAAAAGTTCTGATCCATCGAAAGGTGTTTCGATGATGTCGATGATAGAGATCGCGACATATCCCATTACCATATAGAACTGAACCTAACTGGGTCACACAAATAAGGGTTTGGATTTGGATATCATCAATTGAACTAATCCAGTTCAATTGATTTGAATTAGCTTTAATTAGGTTCAAGAAAATCATGCTAGCATACAATTGAGCCTAACGTTCTCCTTCTACAATCATTAAAAGTTGTCTCGACTGAGCCAAATAAGTTTGTGCTCACTTAGGTACCTTTACTTGGTCGACTGGAGCTTGTCCAGGTTAGAAAAGGGTTGTCTTAATTTATGAGATAAATTTGAGACAACACCTGCCATTTTCCATCACTTGCTAATTCTTATCTTTTGACTTTGGTCAAACATTGACTTTTGATACTTAGACATCTATCCATGTATCATGCATCCATAGGAGATTTATTTTGGACCAGTCAACCTACTAAAAAGTAGGTGGACCAAGGGTGCATGCCTAAGGAGGCGTGCACCCATGGATAGAGGCGCTTGGAGTCCCATATAGATAGGACTCCGGTTACTTTGGGGTATCTACTTAGGTGGTGCCTAGGAATAGACTTTGACCAGTCTTAGGCACCATCTAAAGATGATTAAGAGGGGCTCTCATCTGATTGGATCAGGTGATATCATCCCACCAATCAGATTTAAATCTGATTGCATGGAGCGACGTGATTGGTCGAGATGATGTGGCACTGCATGGCGCAGCAGGATCTATAAAAACCCTATCTATGCCAAACTTTAGAGAAGATCTCCAATAACCTATGCCACGAGGCTGCCCCTCTCCCTCCTCCATGCCATCTTCAAGTTCCCTCTCTCCTCTCCACACCCAAGGAGATTTGGGCTCCAGTTTGGTGCGATCCAGGCAAGAGAAAAGTGATGAGAAAAGAAGAAGGAAGCACTGTTGCAAGAGACGATTCCAGATCTTCAAAAGGAGTTTTGAAGATCCTCCAAATCAGATCTAGATCTAATATTTGGAGAGGTGATAAAGAAGTAGAATATCTCTAGATTTAGCCTGAGTGGATATCGGTAGAGGCCAGGCACTTGCGTGGCTAGATCCAGAACCTCAGGCAATCAGCAGGATCATCATAGGGTAATCTGATTATCCAACAAAAGGTACAAAATTAAATAAAATTTAATTTATTTTTATTTTATTTTATTAGATCTATAAAATTAGATTTAAAATATCTTAGATCTAATTTAGATTCAAAAAAAAAATTGAAATATCTCTCTTGATCCAATCAAATCTGAACAAATCTGACCCAAAAAATTAGAATTTTCTCTTTAACTGATATCAGAGCCAGGTTCCTATAAATAATTTAGATCTAATTTTAATTTATTTTTTTATCTAATAATTAGATGATTTTAAATGTTACATGAGATGTGATTAGATCTAAAATCAAAAAATTAAAATTAAATAATTTAGATCTAAGTTTTATAAGATGCATGACTAGTTGTAAAATAGAATTATTCTATACATAGTCTTGCCTGATCATAATTTAATTTGATTAAGTTATAATTTTAGATTAATTTATTTACTATTTTTTGATATTATAAATATCATAATAAGATCTAAAAAATAGTAAATAAAATTATTTAATTTTTGATTCATATGAGATATGATGAATGCATGTTTAGACTAGTTGTAGAATAGTTCTACATAATTATCAAGAATAGAATTTAATTTGATGTGATCAATTTAAATTTAATTTTTTAGATAATTATGAGATAATTTAGATCTAAAAATATGCATGATATGATACATGAGATGTATGCAAAATATGTTTAAAGTTAGATTAATTTTTATATATGAGATATATGATGTAGATCTAACTAGTTTTGTAGTCTTATATTTTTGATTAAGGCATTCCCCTTGACCATCCGATCATAAGAATAAAGTAGGGTTTAAATGTCCTCTCCTTCCATTTGATGGGGTGTTCTTATGATGTGTAGGGGTGCTGCACGTTTGTCCTTAATCAAAAATCAAGAACTTATTTTTTGTAAAATCTTAGATCCTGAAATCTTAGGATTTTATTTATATGTTTTATTTGTGAACCTTAAACTTAATTAAGAATTAAGATTATGAAATATGTTAGGACTAAAATTAAGAATTTCAGATCTAAGACATATTCATAAAATTAGGTTCGAGCTTGGGTAGCTCAATTAGGTCTAAGCGATTGATCAAACCGAATCAAGAGTTGGTTAGAAGGGATCAATAGTGCTTAAATTGACCAGTCTAATAGGATTAAGTCTAGATCAAGATCGAGTCACGTGAGTGATCGATCAAGCTAAGACCTAATTAGGCTCAGTGGTTAGAGTCTGAATTATAGGCTAACCCAATTGGTTCTAGCTCAACAATTTAGTGTCTAAGGTAAGTTTGGCAGATACGATCGATTGATTTTTAATTAGAAGCTACTCGACTCGAATGCATTCTTATCGAGTTAATGACATATCCCTTCCATCGATCTCACTTATCTATCCATATTTGTTGGCTCAGTCCTGATTTGAGGTGGCCAATAATCCAAGCTAACCCATGCCACTAGGTTAGTCATAATAGTTATGATTATGTCAAGTCTAGTTTAATGAGATCTAAATCAAATCTCTCTAAGAAAAGATTAAGTCTAAACTCTTCCACCATTATAGATGTGCGGGCCCTTTCCGAGGTTGATTGTTCTTGGCTGGTTACAATGATTTAGTTGCATCAGAAAGATGCAATTATGTCTATTAGGCATTGGATGCTATGGGCTGGAGGATGGATTGGGCTCAATATTTTGGATACGATGAGAAACTCAATTAGAAATCCAATCTATGCAAATGGTGGGTCTGACTTAACTAAGGAGTGGATCAATATTCTGGGCATGGTGAGATTCACGAATTAGAGATCAAGTTTGGATGCACCATGATTAGAGAATCATTGAACAAGAGTTGTTCACTCATTGGTTAACCCATCACCAATAACTGTTAGGTGAGGTGATGAGTCAGTTGGTGGGACCGCACAATCCACTAAAAATCATTAATCATGAAGATTTTCGTATCTCTACAGAGAGAGTGTAGGAATCCAAGAAAATAGTGGGAGCTAATTTATTTAAAAATAAAATTTTTAAATAAATTGGTCAAATCTTAATTACAATATCTACTAGAAACTTTGACTCTCTATAGAAAAATGTCTGCATCCAACCCACTAGCACGAATCCTAGACACACATAGGCTGACTGGACCCAATTATAAGGATTGGCTCTAAAATTTCAAAATTATTTTGGTTTTGGTGAAGTTAACTCATGTATTGGACCAGGATCCTCCTATCTTACCAGCTCGTCCATCCGCTGAATAGAGAGCATCTCTTGATAAGTGGACGGACAAAGATAACAAGATCAGATACTACATGTTAGGCTCGATGTCTGATGAGCTTCAGTGCCAACATAAAGATATCAAGACTGTCCGTCAAATGTTGGCTTACCTATAAGAGATATTTGGTGAACAGAGTCATGCAGCCAAGTATCAAATCACAAAATGACTATTCAAGGCTAAAATACATGATGGGCAGTCAGTCCAAGATCATTATCTAATGATGATCAAAGATTTGGAAGAGCTTGAGAAGCTCGAAGTGAAGTTGGACCTGGATCTACAGAATGATATAATTTTGCAATCTTTGACTGATGCATATGGACAGTTCATCATGAACTACCATATGCATAAACTTCAAAATTTTCTGATCGAACTTATGAACATGCTGGTTATTGCTGAGCTTTCTATGAAAGGTTCTAAAGGCTCAGTGCTTGCTATGAAACAGACTTCTTCCAAGAGAAAGTCTTTTTGAAAGAAGAAGAAGTCTGTGAAAAAGCAGAAGGTGGAAGGAGAAAAGAAGAAAAAGGCAGAGCTGAAGAAGAAAACTGCTGACAAAAGAAAGTATTTTCATTGCAACAATGACGGCCACTGAAAGCGAAACAACCCTACTTACCTAGCCACCCTGAAGAATAAGAAGGAGGTAGGTCCTTCTGAAGGTATGCTTGTTATTGAGTCTAACCTTATGATTTCTTCTGCATCCAGTTGGATGCTTGACTTTGGTTCTAGTGCTCATTTATGCACTTTCATGCAAGGTCTTGAGGATAGCAGGAGGCTGAGGGATGGTGAGATGATCCTATGCGTCAAAAATGGAGCAAGAATTGCTACTATGGTCATAAAAACATACCCTCTTCGACTACCATCTGGTTTAGACTTAGTATTAAAAGATTGTTATTATGTGCCTATAGCAAGCAAGAATTTGATTTCTGTTTTTTGCCTAGCACTAGAAGGCTATGTAATTAATTTTCTTAAGGACCATTGTAACATTCTTTATGAAAAAAATAAAATTGCAAGTGATTTTCTTATTAACAGTCTTTATCAGTTAAATATTGATGTATTTGTTTTTAATATCAAGCAAAATGTGAATGCCATGAAATGACCTAGGTATAGTCCAAACGACAGGTATCTATGGCACCTAAGACTAGGTCATATAGTAGAAGATAGGGTTAACAAATTGGAGAAAACTAGACTATTGAGTCCATTGACTTTCGAGTCATATCCAATTTGTGAATCTTATCTTCATGGCAAAATGACTAAACTTTCTTTTCTAGGACATGGGGAAAGGGCCATGGATCTTCTTGCCCTAGTACATATTGATGTGTGCGGCCCATTTGATGTGTCGACCAAAGGCAACTTTATCTACTTCATAATCTTTACTGATAATTTATCTAGGTATGGGTATGTGTATCTTACGAGACACAAGTCTAATGCTTTTGAAAAGTTCAAAAAATTTAGACATGAAGTAGAAAAGCAAACTGAAAAATCCATTAAGGTTCTTCGATCAGATCAAGGAGGTGAATACCTTAGTCAGAAATTCCTAAACTATCTCAAGAAAAATGGCATAGTCTCTTAATGGACTCCACCTAGAACACCTCAACTCAATGAAGTTTCAGAATGGAGGAATCAGATCCTATTAGATATGGTTCGATCCAGATGAGCTTCACAGATCTTTCTGATTTTCTTTAAGGATACTGTTTGTTAACTATAATATATTTACTAAATAGGGTTCCTTCTAAAACCATTCCTACCATACTATATGAGATATGGCATGGTAAGAAACCAAGTCTGAGTCATCTCAGAATTTGGGATTGTCCGGCTCATGTCAAAAGACAACAAGCAGACAAGTTAGACTTTAGGTCCTTTAGAGCTTGATTTATAGAATATCCTAAAGAGTTATTAGGATATTATATCTACATTCTAGAAGATCACAATACGATTGTGAGTTATCATGCCATCTTTCTTGAAAAATAGTTTATTCAAGATAGTGGCATTGGAAAGTAGATCAAGCTCGATGAGAAAGTCTCATAAGAGTAATGAGCTAAGGACCAAATGGACCCAAATCAAGTTGAGCCAATATAATCACTACCTCCTCCACCTCATAAATTAGATAAGGTTTTTCGTTCTCTTAAGAGGTACTTAGGTACTATTTTAGAGAAAATAGAAAAAATATTCCTCGTAAGTAATGGGGTTCATGGTGATGATCCCAAAACCTATAATGAGGCGATATCAGAGATCGACTCCGAGAAATGGTTAGAGATAATGAAGTCAAAAATTGACTCGATGCACTCAAACCAAGTCTGAACCTTAGTAGATCCACCAGAAGGTATAGTACCTATTGGGTGTAAATGGATCTACAAGAGAAAAATTGGTGTAGATGAAAATATGGAGACATTTAAAGCTAGATTAGTGGTAAAAGGATATAGTCAATGCAAAGGCATTGATTACCAGGATATCTTTTCATCAGTAGCTATGCTAAAATTCATTCGCACATTGCTTGCTATTATAGCCTATTTTGATTATGAAATATGGCAAATGGACGTAAAATTGATATGCTTAAATGGATATCTTGAGGAAAATATCTATATGGAATAGCCGTTAGATTTCACATCCAGTGATACTGATCATAAGGTATGCAAGCTGCAAAGATCCATATATGGACTTAAGCAAGCATCTCAGAGCTGGAATAGTCATTTCAATGATGTGATCAAATTATTTGGTTTCATCAAGAATGAGGAGGAACCATGTGTTTTCAAAAAGATCAGTGGGAGCACTATTGTCTTCCTCGTATTGTACGTGGATGATATCCTCCTTATTGGAAATGATATTTTTATGTTGACCATAATTAAAATATGGTTATCCAAAGAATTCTTCATGAAAGACCTAGGAGAAGTATCATTTATTCTAGGATTTAAGATCTATAGAGATAGACCGAATATGATGCTAGAACTTTCACAGAAGATGTACGTAGAGGAAGTGCTAAAGAGGTTTAGCAAGGAAAACTCTAAGAGGAGTTTGGTACCCTTGAGACATGGCATTCATCTTTCCAAGAAGATGTGCCCTAGCACACCTGAGAAAATAGGATGCATGAGCAAGATCATTTATGCTTCAGCAATAGGGAGCCTCATGTATGCCATGTTATGTACACGACCTAATATAACCCATGCTATGAGTGTCACAAGCAAATATCAGTCAAATCCAGATGAAGAATACTGGACTTCTATGAAATGTATTCTTAAGTACTTGAGAAGAACTAAGGCTATGCTGTTGGTTTTTGGTAATGGAGAACTCCAAGTCTAGGATTATACAGACTTGAATTTTATGTTCGATGAAGATGATCGAAAGTCGACATCTAGGAGTCTATTTGTGTATAATGATGGAGCTGTCAGTTGGAAGAGTTTCAAGCAGGCAGTGATAGCAGATTCCACTATGGAAGTAGAATACATTGCTGCATCAGAAGCTGTGAAGGAGGCATTTTGGTAGAAGAAGTTTACTGCAGAGATTGGAGTGATGCCATTAGATGCCATTCCTCTATACTGCAACAACAATGGTGCCATAGCCCTTGCTAAAGAGTCGACATCTCACCGAAAATCCAAGCACATCGAGCGGCGATACCACCTTATCCGCAATTATCTCGAGAAGGGTTACGTTGAGGTCAAGAGAGTCGACTTCGCAGACAATGCAATGGACCCACTTACAAAGCTGTTGGGCCAGCAAAAGATCGAAGCCCATCTTGAGAAGATGGGATTTAGATTTATAGCCAATTAGCTTTAGGTCAAGTGGGAGTTTGTTAGATATGTGTGCCCTAGAAGCTATAATTGGTTGACACTTGTAATACACTTCTAGGGGCAAAATTATAATTTTAACTATAAATAATAAAAGAAGTTATTTTCTATCACAAATGTGTATTTAGTGTCTGTGATACATCCCTTGAGGTAATGATAATGATAATTCTTATTTTTAAGAGTTGAAAATTTAAGACATGAATTTTCGTTATTAACTCATAAAATGCTCCTGACTGTAGGATCATCATGAGGATGGTGACTAATCCGAAAGATTGGTGTACAATCATTTCTTTATAGTAGATGACTTTTGAGTCTACGGTGTAGAGACACCGGAGCGAGAGTATAGGTACTCGTTAGAGAATGAGGGCACTGAGCGTAACCACCTCAAGCAGTCATAAGAAAGTCTATCTTCTCGTCGATGACTAGCTCAAAGCTGTAGTGGTGTGTCTGGTTCTTTGACTTGATGTGCATCGATAGTTCATCTTGAGGGTGTTATAGTTTGACTATACCATGACTCGATCTCCTAGTCATTCGGAATCCTGAGGTGTATGTTGGCTATAGCATGTTCATCGTAGGAATTAGATTGCACCAAGAGGGAATCTATCTACCTTGGTAGATGAGGAGAAGCCCTATGATGATCATGAGAATCAACTCCATAAGCCCATGGCCATGGCAGAGTGAAATTATAGAAAGAGTTTCTATTAAGGTTTTCACATCAGACTTGAATCAAATGATTAAATTATATGACAAAAATTAGGATTTGTCGAGTTCACCTTAATCCTAATCTGATCGAGGCTCAAGGTAGAAGAACTTAATCACATAGGTAGCTGCATCGAGAGGTTCATTTTTAGTTTTGATGGATTGCCACTATATACTGCTAGGTGTCACTGGTGGATTTTGGGAGCAATTAGAATGATTTGAATGATCGATCATTCTAGTTGTCTGAATCAGAAAAGTTCTGATCCATCGAAAGATATTTCGATGATATCGATGATAGAGATCATGACATATCCCATTACCATATAGAACTGAACCTAACTGGATCACACAAACAAGGGTTTGGATCTGGATATCATCAATTGGACTAACCCAGTTCAATTGATTTGAATTAGATTTAATTAGGTTCAAGAAAATCGTGCTAGCACATGATTGAGCCTAATGTTCTCCTTCTACAATCATTAAAAATTATCTCGACTGAGCCAAATGAGTTTGTGCTCACTCAGGTATCTTTACTCGGTCTAACTGGAGTCTGTCCAGATCAAAAAATGGTTATCTTAATTTATGAGATAAATTTGAGATAACACCTATCATTTTTCGTCATTTGCTAATTCTTATCTTTTGACTTTGGTCAAACATTGAATTTTGACACTTAGACATCTGCCCATGTGTCATGCATCCATAGGAGATTTATTTTGGACCAGTCAACCTGCTAAAAAGTAGGTGAACTAGGGGTGCATGCCTAGGGAGGCATGCGCCCATGGATAGAGGTGCCTGGAGTCCCATACAGATGGGACTCTAGTTACTTCGGGATATCTACTTAGGTGGCGCCAAGGAATAGACTTTGACCAGTCTTAGGCACCATCTAAGGATGATTAAGAGGGGCTCTCATATAATTAGATCAGGTGATATCATCCAACCAATCAGATTTAGATCTGATTGCACGAAGTGACGTGATTGGTCGGGATGATGTGGCACTGCATGGCGCAGTAGGGTCTATAAAAACCCTGTTTGCGCCATGCTTTAGAGAAGATCTCCAATAGCCCATGCCATAAGGCTGCCCCTCTCCCTTCTCCATGCCATCTTTAGGTCCCCTCTCTCCTCCCCATGCCCAAGGGGATTTGGGCTCCAGTTTGGTGTGATCTAGGCAAGAGAAAGATGATGAGAAAAGAAGAAGGCAGCACTGCTGCAAGAGATGATTTCAGATCTTCAAAAGGAGTCTTGAAGATTTTCAAAATCAGATCTAGATTTAATATTTGGAGAGATGATAAAGAAGTAGAAGATCTCCAGATTCAGTCCAAGTGGATGCCGGTAGAGGCCAGGCACTTGCGTGGCTAGATCCAGAACCTCAGACAATCAGCAGGATCATCATAGGATAATCAAATTATTCAAGAAAAGGTATAAAATTAAATCAAATTTAATTTACTTTTATTTTATTTTATTAGATCTATAAAATTAGATCTGAAATATCTCAGATCTGATTGGATTCAAAAGAGAAATTTTTGAAATATGTCTCTTGATCCAATCAAATCTGAACGAATCTGATCCGAGAAATTGGAATTTTCCCTTCAAAAATACCTTGGCTAAACTTATGAATATGTTGGTTACTGCTGAGCTCTCTATGAATGGTGCAAAGTGCTCAGTGCTTGTTGTGGAATGGACTTCTTCCAAGAGAAAATATTTTGAAAAGAAGAAGAAGTCCGTGAGGAAGCAGAAGATATATTATGGAAAGAAGAAGAAGGTAGAGCTGAAGAAGAAGGCCGATAAGAAAAAATATTTCTATTACAACACTGACAGCTAGTGGAAGTGGAACTGCCCTCTATACCTGACCAGCCTAAAGAACAAGAAGGAGATAGGTCCTTCTTGAGGTATGCTCCTTATAGAATCTAACCTTATGGTTTTTTTTGCATCTAGTTGGATGCTTGACTCTGTTTCTAGTACTCACTTGTGCACTTCTATGTAGGATCTTGAGGATAGTAGGAGGCTGAGGGATGGTGAGATGATCTTACATGTCGAAAATGGAGCAAGAGTTACTGTTGTGGCCATGGAAACCTACGATCTTTGACTACCATCAGGATTAGATCTAATTCTTAAAGATTATTTTTATGTGCCTGCAGTAAGCAAGAATTTGATTTCTATTTAGCACAAGAAGGCAATGTAATTAGTTTTCTTAAGGATCATTATAATATTTTTTATGAAAAAAATAAAATTGCAAGTAGTTTTCTTATAAATGGTCTCTATCAGTTACATATTGATTTATCTATTTTTAATATCGAGTAAAACATGAATACTATAGGATCAAAGTGATCTAGGGATAGTCTAAATGATAGATATCTTTAGCACCTTAGGCTAGATCATATAGCTGAAGATAAAATTAATAAATTAGAGAAATTTGGGCTATTGAGTTCGTTAACTTTCGAGTCATATCTGGTTTGTGAATCATGCCTTCATGGCAAAATGACCAAGCTTCTTTTTATAGGACATGGGGAAAGGGCCATGACCTACTTGCCTTAGTACATACTGATGTATGTGGCCCATTTGATGTGCTGGCTAGGGGCAATTATGTCTACTTCATCACCTTTATCGATGATCTATCTCGGTATGGATATGTGTATTTGATGTGACATAAGTCTGAAGCTTTTGAAAGGTTCAAAAAATTTAGACTCAAAGTAAAAAAATAAATAAAAAAATTTATTAAGGTTCTTCGATCAGATTGAGGAGGCGAATACCTTAGTCGAGAATTCTTAGACTATCTTAAGGACAATGGCATAGTCTCACAATGAACTCTATCTGGAACACCTCAACTCAATGAGATTTTAGAATGAAGAAATCAGACCCTATTAGATATGGTTTGATCCATGATGAGTTTCATAGACCTTCCTGAGTTTCTTTGGGGACATAGTTTGAGGACCGCTATATATTTACTGAATATAATTTTCTCTAAAATCATTCCTACCATACCATATGAGATATAGTATGATAAGAAACCAAGTCTGAGTCATCTCAGAATTTAGGGTTGTTCGGCTCATGTCAAGAGATAATAGACGGATAAATTAGAATCTAGATCCTTTAGAGCTCAATTTATTGGATATCCTAAAGAGTCATTAGGATATTATTTCTATCTCCTAGAAGATTATAATATAATTATGAGTCGACATGCCATCTTTCTTGAAAAATAGTTTATTCTAGATGGTGGCATCGAAAGATAGATTAGACTCGAGGAGAAAGTCTCCCATGAGATAAGAAACTTATGAAACCCAATCAGATTGAGCCGACCCAGACACTACCTCCTCCACCTAGATCAAGTAGAATTTTCTATCCTTTTGAAAGATACTTAGGTACTATCTCAAAAGACGTAAAAAAAATATTCCTCATAGGAAATGGGGTTCATGGTGATGATCCCAAAACCTATGATGAGATGATATCAGATATCGACTCCAAGAAATGGTTAGAGATAATGAAGTCAGAGATTGACTCAATGCATTCGAAGCAAGTCTGGACCTTAGTAGATCCACCTAAAGGTATAATACCTATTGGGTGTAAATGGATCTTCAAGAGAAAGATAGATGCTGATGGAAATGTAGAGAAATTTAAAGCAAGGCTCGTAGCAAAAGGTTATAGTCAACATGAAGGCATTGACTATCAGGATACTTTTTCACCAGTAGCTATGCTCAAATCCATCTGCACATTGCTTGCTGTTGCAGCCAATTTCAATTACAAAATATGATAGATGGACATAAAAATGGCATTCTTAAATAGATATCTTGAGGAAGATATCTATATGGAACAACCACTAGGTTTCACATCTAGTGATGATGATCACAACGTATGCAAGCTACAAAGATCCATATATGGACTTAAGCAAGCATCTCGGAGCTGGAATGCTCGTTTCAATGATGTAATCAAATCATTTGAATTTATCAAGAACGAGGAGTCCTATGTTTTTAAAAAGGTCAGTGGTAGCACTGTTGTCTTCCTCGTACTGTATGTGGATGACATCCTTCTAATTGAAAATGATATTTTCATATTGACTATAGTCAAAATATGATTGTCTAAAGAGTTCTCTATGAAAGATCTAGAAGAGGCATCCTTTATTCTAGGAATTAAGGTCTATAGGGATAGAGTGAATAGGATGCTGGGTCCCTCACAGAAGATGTACATAGAGGAGGTGCTGAAAAGATTCAGCATGAAAAACTTCAAGAAGGATTTAGTACCCTTTAGACATAGCATTTATCTCTCCAAGAAGATGTGCCCTAGCACACCTGAGGAGATGGAATGCATGAGCAAGATCCCTTATGCTTCGGCAATAGGGAGCCTCATGTATACTATGCTATGTACACGACCTAATATTGCACATGCTGTGAGTGTCACAAGTAGGTATCAGTCGAATCCAGATGAAAAGTACTAAACTTCTATGAAATATATCCTTAAGTACTTAAGAAGGACTAAGGATATGTTTCTAGTTTTTGGTAATGGAGAACTCCAGATCCAGGGGTATATAGATCGAAAGTCGACAACTAAAAATCTATTTATTTGTAATGATGGAGCTGTCAGTTGGAAGAGTTCCAAGTAGATGGTGATTGTAGACTCCACTATGGAAGTAGAGTACATCACTGTGTCCGAGGCTACAAAGAAGGTACTCTTGTGTAAAAAGTTCACCATAGAGCTTGAAGTGATGCCATCAGATGCTATCCCTCTATACTGTGATAACAATGGTGCCATAGCTCTTACTAAGAAGCCGAGGACTCACCAAAAATTCAAGCACATCGAGCGATGATACCATCTTATCCGCGATTATCTTGAGAAGGGATATGTCGAGGTCAAGAGAGTCAACACAGCAGATAATGTGGCTGACCCGCTGATAAAGCCATTAAGCCAGTAGAAGATCGAAGCCCACTTTGAGAAGATGGAACTTAGATTTGTAGCCAATTGACTTTAGGTCAAGTGGAAGTTTATTAGATGTGTGCCCTAGAAGCTAGATTGGCTGACACTTGTAATACACTTTTAAGAATAATTTTATAATTTTAACTATAAATTAATTAAAGAATTATTTTTTATCATAGTGTGTATTTAAAGTGTTTGTGATACATCCTTTGAGTTAATAGTAATGACAATCTATATTTTTAAGAGTTGAAAATTGAAGACATGAATTTTCATAATTAACTCATAAATTGCTTCCGATCGTAGGATCATTACGAGGATGGTGATTGATCTGGAAGGTTATTGTATGATCGCTTTCTTAGGATAGATGAGTCTTAAGTTTATGGTGTGGAGACATCAGAGCGAGAGTGCAAATTCTCATTAGAGAATGAGGGCACTGAGCGTGACCACCTCAAACAGTCATAAGAAAGTCTACCTTCTCGTCGATAACTTGCTCGATGCTGTAGTGGTGTATCTAATTCTTTGATCTGAGGTGTATCGGTAGTTCATCTTGAGAGTGTTATAGTTTGACTATACCATAACTCGATCTCTTAGCCATTCAGAATCTTGAGGTGTATGTTGGCTATAGCATGTTCATTATAGAAATTGGATTGCACCAATAGGAGATCTATCTACCTCGGTAGATGAGGAGTAGCTTTATGATAACCATGAGATTGAGTCTTTAAGCCCATGGCCATGGCAGAGTAAAGATGATAGAAAGAGTTTCTATTAGAGTTTGACATCGGACTTGAATCAAATGATTAATTCATATGATGGATGTTGGGTTTGATGAGTTTATCTTAACCCTAATCCTGTTGGGGCTCAAGATAGAAGAACCTAATATAGGTAGCTACACCGAGAGATTCACTTTAAGTTTTGATAGGTTGCCACCATATATTGCTAGGTGTCACTAGTAGATTTTGGGAGCAATTAGAATGATTTTGCTGATTGATCATTCTAATTGTATGAATCAAAAAAGTTCTGATCCATCGAAAGATGTTTCGATGATGTTGATGATAGAGATCGTGACATGTCTCATAACCATATGAAACTAAATCTAACTAGATCATACAAACAAGGGTTTGGGTCTGGATGTCATCAATTGAGCTAATCCAGTTCAATTGATTTAGATTAGATCTAATCAAGTTCAAGATAATCATGCTAGCACTCGATTGAGCTTAGATTTCTTCTTTTATAATCTTTCTGATTCATCACAACTGAGTCAAATTTGATTTGACTCATTTCTATATCTTGAATGGATTTATTTTCATTTGACTAAAATCAGTCCAGGTTAGATTATTTGTTGAAACTAAATCCATTCCTAGTGTAATTGGACTAGGGTCAAAAGTTGACCTATTTAAGAGAATTGATGGTCACCTGATCAGATACTTCTAGAAAATTTTTTGGAATATTTTTTGCTCTAATTTTTGGATATGTGATAGGGCTTGAGACATTCTATGGGTGTGCCAAATTTTATGATTTATGGTGGTGGTTTGACTAGGTTTTGATAGAGTTTAATTTGGATCAAACTCTTAAGGGAAGAGTCCTAGGCGTAATGAACTCTTTCTTATCTACTAATGCTGCTACCTTCCATATTGATTTTTGGCATCAAAACTAGATGAGATCTGAGTTTTCATGTGGAGAATAAGTTTTGAAGTCCCAACAATAAAATAAATTAGTTATTTGGTCAAAGAGGGACTCTATGTGATGTTGAGATTAAAAACCTTTCTCACGTCAAAGAGCAAGTATTGCACAAAATAATTTTCCATGCCCAAGTGCTGTCACCCTTTGATATCCCACTACCTCTCTATCCTCTCTCTCCCTCACTTCAACATGCTTAAAAAATTAGGCACAAATTAGAGAAGAAGGTCCAAGTATTTTTGTGCAAGATTCAGGTTCTATGCGATGGTGTTCATGAGACGGATGGGCTACGTTCAGAAATTATTTTGAAGGACTTATAGATCAGATTCATATCTGATCTTTTGAAGAAAGATTCATAAGGAGAAGATATCTAGATCCTATCTGAGTGGATCTTGGTAGAGGCTAGGAGCATGCATGGCTTCTTCTAGAACCTCAGAAACAATCAGGATCATCACAGGATAATAAGATTACCCAATCATGTACTTAAAATTAAATCTAATTTAATTTTATTTTTAAATTTTAATATCAGATTAGCATGATCAAATCTGACGACTCTTAGATTTGATCAGATCATAAAAATTTTAGTAAAAAATTTTGTCTTAGATTTGATCAGATCTGGATGATCCTACCATGGAAAATCAGATTTTTCTTCGAAACAAACTCAGTTGGTTTTACCGGGTTCACCAACCATAATCCTACATCGATAGTTTTTTAGGATTCACTATCAATCTAGTTGATTTTATAGACTCACCAACCAAAATCTATATACCACCTAATTATCGGCTTGGATCAGCCTATACCCCAAGTTTCTTACCCCAAAGAAATTTATAAAGAAAACATAAATATAAATATTAAAATTCAGCATAAGAAAGAAAATAAAAAGAAAATTCTTTTGGAGCTCAAAGAAGAGGTTGAATGAATGCTTTTTGGTAGCTTCTCTTTTCTTCAAATGGTGTCGAGAGATTGCTTGAAGTGTTGTGGAAGATGACTCTTGGATGTCCTCTAAATTTGAAGCTCAAATCTCTCTCTTTCCTCCTTTTATTGGATATTCAATATAACACTTTCTTCTTGAATGATTTTCTTTCTTAAATTCTTAAAAATTTCATCCAAAATATTTTTCTAACTCTTTTTATACTTGGGTGTGGCTTAGGAGTGAGTTTTGGTTATTGGAAAGCTTGATCTAGCCATTTGAGTGGAGAATGGCATGTTTGAAAAAGTTGCAGAAAACTAGTCATTTATAGCCATTGTAGTCACTGAGTCGGCTTAGTTTTTGACTGGGTCAGCTCAGTTTTTTACTGGATCGACTTAATTTTTAGCTGGGTCGGCTTAATTTTTAGCTGGGTCGGCTCAGTATCAATAGACTTCAAAAATTAGCTTTCTATTTTTCTATTTTCTGAGACTAAGCTGATTCAGTTTTTCATTAGATCATCTAAGTTCTCAGCCATCAATAATTCTGCATTTATTTCTACATGAGTGTCTTTTAATCTTCAACTTTTAAGGACTTCTTCCACCTTGACTTTTATAGTCTTTCCCATCATTAAGGCTTCCAAAACTTCTTATTTGAGCTTTATTTGAGCATTTGAAGTTATTCTTTTCTTTGACTTTTCTTCTTTTGAGGGGATTGTTAGTTGTGTGCCTAAGAAGTCAGATTGGCTGTCACTTGTAATACACTTCTAAGAGTAATTTTATAATTTTGACTATAAATTAATAAATAAATTATTTTTTATCATAGTGTGTATTTAAAAGTATCTGTGATACATCCTTTGAGTTAACGATATCGATAATTCATATTTTCAAGAGTTGAAAATTTAAGACATAAATTTTCATAATTAACTCATAAACTGCTCTCAATCGTAGGATCATCACGAGGATGGTGATCGATCCAAAAGATTGGTGTATGATCACTTTCTTAGAATAGACATGTCTTAAGTCTATGGTGTGGAGATACCAGAGCGAGAGTACAAGTACCCATTAGAGAATGAGGGCACTGAGCGTGACCACCTCGAGTAGTCATAAGAAAGTCTACCTTCTCATCGATGACTGACTCAATGCTGCAGTGGTGTATCTAGTTCTTTAACTTGAGGTGCATCGATAGTTCATCTTAAGGGTGTTATAGTTTGACTACACCATAACTCGATCTCTTAGCCATTCAGAATCCTGAGGTATATGTTGACTATAGCATGTTCATTGTAGGAATTAAATTGCACCAATAGGGGATCTATCTGTCTCGGTAGATGAGGAGTAGCCCTATGATAATCATGAGATTGAGTCCATAAGCCCATGGCTATGGCAGAGTGAAGATGATAGAAAAATTTTCTATTAGGGTTTCACATTGGACTTGAATCAAATGATTAATTCATATGATGGACATTGAGTTTGATGAGTTCACCTTAACCCTAATCCTATCGGGGCTCAAGATAGAAGAGCCCAATCATATAGATAACTATATCAAGAGGTTCACTTTTAGTGCATATACTGCTAGATATCACTGGTGGATTTTGGAGCAATTAGGATGATTTTGATGATCAATCATTCTAATTATATGAATCAAAAAAGTTCTAGTCCATCGAAAGGTATTTCGATGATGTCGATGATGGATATCACGACATGTCTCATTACCATACATAATTAAACCTAACTGAGTCACACAAACAAGAGTTTGGATTTGGATATCATCAATTGAGCTAAGTTAGTTTGATTGATTTGGATTAGATCCAATCAGGTTTAAGGTAATCATTCTAGCACATGATTAGCCTAACTTTCTCTTTCTGAAATCTTTCTGATTCATCGCAATCAAGTCAAATTTAATTTAATTTATTTTTGTATTTAGAATGGATTTATTTTCATCTAACTAGAATAAGTCCAAGTCAGATTAGTTATAGAATTAAATCCATTCATAGTCAAATTGGACTAGGGTCAAAAGTTGACCTGTTTGAGAGAATTGAGGGTCACCTGATCAGATGCTTCTAAATAATTCTTAAGAAATTATTTTGATTTAATTTTTTATATGTGATAGAGCATGAGTTATTCATTAGGTGTACCAAATTTTATGATTTTTGGAGGTGTCTAGACTGAGTTATGATATAGTTTGATTTGGATCAAACTCTTGAGGGAAGAGTCTTAGGCACAGTGGACTCTTCTTTATCTACTCATGCCAACACCTTTTTGAATCATTTTTTGTGAAAAAAAATAGATGAGATCTGATGGTTTTTTGTGGAGAATAGGTTCTAGAGTCCTAATGATAAAATAAATAAGTTATTTTGGTCAAGAGGGACTCTAAGTAGGCATTCGACATAAAAGCCTTTCTCACGTCAAAGTGCATTCAACATAAGAAATAATTTTCCATGTCTAAAGTCTGCCATCCTTGATATTCCATGCCCCTTATATCCTCTCTTCTTCTCTTCTACAAGCCTAAAGAGTTAGGTACAAATCTAAGAAGAAGGTCCAAAGTTTTTGGCACAATATTCAGGATCTACATGATGGTGTTGGTGTGACGGACGGGCTGCCTTAAGAAATAGTTTTGAAGATTCTTCAGATCAGATCTAGATCTAATTTTTAAAGAAAAGGTTTATGAGGAGAAGATATTTAGATCCTACTCAAGTGGATATCGATAGAGGCCAGGTGCGTACGTGGCTCCTTCCAGAACCTCAAGAATCAATAGGGTCATTGCAGGATAATTAGATTATCCAATCAGATACTTTAAATTAAATCTAATTTAATTTTAATTTTTAATTTTTAATATCAGATCATCATGATTAGATTTGAGAACTCTTATATCTGATTAGATTATTTAGAAATTTAAAAAAAAATCTTTCTCAGATCTGTACGATCCTGCGGTGGAAAATAGTATTTTTTCTACAACTAGTATCAAAGTTGCATTAGCAGTTCTTCAGATCTATCTTAGATTTAATTTTATTTTTATTTATGATCTGATATTAAAAAGTTTTAGATATCACATCAGATATGATTAGATCTAAAATTAAGAAATTAAAAATTAAATAATTTAGATCTAATATGTATGAGATGCATGACTAGACTAGGTATAGAAAAGTTTTATGTGTAGTCTAGTTTGATCATGTATTTAATTTGATTAAACATGATTTTAGATCTATTTAATTTTTATTTTTTTGATATTATAATTATTGTAATTAGATCAAAAATAAAAAATAAAGTTTTTAATTTTTGATTTATTCATATGAGATATGAAAGATGCATGCTTAGACTAGTCATAGAATAGTTCTATAAGATGTCTAGAATGATTTTAATTTTGATATGATCAAATTTAAAATTTTATTTTTTAAATTTAATATATGATATTTTAGATCTGAAAGTATGCATATTGATGATACATGAGACATATGCAAGACATGCATTAGTTAGATCTTTTTATATGTGATATATGATCTAACTAGTTTTGTAGTAAAAAATTATATTTTTGATTAAGAAGTTTCCCATAGTTTTTCGATCATAAGAATAAAGTAAGGTTTAAAGGCCCTCTCCTCCTATTTGATGGGGTGTTCTTATGGTGTGTAGGGGTGCTGCGCGTTCATCCTTAATCAAAAATTAAAACTTATTTTTCTATAAAATCCTAGATCCTGAAACCTTAGGATTTCTATTACATGTTTTGATCATGAACCCAAAACTTAATTAAGAATTAAGATTATAAAATTAATTAGATCTAAAATTAAAAATTTTTAGATCTAGGATATATTCATAAAATTAGGTTTGGGCTTGGATAGCTTAATTAGGTCTAGCGGTTGATCAAACCAAATCAAGAGTTGGTTAGGTAGGATCAAAGAAAGCTTAGATTTGATCAGCCTAATAAGATTAAGTTTGGATCAAGATTGAATCACATTGATATGTGACTCGATCAAATCAAGATCTAATTTGGCTCCATGGTTCGAGCCTGGATTGTAGGCTAACCTAATTGGTTCTGATTCGATAATTTGGTGTCTAAGGTAAGTTTGGCAGATATGGTCGACTGATTTTTAATTGGGAGCTACTCGTCCTGAATGCATTCTTGTCGAGTTAATGATATATCCCTTCCGATGGTCTCACTTACCTGGCTATTTGTGTTGATCCAGTTTTGATTTGAGGTGGCTAACAATTCGAACCAACCCATGCCACTAAGTTAGTCATAATTGTTATGACTAAGTCAAGTCAAGTTTAAAGAGATCTAAATTAAATCTCTCTAAGAAAATATTAAGTCTAAGATCTTCCATCATTATAGATGTATGAACCCTTTTCGAGATTGATTATTTTTGACTAGATATAGTGGTTCAGTTGCACCAAAAAGATGCAATCATGTCTATTAGGCATTGGATGCTATGGGTTGGAGGATGGATTGGGCTCAATATTTTGAATATGGTGAGAAACCCAATCAGGAATCTAATCTATGAAAATGATGGGTCTGACTTAACTAAGGAGTGGATCAATATTTCGAACATGATGAGATTCATGAATTAGAGATCAAGTTTGGGTGCACCATGATTAGAGAATCATTGAATAAGAGTTGTCCACTCATCAGTTGATCCATCACCAATAACTATTAGGTGAGGTGATGAGTCAGTTGGTGGGATCGCACCATCCATTAGAAATCTATAATTGCAGAGATTTTTACATCTCTACCAAGGGAGTGTAGGGATTCGAGTAAATAGTGAGAGCTTAATTTATTTAAAAATAAATTTTTTAAATAAATTATTTAAGTTTAATTATAAAATCTAGCTAGAAACTTTGACTCTCTATAGAAAAATATCTACATCCAATCCACTAGCCCGTATCCTGAACACCTATAGACTGACCGGATCCAACTATAAAGATTAGCTCCAAAACTTCAAAATTATTTTGGATTCTGAGAAGTTGACTCATGTGTCGGAATAAGATCCTCCCACCTTACTAGTCCATCCATCCGCTGATCAGAGAGTGTCTCTCGAGAAGTGAACAGATGAAGATAACAAAGCCAGGTATTATATGTTAGGCTCGATGTTTGATAAGCTCCAACGCCAACATGAAGACATTAAAACTAGCTGCCAAATGTTGGCTCACCTGCAAGAGTTGTTTGGTGAATAGAGTTGTGCAACCAAATATTAAGTCACTAAAAGACTTTTTATGGCTTAAATGCGTGATGGATAGTCAGTCCAGGATTATTATCTTATGATGATCAAGGACTTGAAAGGGCTTAAGAAGCTTGGTGTCGAGTTAGATTAGGATTTGCAGATTGACATAATTCTATAGTTCTTGACTAATGCATATGTGTAGTTCATCATGAACTACCATATGCATAAACTTCAGAATACCTTAACTGAGCTCATGAATATGCTGGTTACTGCCAAGCTTTCTATGAAAAGTTCTAAAGACTTAGTACTTATTATGGAGCAGACTTCTTTCAAGAGAAAGTCTTTTAGGAAGAAGAAGAAGTCTGCGAAGAAGTAGAAGGTGAATGGTGAGAAGAAGAAGAAGGTAGAGCCAAAGAAGAAGGCCACTGACAAAGAAAAATATTTCTATGACAACACTGATGGTCATTGGAAGCAGAACTGCCCTCTTTACCTAGCCAGCCTAAAGAACAAAAAGGAGGCAAGTCCTTCTAGAGGTATGCTCGTTATAGAATCTAATCTTATGATTTCTTCTCATCCAGTTGGGTGCTTGACTTTGGTTCTAGTGCTCACTTGTGCACTTCTATATAGGATCTTGAGGATAGAAGGAGGCTAAGGGATGGTGAAATGATCCTACGCATCGAGAATAGAGCAAGAGTTGCTGTTGTGGCCATGGGAACCTACCCTCTATGATTACTGTCAGGATTAGACTTAGTACTTAGGGACTATTTTTATGTGCCTACAACAAGCAGGAATTTGATTTCTATTTCATGTTTAGCACTAGAAGGCTATGAAATTAGTTTTCTTAAGGACCATTATAATATTATTTATGAAAAAAATAAAATTATAAGTGGTTTCCTTATAAATGATCTCTATCAGTTATATATTGATGTTTCTATTTTTAATATCGAGCAAAACGTGAATGCCATAGGATCAAAGTGACCTAGGAATAGTCTAAACGATAGGTATCTTCGGAACCTTAGGCTAGGTTATATAGCTGAAGATAGGGTTAACAAATTGAAGAAATTTGGGCTATTGAGTTCGTTGACTTTTGAGTCATATCTGATTTATGAATTGTGCCTTCATGGCAAAATGACCAAGCTTCCTTTTATGGGACATGGGGAAAGGGCCACAGACTTGCTTGCCCTAGTACATATTGATGTATGCGGCCCATTTGATGTGCCAGCTAGGGGTAATTACGTCTAGTTCATCACCTTTACCGATGATTTATCTCGGTACGGGTATGTGTATTTGATGCGACACAAGTCTGAAGCTTTTGAAAAATTTAAAGAATTTAGACTCAAAGTAGAAAAATAAATAGAAAAATCCATTAAGATTCTTGGATCAGATCGAGGAGGCGAATACCTTAGTCAGAAATTCTTAGACTATCTTAAGGATAATTGCATAGTCTTATAATGGACTCTACCTGGAATGCCTCAACTCAATGGGATTTTAGAATGGAGAAATCGGATCCTATTAGATATGATTCAATCCATGATGAGCTTTACGGACCTTTTGGAGTTTCTTTGGGGACATAGTCTGTTGAGTGCTATATATCTATTGAATAGGATTCCATCTAAAACTGTTCCTACCACACCGTATGAGATATGGCATGGTAAGAAACCAAGTCGAGTCATCTCAAAATTTGGGATTGTCCGACCCATGTCAAGAGACAACAAATGGATAAATTAGAGTCTAGATCATTTAGAGCTCGATTTATTAGATATCCTAAAGAGTCATTAGGATATTTTTTCTATCTCCCAGAAGATTACAATGTGATTATGAGTCGATATGCCATCTTTTTTGAAAAATAGTTTATTCAAGATAATAGAATCGAAAGATAGATTAGGCTCGAGGAGAAAGTCTCTCAAGAGCCACGAGCCAAGAAACCTATGGAACCCAATCAGATGAGCCAGTCCAATCACTACCTCATCCACCTCATAGATCAGAAAGAATTTTTCATCCTCAAAAGGTACTTAGGTACTATTTTAGAGGATATAGAAAAAATGTTCCCCATAGAAAAAGGGGTTCATGATTATGATCCTAAAATCTATGATGAGCTGATATCAGATATCGACTTCAAAAAATAGTTAGAGATAATGAAGTTAGAGATTGATTCAATGCACTCGAACCAAGTCTGGACCTTGGTAGATCCACCTGAAGGTATAGTCCCTATTAGGTATAATTGGATCTTCAAGAGAAAGATAGGTGCCGATGAAAATGTAGAGACATTCAAAGCAAGGCTCATAGCAAAAGGGTATAGTCAGCATGAAGACATTGACTATCAGGATACTTTTTCATCAGTAGCCATGCTTAAATTCATCGGCATATTGCTTACTGTTGTAGCCTATTTTGATTATGAAATTTGATAGATGGACGTGAAAATGACATTCTTAAATGGATATCTTGAGGAAGATATCTATATGGAACAGTCGCTGGGTTTCACATCCAGTGATACTGATCACAAGATTTGCAAGTTGCAAAGGTCCATATATGGACTTAAGCAAGCATCTCGGAGCTGGAATGCTCATTTCAATGATGTAATCAAATTGTTTGGATTCATCAAGAATGAAGAGGAGTCCTGTGTTTTCAAAAAGGTCAGTGAAAGAACTATTGTCTTTCTCGTACTATATGTAGATGACATTCTTCTAATTAGGAATGATATTTTTATGTTGACTACAGTCAAAATATGGCTGTCTAAAGAATTCTTCATGAAAGACCTAGAAGAGGCATCCTTTATTCTAGAAATTAAGGTCTATAGAGATAGACCAAATAGGATGCTCGATCTCTCATAGAAGATGTACATAGAGGAGGTGCTAAAGAGGTTTAGCATGAAAAACTCCAAGAAGGGATTGGTGCCCTTCAGACATGGCATTCATCTCTCCAAGAAGATGTGTCCCAACACACCCGAGGAGATTGAATGGATGAGCAAGATCTCTTATGTTTCAGTAATAGGAAGCCTCATGTAGCCATGCTATGTACATAATCTGATATTGCTCATGCTGTGAGTGTCATGAGTAGGTATCAGTCGAATTCAGATGAAGAGCATTGGACTTCTGTGAAATGTATCCTTAAGTACTTGAGAAAGACTAAGAATATATTTCTAGTCTTTGGTAATAGAGAACTCTAGGTCTAGGAGTATACAGACTCGAATTTTATGTATGATATAGATGATCGAAAGTCAATATCTAGAAGTCTATTTGTATGCAATGATGGTGCTATTAGCTAGAAGAGTTCCAAGCAGACTGTGATAGCAGATTTCATCATGGAAGCAGAGTACATTACTATGTCGAAAGCTGCAAAGGAGGCATTCTGGTATAAGAAGTTCATCGCAGAGGTTGAAGTGATGCTATCAGATGCCATCCTACTGTACTGTGACAATAATGGCACCATAACCCTAGCTAAGTAGCCGAGGTCTCACCAAAAATTTAAGTACATCGAGCGGCGATACCACCTCATCCACGATTACCTCGAGAAGGGATATGTCAAGGTCAAGAGAGTCGATACTACAGATAATGCGACTGAATCGCTGACAAAGCCATTGAGCCAGTAGAAGATCGAAGCCCACCTTGAGAAGGTGGGATTTAGATTTATAGCCAATTGGCTTTAGGTCAAGTGAGAGTTTGTTAGATGTGTGCCCTAAAAACTAGATTGGTTGTCACTTATAATACACTTCTAAGGGCAATTTTATAATTTTGATTATAAATTAATAAATGAGTTATTTTCTATCATAGTATGTATTTAAAAGTGTCTGTGATACATCCTTTGAGTTAATAGTAATGACAATTCATATTTTCAAGAGTTGAAAATTTAAGACATGAATTTTCATAATTAACTCATAAATTGTTCCCAACCATAGGATCATCACAAGGATGATGATCGATCCAGAAGATTAGTGTACGATCACTTTCTTAAGATAGATGTATTTTGAGTCTATAGTGTGGAGACATCGGAGCGAGAATACAGGTCCTCATTTGAGAATGAGGGCACTGAGCATGACCACCTCGAGTAGTCATAAAGAAGTCTACCTTCTCGTCGATGACTGACTTGATGCTGTAATGGTGTGTCTGGTTCTTTGATCTAAGGTACATCAGTAGTTCACCTTGAGGGTGTTATAGTTTGACTATACCATAACTCGTCTCTAAGTCATTCGAAATCCTAAGGTGTATGTTGTCTATAGCATGTTCGTTATAGGAATTGGATTGCACCAATAGGGGATCTATCTACCTCAATAGATGAGGAGTAACCCTATGATAATCATAAGATTGAGTTCATAAGCCCACGGCCATGGCAGAGTGAAGATGATAGAAAGAGTTTCTATTAGGATTTCATATTGGACTCGAATCAAATGATTAATTTCTATGATAGACATTGGGTTTGACGAGTTTACCTTAACCCTAATCCTATTGAAGCTCAAGATATAAGAACCCAATCCTACAGATAACTATATTGAGTGGTTTGCTTTCAGTTCTGATGAGTTGCCATCATATACTGCTAGGTGCCACTGGTGGATTTTGGGAGCAATTAGGATGATTTTGATGATCAATCATTCTAATTGTATGAATTAGAAAAGTTCTGGTCCATCGAAAGATGTTTCGATGATGGAGATCATGGCATGTCTCATTACCATACAAAATTAAATCTAATTGGGTCACACAAATGAGGGTTTGGGTCTGGATGTCATCAATTGAGCTAAGCCAGTTTAATTGATTTGGATTAGATCCAATCAAGTTCAAGGTAATCGTGCCAGCACATGATTGAGCCTGACTTTCTCCTTCTAAAATCTTTCTGATTTATCACAATCGAGTCAAATTTGATTTGACTCATTCTTGTATTTAGAATGTATTTATTTTCATTTGACTGGAACAAGTCCAGATTAGATTAATTATAGAAATTAAATCCATTCATAGTCAAATTGGACTAGGGTCAAAAGTTGATCTGTTTGAGAGAATTGAGGGTCACCTGATTAGATGCTTTTAGAAAATTCTTTAGAAATCATTTTGGTCTAATTTTTGGATAGATAAAGCATAAGTTATGCATTGGGTGTAGCAAATTTCATGATTTTTGGAGATATCTAGACCAAGTTATGATAGAGTTTGATTTAGATCAAACTCTTAGAGGTATCTACTCATGTCGATACCTTTTTGAATCATTTTGGTAAACAAAATAGATGAGATCTGATGATTTTTCATGAATAATAAGTTCTAGAATCCTAATGATAAAATAAATAAGTTATTTTGGTTAAAATGGACTCTAAGTAGGTGTTGGACATAAAAGCCTTTCTCACGTCAAAGTACATTCAATGCAAGAAATAATTTTCCGTGCCCAAAGTCTACCATCCTTGATATCCCATGGCTCCTCTATCCTCTCTCTTCTTCTCTTCTACAAGCCTAAAAAGTTAGGCACAAATATAAGAAGAAGGTTCAAGATTTTTGGCATAATATTCAGGATCTATGCGACATTGTTCGTATGACGGACGGACTGCCTTCATAAATAGTTTTGAAGGTTCTTTGAATCAGATCCAGATTTAATTTTTGAAGAAAAGGTTCATGAGAAGAAGACGTTCAAATTTTGTCCAAGTGGATATCGGTAGAAGCCAGGGCGTGTGTGGCTCCTTCCAGAACCTCAAGAGTCAACAGGATCATTACAGGATAATTAGATTACCCAATCGATACTTTAAATTAAATCTAATTTAGTTTTAATTTTTAATTTTTAATATCAGATTACCATGATTAGATTAAGAACTCTTAGGTCTGATCAGATTGTTTAGAAATTTTAAAAAAAATCCTCCTTAGATCTGATTAGATCTGTACGATCCTAGGCAGAAAATAGTATTTTTCCTATAGGGATTTCTTCTATGGATAATTTTTTTCATTTTAAGTACTTGAAAAGTCCTACATACACTCTTGAAATGCATGATTAGGATCATTTATACTCAGTATTTTAGAATCATCAAAATCAATCTTAGGGTCAACAATCTTTTCTTTTTTAATGATGACAAAATCTTAAGTATATGTGCAATAAAAATAAATAATATTTTAATAAATTTTATCAAAATATGTCATGAAGTATCATGAAGTATAGATTAAACACATGAATGAGTACTTTATGAATGTTCTCAATTAATCTTTTGGTTTATTATACATAATTAATTCATTGCACATATTTTATATACTCATTTCAAATTTATGTCTCAATTCAAGTCAATGAGTATTAAGATTTCAAGCATCAAATTCATTAAGTTTCTTAAGTATTAATCCTTTAAGTATATACTCAACATTTCTCTCCCCTTTTTGACAGCATCAAAAAGCTCATGGAAAGGATGAAGAAAGGTTATCAAAATCAATAAAATGAATGTATCCAAGTAAGAGATGTATAAAAATAAGAAATATATCAAGTTCAGAAAATCAATTTAACTAAATTATCTCTATTTTAAAAATTTATTCTTTCACTCAAAATAAGTTTAAAGTATTTATTTTAATTTTAAAAATTAACTTAAATTTAAATATCAAAGTCTCGCCCTCTTTTCGAATGAATATGATCTTTAATTAGATTTCTAAATATGCATTTTTAAGCTTTAAGAGGAATAGAGCTTTTAAAAAGATTTGACCATGAAATCAAACATAATATGCACTTTAATATTCAATCATTTTTTTAAAAAAAATTTATTTAATTAAGTTTGAAAAAGATATGTATCAAAAATATATCAAGCAGAGTAAAATAAATAGTATCAAAATAAATACTAATCAAATTTTTAAATTTGTTGCTTTAAGTAAAAATTATTTTAATATAAATAATTCATAAAAATTTTGCAATGCATATCAAAAATTTAGTATCAAATTTAAACTTTTAAATAAGTTTTAAAATTAAGTTTAGAAATTCATGTCTTGGAGTGAGAATATAATTTCAATTTAATTTAACTCCAATCAATTTTCAAGGATAATTATGCAAATCAAAATATAAAATCAGCATATTAATGATACCACTTTAAGTAATTTTTTAATTATTTAGGATAAGTTATTAATCTGAAACTATTTTAAATCACTAGCACATTAAATCAAGTAAATTAAACTGAATAAAAATATGAAAGCATAAATTGAGAAGACTATAAGGCATTTGATTGAAAGTATAAAATTAATACAATAAAGCACAAAATAAGATAATTGATTGAGAATTTAAGATTATAAATTTATTAATATTTTCAATCAAATCAAATTAGAAAATATCTCTTCTCCTGCTTTTCATACCAATAGCTGGATTAATTTATTTTTAAACTTTTTCTTCCTTTTTATTTTTCAAAATTTGCATGCTTAAGCTTTATAATTTTTATTACTCCTTTTTCTTTCAAGTTAAGCATGTTTAATTGATACCACATTAACTTTTAATTAATATAAATTTATCTTTTAAGCTTAGATTTTTAAATTTGATTGATACCAATTTAGTAATTATTTTATCTTTGGTGTTTTCTTTTTCTTACTTTTTCAAACAAAGTTATTTTAAAATTAAATAAAATTTTAAGAAAATAAGTATCAATTGAGTGAATTAAGCATTAAATTATGTATTCAGTTTAAATAAATATAGCATTCACTTATGTAGACACTAAATTTTTAAAAAAATTATGTTTCACTAACTTCAAAAGATGTTTACAATGATATCAAACATCTAAAAATCCAAAAGTAAGTCATGTAAATGTACTTCTTAATTTTAATTAATAAGAACTTTAGACTTTAAAGATTTAAATAATATAGTCTTAAAAATATTTTTTTTATTTTGATATTAAAGTAAATCATTCAAAAATGTATCACAAGAATTTATTTTAAATATTATAATAGCAAGAATATAACCATGAAAATTTATATTTCAGATAAAGCAACTATTCTTTTGCCAAAAGATAAATCAATAAAATATAAGGTATATTATAAGCTGTCAAATCCTAAATGAATAAAACTAATTTTTTTTAAATATTTGACTTTAAAAGCAAATGACAACTTTCATAAAATATTTTACATGATATCAACATTAAAAGATTTAAGAAGAGCATTTTTTAAATTTATTTTTGAACATATCATTCAAAGCAAATCATAAAAAGATTTGTTTAATTTTTTAGAAAACATCTCTTTCTCTTATTAAGTAGTATCAATCAATTTGAAGCATAAATATATCAATCTTATAATTTGTCTCAAGGTATAGTATCAAAAATATATTCATGCAAATCAGATTATAAGCAAGGATATTTTTTTCTTTTTGTCAAAGATAAAGCAATAGAATACAAGATGATAATGATCTATTTGATATCAATCATTGAAGTTTTTGATCGAAAAAGATGAATCAATTTAAATTCAGATCAAATTATCTTGATAAGTTAATTTGAATTGATATCAATAAATCATGCAAAATAAATCATAGAGAGATATTCTGTTCAAATTTAGATATTTTTTCTTAAAAAATATAATTTAATCAAGTTTAGAAAAGATATAAAATTTTTAATTTTATCTTAAATGATATCAAATAAGTTATGCAAAATTAGATTTGAGATAAAGACATTCTTCTCTTTTTGTCAAAAGATAAATCAATCAAATACATGGCAAATAGTAAGTTGTGTGATACCAATTACTTAAAATTAAAATTTATTTTAAATATTTAGCTTTAAAGATAAATGACAATAGTCTTGAAATATTTTATTTGATATCAACTTCAAAAGATTCAAGAAGCATTTTACTAATTCAATTTTCAAAATCAATCAATTAGAATAAAATAAAAATATTCATTAATAAATTATTTTTAAGATCAAAGAGTCAATCAAATCGATGATCAAGAAAGATATTCAAGTAAATTTAGGAGATTAAAAATTAATCAATTGGAGGGCATGAAAATCAAACAAATCTAGTATAATCAAATCAAGAAGAATCTAGATAATAGTTCTACGGGATTTGGTTCAACTTAAAAATTTCAAATCCTTAAGATAAAACTAAGATGCAATGCAAAAGCATTTGGTCTTTTATGATTGAATGTTTAATCTTCAAGTACTTAGGTCATAAATTTTTTTTTTAAGAAAATTTTGATAATTAACTATCTTATGGAGAAATATCAAAATTTATTCAATTTGTAAGTTTATTACCTAAAGAGTTTCATATACAATCAAGGTCATAGAAATTTAGATTTCTTAAATAATTGAAGATCAATATAGCATGATACAAAGGATTGAACTAGCATGCTGAATTTAGAATCTTAAAATAAATAATCAACATGATATACTATTTTTAAGTAATATATTGAAACATTCAAGTCATAGAATATGATCATTATAAGCAATAACGAATCATCAAAATCAATCAAACATATTGAATAATTATACTAATTAATAATCAAAATATATTTAACAAATAATGATGGCATGATGTGAGAAAAGTTTAGATTTTACCAAATAGTATCATCTATCCATTTTCACTTTCAAGGCATCCATAAAAATTTTCTTTCTTTAGTTTTATTGGATCTTTGGTGTACCTGCAAAATTACTTCATAATTTATGGTACCCAAGTCATCTTGGATCGATAAGAGTTAGTGCTCAAGGATCCACTCGAGTTCTTTTGTTGACTTTAGGGATGTGGAAATTTTCTTTTGGAAGATAATTTATTTGATCTCAGATATTGAGATTCAGATCATGGGCTTCAAGAGGGAAAAGGATTTCTTCGGCTTTGAATTCATATCGACAAATTGGATCCGGGTATGAAGGGACATGAGAAGAAGATGCTTGCCTTACCTGACTATTTGATCTAGAAAACTAACTTCCTTGAGATCGGATTCCTCCAAAATATGATTCCCTATTAAAAGATAATAGAGTTAGTTTGTTAAATAAGGTATCATCCTTATAAGATTGTTTTTCTTTGCTATAATAGTTAGGCTTTTCTTCAAGACCACAAAGGTTGAAAAGAGTGATCCAGTCAGAAGAACTCAATGCTGATTTTTCTTTGGCAGCTTTAATATTTTTCTTAATTTGCTTGAGAGTGTTTTCTACTTTTACACAATATTTTGCCAAAGAAATGATAGATTTACAAAATTTCTTTTTCTAGTTGAATGCATGAGATCGCCATATCTCCTTGAAAAGAGAATAGCATTCTAGAGAAAGTCCAGGATTGAAGAAAGAAGGACATTCTTGCTTAGAGTAGAAAATGATATCTTTATCAAGGATATAAGAATGTGGAATTAATTCTTGTTCTGACCTTAGATCCATATCTAAAATCTTATTGAATAAGCTTGTTGGAGGCAAGATTATTCTGTCATTATTCCAATAAGATTCTCCAGACTTAAAGATTATAGTTATATAGAAGTTTTGCCGCAGAAGATTTTTTATAATATCATTATAAAGATTTGCAACATTATCAAGATACATTCAAAATTCATAAAATAGTTTTCACATAAGAGTATTTCAGCTAGTTCTAGAACTTGCTCTAAAGGAAGGATTTTATCTTCTATCTGGACATTTATTTGAAGTGGTTTTAAATTCATCTAAGGTACTATAAGTCCACTTCTAATTATCTTTCTAAAGAAATATTGCAGAGATCTCCAATATTTTTTGTCATACAGATATATTAAAGTGAGAATAAGGTAAAAAGATTTGAATTATTTCATAATTCAATAATGTAAATCATTTGGAACAACATTGAGACCCTTTAATCTTTTTTACTATTTTTTATCTACATGGGGTCTGATATTTCAACCATTGGAGTAACTCATCTAAGGCCTTATGATTATTTATAAATTTTATTTTTTTTCTTTCTTATTTTAATCTTGAACTTATTGTTTTCTAATTTAGAGTCTCTAGTTATGAGGGATAATTCATTTAAGTATTTTACTTCAACTACTTTTCTAAGCTGCTTGAAAAGAGACTCTTCCGGACAAAAATTTAATATTACCTTTTCACCATTAATCTTTATAATAATAGTGAAAGGTTTTATTAATATAACCTATTAACTTAGGATTTTGACTAAAAAGAGGGATGTTTGGATGTAGGTCACTCGATCCTTTTCAGAATGGCATTTGATTTATCAAAAGATATTCGATTTCTTCAATACCTTTTCTTAGGTGAGTCCTCGAATATCTCATCAAAAGAGCTATTTCATTTTTGTCTTCGAGAATTTTTCTAGCTCTTTTATCAAAACACTTTTTTTTAAGATTTTTTGTAAGGTTTAATATAAGAATTATTTGTTAGAATTCTGTCTTGATAGCATAGATTATCAAATTTTATTCTTTTAAGTATTTTTGCTGACTTAAATAATTATTAAAAAATTTAGATCCAACAATCCAGATGTAATGAGGGTCTCTACAATCAATGCTACTAAAGCCTTCATTCTGTATACTAGGTCTGATCAAATCTGAGAATAAAGGGGGTAGTATGCAAATTAGCTTTTGATTTGGATCTGAAGATATCCTAGCTGTATAAATATTGAGATCTATCCTAAGACTAATTCTATATATTTGTATGATATTTATAATAATTACAAAATCTAAAGGATAATAATGGCTTTTATTAGATTTTCTTTTGATAGCATCTAGTATTTCATTCTTTTGATAGTCAGTGAGGTGGTAATCCCACCAACTCCTCAATTATCTCCAAAGCAATAATGCTATCTCCATTGTCTCTACTAAATCATTATGTTTAGATAAATATAAGATAATAACTACTTTGATACATACTATGATCCTTCTGGTGACCTAAAAATAAAGATAACAAAATTAGCTCATAATGTGGATAGACCTTATCTTCCTGATCTTAAGATTGCTGAGTTCTAGATTAATAAAGAACTACTTAAAAATAATTTTAAATCCAAAGAATATCTTAAATGAAAAAGGCAGCTCTTTAGCTCCCATAATCAAACTCGAAGAAACTTTATTAGGAAAATCTGGTTCAGCCAAATGAGGGCTAAAAAGAGACATATTCTTTTCTTTGACTGGTTTGATCAATATTATCCTAAGAATTTTTAAAAAGCTAAGCCTAAAGTATAGAAATTAAGAATTAACTTGCTTTTTTAGTCTTGAAAGATTGATGGTAGTCTTTTTGAGAAACCTGTTCATCTTCTAAACCCAACCAAGATAGAAGAAGAGATAGATAACCTTAGTTTAGAAGCCAGTCCTTCTAAAATGTCTACCAATAAGATAGAAGATACTACTAAGGTAGATCACTTAGTTCAAGTTGAGAGGCAAGAAAGCTTCTCTAATCTTGCTCTTGATACTGTAGGAATACAGGAGGAAAAGTCTGATTGATCATCAAAAAACACTGATAAAATTTCTATTTAACATCTTCCAATAAAAAAGAAGTATATTTATCGAGAAAAACCTAATGAACTCCCTCTTGAATCTATTTCTCCTACTACAGATCCTTATAAGCTAGATCTAGGAGCCAAATTTGGATCTATTATTAGGTATGTATTTTATAAGTTAGATAAATTAAAGTCTAAGTCCATAAAGTCAGTTCCATCCATAGAGTCAGTCCTGTCCATAGAGTCAGTCCCCTTAGAACCTTTAGAGTCTTAGTCTAATAAAATAATTAGAAAAAATGAAGGTAATATAGTGTATTCTGATCAACTTTAAATCAAGGATCAAGGTAGGATGCTAAGATACAATTGACGATGAAATCTTATGATTCTCAATCTGATTAGGATGGGTGCCAGCATATTGTTTGGTGACTATAGATTTCTAGAGAAATCATTGAAAGTAAATCCTTTACTAGATCAAACATAGGAAGAAAAATTCATGAAAAGAGAAAAAAAATCTATAAAGAGAGAAAAATTTAGAGAGAAAAAATTTATAGAAAGTGAAAGTAGAGATTGAAAGTTAGATTTTTAGAGAGAGAAAGTGAAGATTTCAAACTCAGAGAGAGAGGAAGGGAAGAGAGAGAAAATCTCTCTCTTCTTTTTTCTTTTTTTTCCCTTCTTTTTTCCATTTTCTTCTCTCTATTTTTTTCTTCTCGTGGCTTTATGCGGAATAGGGGACCCTTTGGGTCTCCATTCGATCCTCCGGATCGGAGGCCTAGCTAGTGTGGTAGTGATCGATGATAGTCGGGGCTGCTACAGCGTAGCCCAGAGGATCCAAATCGGCTCTCGATGGTGACCATCGGTGCTAGAAAATCACAAAAAAAGAGGTGGAAAAGGGGAAAAATAGGAGATTTCAAAATTAATTTTTCTTCGATGAAGCCGATGGCTAGAAGCGCTATCTAATGGATGGGAAGGAGGGAAAAAGAGAGACAAAGAAGGACGAGGCTTACCTTGGGCTCCATCGGCCTTTCCCACCTGATTTTTGGCAAGCACAATGAAAGGATTCCATAAAGAAGAAGAAAAAAATAGTGGCATTTGGCGATGATTTGGTCACTGATGAGGAGGGGTTTCATGAGGGACACCATCCCTTTAATTAGAGGGTGGATGGGGTGGAGTTGGACTCCTCAGACTCATTCATCGACTCCGATTAGGAGTCCATGAGAGAGAAGACACCCAACGGAAGTCTTCTCCCTATTTCCATCCTTTTTTTTTGGATTTGGGATATTACATTCTTCCCTCCTAAAAAGTACCTTCATCCTTAAAATTTTTCTTGCTAAGTCCTTAAAAATTCAAACTACTTAAATCATATTTATCCTCTAATTTCAAAATTGAACCTTCATGATAGTATCTTTCAATCAATTTACTATTTTGATTAGCTTAAAAATAATTTAGTCCACTATGCTTCTGCTATGCACTCTAATTCAAATATATCAAAACATTAATATCAAATCAAAGTTTCTAAATTATCATAGTCAATATAGGTTATTATCCCATTGTCCTTAATATCTACCCACCTACACTCAAGTCTGATTTTATATGTCATAATTCATCCACTTAATTGCTCTAATACCACTTTAATTATCATACCCCTGATCTAAGATCGTGAGCCTAGGGTCATGGCAACCACTGCATACTTATAGAGAGCTCCCTCTACAAGCATGTAAGACATCTTACCACGTTATCATAAAGCAATAGTGGAATAAAATCTAAATAATTAATGATCAACTTAAATTCAAATAGCTAAAACAAATGTCTTACAAATAAAATTCTATAATTTGTATCAAAGTTCAATAAATCCTAATCTAAAAATAATATAAAACTCTACCTCTAATTTGCTTTTTCATATCGAATCTCGAGATCAAGCTAAATCTCTTGATCTATAAAAATAAATAGAAACTCATCATAAGCTAAACAACCCAGTAAGTAATGTTGCCTAGAAGAACAACCCAAGAGAGAGGGTGAATTAGGTTTTTCAAAAATTTTTGGATTGCTAAGCATATATGTAGAACTTAAATATAGATAAGCTAGAAATATAGTAATTTAGATGTGCAGAAAATAGAAGTAACTAAAAGAAAAAATTACACACAAAAACTCAAGATTTTTATAGTGGTTCGGGGTCAAACCCAACACCTACATCTACTCCACTTGAGAATTTCACTATAATCTCTAAGATTACAGTAAGATTATTTTTACTAGGCTCATAATCTAATACAATTAGTTTTATGGGCTAATCAACTAAAACCTAACCCCAAGCCACTCCTAGGCTTGTACAAATCCAATTCAAGGCTTGGATGAGCCTATCCCTCAAGTTTCAACCCTTTGAAACTTGAAATACAAAGATTTCAGGATGCAAAAATTTAAAATAAAAGCAAACTCTTTTTGAAGAGTAGATTTGGGGTTTTGATGCACAAGATGAGTTGTTGAAGAACTTTAGCAATGAATGCTCCCTTCCTTCACTTGAGAATGCCTTGATTGCATGCTGGTTGAGTGGTTGAACAGTAATGAAGGCTCTTTAAGCTCACTATTTGGACTACATATAGATTTTGAAAAGTTGCTGATGTTTCACACTTTCTTGCTTTTATATCTTGAGTTTTCAAGCCTTAATCTAGTCTTAGAAGTCTTCTAATCTAAGTTAGAAACTCCAAAAATGGTTTTATAGCCATTGGAACATCAAAAAAAGCTATTTAGAGCATCCAAAATGAAATCAGGATAGTTCTGAAAACTAGCCATTAGGGCTGTCAGAAACTCAGAAGTTGACTCCTCAAAGCCTTGAGTTGACTCTAGTATTTATGTCTCATGCCATAAATTCTAACTCTCTGTATTTATGTCTTGTGCCAGTTCTACATGTCGGAGTTAACTTTTGGACTTCGTGAGTCGACTCTAGTTACAGGATGAAAAAATTCAGCATTTTATTCTTGGACTGGTACCTTTTTTGAGACATGACTCAACTCCTACTTTTCTTGAGTCGACTCCTCTATGAGTCAACTTCTAGTTGACTCCTATGATAGGATTCTTATTAAAGTCTTCTATTTTGAGCTTGATGCCTGTCTAAGCCCATGAGTCAGCTCCTACCAATCTGGAGTTGACTCCTGATCTATGTCGAATGCTAAAATCATGCCAAATTTATCTTTAAACTTCCTTTGAGTTGGTTCATGACTCAATATTCCTTAAAAATATTTGGCTTGATCTCTTTTTGCTTTTTTTTTCTTAGTTCTTTCAATCAAATATGGAGCATCATTGAAATGGATTCCTATTCTTCCTAAACTTTGTCTTAAACATTCCAACCAAATTTTTAGTACCAAAAATCAACTCAAATATTTTGTTATTCATCAAAATCATACCTAGGATTAATATTCTCTCTAATTTTGATGATAACAAAATCTTTGAGTTCATGCATAATGTTTGCAAATTCAAAAAGCATTCATAGTGAAGAAAGTAGCATTCCATATCTATAACTAATGCAAATTAGATTATAGAAGTTTATCTATTTTATAGTGATTTATTATTTTGATTTCAAGGATCCTCCCCCTTTCTATTTGTTGAAAGTAAAATGTACCATCAATTGAAAAATTTTTGAATTTTATGGTATGTGCCATTAATGTGCCATTAGTGTGTCATTGATGTGCCATTTTGTGCCAAATTTTTGGAATGTTAAAGTATATATCACGTTTTCAAAATTATTTTTTCTTTTAAGATATGAGTCACCTATTGTCTTTGTTTCATTTTTCTTATTATTTTTAAAGTATATATCTTTATGCTTATCTCTTTCTTTTTTATCTTTGTGTATGTCCTCCCCCTTACTTTATACTCATCTTTTTCTCCTTCATTTTTGTATGTCCTCCCGCTTTCTTTATACATATCTTTTTCTCTCCTTGTTTGTCATCATCAAAAAATGAATAGTAAAAAAAACAGAGATAAAATAAAATATCCATACATATATAAAAAAAAATACATAATTCATAGGGTATGTACTACATACAAAAAGATATCCAAGCAGTACAAATACTTTCATACAATATAAACAATATCCTAAGATAAAGTATCATCAATAATAAGATGATACAGACAACATATCATGTCTAAGTCCTAATACGATGACTAAATCCTAATACACCATATACATATATACTAAGACCTATAAAAGATAACCTAGGTCCTAGTAGATCAGTCAGATGGGACATCTAGTGTGGTGGCAGAGCTGGCTCTAGTCACTCTCCTACTCATGGTGCAAGTGGATGGTCCTCCAGCTTGGGTATATGTCCTAAGAGGTCTAGGAGGAGGCTGTGTGGTAGGTAGCTGATTGGGTGCACTGAAAGGAGACTCAAAAATCGGAGGCGGGACAAAGAAAATGTCTGACTTTGCCTTAACTATCTCAAAGGCTGCTGCTAATACTGCTGCCTCAGTCGCTACTGCTATTGCCTCTGCTGCCGCTGCTACTGATGCTACTGCTGCTAACCCTGGTGAAGCATGGGTCCTTAGGATATCCATTAGCTATCCCATAGAAGCTAAGAGTAATGTGATCATATCTAGGGACATACTAGACCTCTCTCTCTACTCCATAAGTTGAGTCAGATGCCCAACCTTAGATGCTAGTCTAGCTATCTTAGTTTGGATCCCCTCCATCTATGGTCTCAGTCCATCTAAAATGGAGTGGGTGATTCGGACAAGTTGATCATCAATAGTTTGATCTGATGGAGGATGAGTACTGACAGAAAGACTTGGGGAGTGGTGAATGGGTTTGCAGCTGACTCAGTCGGAGGTTGTGCAAGAGGAACATCTACAATCTGACTAGGTCCGACTCCATCTTAGGTCAGGGGCTGCTTCTATCCAGAAACTTTCTTGACCCATCTATCATTCAGCTTTCGATAGCCCATCTTAGTGAGAGTTTTCTCCTCATATGTGTCTATATGTCTCAAATGTAAAGAAAGCTCACCCTCAAAATCAATCCCAACCTTCCTAAAGATTGAGGTTAGGGCTATACCATAAGAAAGACATGCTCTAGCCCTGCCTACTCTATCCCTCATCTTTCTAAAATTTAGTAATGAAAGATTGAGCTACTCACCTCGAACTATGTAGTCCATAATCCCAATTACCCTATCTAGGACAAGATCAAATCGATCGATCTTGGGAAAGATAATTCATGCAAGAATATGGCTGAGCACTCTCATTTCAATGGACAAGCTGTTTGCATCTAGTTTTGTGATTCCTTTTATGCTACTCAACCCAGTAATCATCCTAAGAGCATAATCCCTATCAATTAGACGTTGCAGTGCTAATCCTTCTATGGGCAGACCCCAAATCTATCCAAGATTTTTAGGTGTGAGATGAAAGGTGACTTTCTTTACCATACTCTACAAATCATCCTCACCCCTAGTCATGCATTTATAGAACTCTCAGACTAAATGAGGATAGGTGGATTGGTTGATGGAGAAGAAATGTTCCCACTGCTAGTTTCGAATCCATCCACTAATTTGCAATCCCTTCTGATCAAAGAAATGACAATCCACATTCCTTCCGATTGTCACTTGTCGGTCCAGTAGAGAGGAAGAGGAAGGAGCAAGTGACTGGGAAATAGGATTACCTTCATTATAGTTGGAGGCACCATCGCTTGAAGATTCACATTGCTCAATCGATTGTAGTCTCTTTTGAATGACATGGATTTTTCTCCCAAGCTCCATTCCATATGGGTGAAGGATGAATCCAAGAGAAATTGGAAAGGGGACAGGTGGAGGTATCACTGAAGGGCCCCTCATGACTTTGGAAGGGATCTAGGGTTCAACAGTGAGAGGGTGAAGTGAGACGAGGAGGAGAGAACTTGGGTTTAAAAACTAGGTTTCTAACCATGAGTCGACTCCAAGTTTTCATGAGTTGACTCCAACGGGAGTCGATCATGAGTCGACTCCTGATTAAGTATGAGATCTTTATGAAGTATAGGTACATCTGATTAAGAAATAGCTAAGAATTGGATCTAATAAATCAATAGTCTTATGAAATATGAGATCTTTATGAAAGTTTAGAGAGAGGATATGATTTAAATCAAAGAGCAAATTCATTAGATAGGATCCTTAGAGAGTAGTAGAGAGACTTTCAATACATATGCGAGCCATTGGATCAAGAGAGTCTAATTTTGGTCTTAATCTAAGTGATAGCACATTTCTAGTTCTCTCCTAATTATGCAAAATCTCTCTTTATTAAGAAGTTTAGTAAAGATATCTACTAATTACTTATCTGCACTAACAAACTCAAGTATCACATCATTATTTTGCACATGATCTCTTATAAAATAATGTCTTATTTCAATGTTTTAGATCTTGAGTGTTGAATTAAATTTTTAGTTAAATTGATTGTACTAGTATATCACATCTTATGAGAATTTTATTAAGTTTTATGCCAAAATCTTCAAGTTATTATTTAATCCATAGAATTTGTGTTGAGAATTATGTTCCAAAGCCAATCGTCAGCCTATTGATAGTTGAGATATTGTAATTAATTTATTAATTAATAAAAAATATTTTGGCATCTTTTTTCATCATAAGTTTACATCTTCTAATGAACTCCACTGTTGTAATGAAGTTCTTAGAACTATTTAGTTTCGATAAAGAGAGAATTTATCGATTAGTCCTTAAATTTATTCATGATCAAATGATAGGCTGCTAATTAGGATAACAACGTCTATCGAGCATAGGTCGCTATATGCCATATAGGTTGGTTATCCTCTTAACCAAGGTGTGTGGAGACACTGATATGGCATACAGATAAAATGTATGGATACATCATCATTGAATATGACTAACTCCAAAGCATTCTGCTGTCGAGAATGTCTCTAATGGGATATAGGTATAAGTATCCCTTAGACCTACGATCACATCAGTGACTTGCAAACAACTCACTGTGCTTTGGTATCGGACTAATTAAATTTCTAATTTAGTAATAGAAGGCTTCTGGGCACAGTCAAGTACTTGCAAAGTTGGAGTGTGATCAAGATGAAATTGACCACTTCAAGAGTTGGAGAAGAATGTATCATTATATTTCAATATAGCAAAACCTTGGCTAGGGTAATCCATTAGATGGATTTGATATTTTGAAATACAATGTGGACAACCTGATCAGAGTTGATAGTTGAACTCTGATGTGTTTGATAAGCATTGTGGTCAAGAGGATGAATTATATGAAAACTCTATCCGCATGGGTTCTAAGGATGGTGTTCTACACCTTCGACCTATCCGACCGTCGGGTATCATTGCTAGATAGTCATTTCGATTGATATAAAAATTTATTTCTATACTACCAACATAGGTTTGAACCTATGTGGTTACGCATATTAAAGCTTACGATCTGATCGGATGGTTGATCAATAATTAAGAATCGTTCTAGGGTTAAACAATCAATACGATTGGTGTTTAACCTAGTGCAAGTATTGCAGGAGGATCAATTAGCAATTGAATTGCTAATTAGCTTAATTTGATTAAGTCAATAGACTGAGATTAAGTCTAATTAAATATAATTTAATTAGATTTGGTTTGGGCTTGATTGGATCAAGTTCAATTAGTTTATTGGATAAGCCAAGTGCAAGGAAGAACTAGTCCTAGTCTAACTAGGACTCGGATTAACCTAATTTTCTAATTTGATTAGAAAATAAATTAGAATTAAATTTAATTTAATTAAATTCTTAAATGGGTTAGAGTTTTATTTAATTAAATTTATTTAATCTTAATTTTATTGGGTTAAAAGATCTTATTTGACCAAGTCAAAATAGGAGTCCTAGTATGACTAAGACTCCCTATCTCCTTGCGCCACCTTGGTCCCAATGCCCTCCATACCTATTTTTTAGGTAATTTTTATAGAACATTATTTTCTTCCTAATTTTTATGCCTCATCTCTCCCTCCAAGTCAGATTTGAAAGTTAGGTGGAAGACCAAGTCAAAGGAGGAATTAGTTTTGCTAAGCATTCTATGAGGTAGAATCCTTGTTGACCAAAACATCTTTCCTTGAGTGCCACCCCCTTTTTTAATTAATTCTTTTCTTATTTTATGAAAATAATCTCCTTTTTTGTGCACCCTCCTTTGCTGGTCCATGCCAAAAATTATGGAGGAGGCGCCCAAGAGTTGGGCGCCCCAACAACTTCCCATGTTTGGATATTCCTAGTCTAGGAATTTGACCTAACTTGGACTCTTCTTTTTTCTTATTTATTGGATGAATTCTATTCTAATTTTTTTATAAAATATAGAGATTTGATAGAGGTTTGGGGTGTGTTAAAATTAGAGGAAGAGGATCCTTGGGTGTGGGGGTTCCATAGGCACCAAACTAGGTGTCTAGCTGAGAGAAAAGAGAAGAAGAAAAGGGTCTTCTTCTAGGGCTGTTTTAATTTTCAATCTCTCCTCCTTTCTTTTGAGTTTTTTTGAGAGAGTCTTAGATTAGCAAACTCTCATCTTCCTTCTCATATTTTGAAGAGTCCAAATTTTGAAGAAGGGAGCATCGGATCGACCATCGAAGAAGGATCAGCACAATACTAGCATGCTATGCTGATTTTCTGCATCGAACTTCAGATCAGAGATCGTAGGCTCGTGTGGACGACTCCTAGAGGTCGGACATGTGTGTGGATCGTGACTTCATCTTCAAGCTTGGATCAGCAAGTTAGAATATCTAAACTTGCTTAGGTAATAGATTTGATCCATAAACTTCATACCCGCATTTGATGTAGTGTAGATCTAGGTTGATTTGATCAACCTTTTTCTTTCTTAATTGATTTTAATTTTTAATTTAATATTATATCTTAATTATGTAATAGATCTGAGATCTAGGTATTTATATGATTATTTAAATAAATTTTAGATTTATTTAAGTCTTTCGCTGTAATATCTTGAAAAAATTTCAAGATCTACCTATGAAACCCTATATCTGGTTCCTTCAATTTGAGCACAACAACTTCCAGCGGCAACATATTCAACTTCAGTGCTTTTTCTATCTAATTTATATTTTCAACATATTCAACATATTCAATATATTCAACTCCAGAAACCCTAGATCTGATTCCTTTTTTGCTATACCATGAAATTAGATTAACTCATAATAATTGATAAGTGCCACTAGTGCTTTTTCTATCTAATTTACATCCAACAAAATCAAAATCAGTATATCCAATTAATTTTAAAAGTGATAATTTATTATACCAAAGTCTAGTATTAAGCATTATAGATAAATATTTAAATATTCTTTTAACAGCTAAAGCATGAGATTCTCTATGATCAGATTGATATCTAGTACACATATAAACACTAAACATAATATCAGGTCTACTTGTAATAAGATAGAGCAATGATCCTATCATACCTCTATATAATTTAGTATCAATTTTCTTACCCTTTCTATCCTTATTAAGCTTGCAAGAGGGGCTCATAGGTGTGCCACTTGATTGAGTTCTCCATTCTAATTTTTTTCAAAATTTTTCTTGTGTATTTTGTTTGATTGATGAAGATGCCCTCTTCACCTTGCTTAATCTAGAGTTTGAGAAAGAAGTTTAGTTCACCTATCATGCTTATCTCGAACTCTCCCTATATAAGCTTGGCAAAGTCTTTCATTAGTAGCATCCAAAATAATATCATCCATATAGATTTGTACTACCAATAAGTCCTTATTTCTTTTCTTTAAAAATAGAGTTTTATCAATGTTTCCTCAAGATAATTCATTATCAATTAGGAATTTGCTTAGTCTTTCATACCATGCTCTAGGAGCTTGTTTTAAACCATAGAGTACCTTATGCAATTTATAGACATAATTAGGATATTCATGACTTTCAAATCCGGATGGTTATTCTACATATACTTCTTTAGCTATGTATCCATTTAAAAATACACTCTTAATATCCATTTGATATAATTTAAAATTCATAAAGCATGCAAATGCAAGTAGTAACCTAATTGCTTCTAATCTATCTACTGAGGCAAAGGTTTCATCAAAATCAATACATTCTTCTTGATTATATCCTTTAGCCACTAATCTAACTTTGTTTCTAGTAATTATTTTATTTTCATCTAGCTTATTTTTAGATATCCATTTGGTTTCAATTACTGGATGGTCACTTGGTCTATCAACTAGGCTCCAAACTCTATTTCTTTGAAATTGATTTAATTCTTCATGTATTGCATTTATCTAGTTTGGATCATTTTCAGCTTCTTCTATAGTTTTGGTTCAATTTGAAATACAAATGCTAGATAGTTATTAATATTTCTCAAGGATGCATGAGTGCTTACCCCTTGTGATGGATCACCAATAATTTGATCTTTGAGGTGAGCAAGGGCATACTTCCATTTCTTTGGTAGACTTTGAGTTTGAGTATCATCAGGATATTCATCTTTAGGTTCAGCTTCCTTCTCTTCTTTGTTATCTTGAGTAGTTAATTCCTTGAGTGTAATTTTTTCACTCATTTCTCAATTATTCCTGCATCATCATTAGCTTTATCCTCTTTTCTAGAAGGTAAGTTGTTAGTTTCATCAAATACCATATGTATAGATTTTTCAATAATTAATATACATTTGTTAAAGACCCTATATGCTTTATTAGAAGTAGAATATTCTAAGAAAATTACTTCATCAGATTTAGAATCAAATTTGCCCAAGTTATCTTTACCATTATTTAGAACAAAGCATTTGCAATCAAAAATTTGAAAGTAGCTAATATTTGATTTTCTATTTTTTCATAGTTCATAAGGAGTTTTTTTTTAATATCGGCCTTATTAATGCTCTATTTAGAACATAACATGCTATATTGATAGCTTCAATCCAAAAATATTTTGGAAGATGGCTTTCACATAACATGGTGCCATTTTCTTTAGGATTCTATTTTTTTCTTTCAACTATCCCATTTTATTGTATTCTAGAAGCAGAAAAATTATGTTTAATCCCCATTCCATTACAAAAAGTTTCAAAATATTGATTTTCAAACTTCGTTCCATGATCACTTCTAATACAAGCAATAGAGAGGTTCTTTTCATTTGAAACTTCTTGAAAAACTTAGTAAATACAAAAAATGCTTCATCCTTTTGTGCTAAAAATAGAATCCAAGTAAATCTTGAAAAATCATATATAATTACAAGTCCATATTTCTTACCACCTAGGCTTGTGGTCCTAGTTGGGTCAAATAAATCCATGTGAAGTAGTTCAAAGGATCTAAAAGTTGAAATAATATTTTTTATTTAAAAAAACTTTTAGTTTATTTTTTTAATTGATATGCTTCATATATTTTATTTTTCTTAAAATTATGTTGTGGCAAATCTTTTATAAGATCCCTTTTGATTAGTTTAGAAATCAAATTCATGCTAGCATGTCCTCGTCTATGATGCCATAGCCAACTATTTTCATTGGTCTTAACATTCATTGCAACTAAACATTGGCCTCTTTTGGTGGAAGGATCATCTAAATATACTAAGTATACATTTTCATGCCTATGTCCAATAAGAGCTATGCTATTATCAATAGGACTAATGACAATGCACATGAGTGGTTCAAAAACAACTTTAAATTCTTTGTTATAAAATTAACTAATACTCAATAAAATATGCTTTAATCCATCTACTAATAGTACATTATCATAAATATAGGAGTGATACTTATTTTATCACTTTCGATGATGTGTCCTTTGCCGTTATCACCAAAGGTCACTATTCCTCCTTCTTTAGCTTCAAGGGTGATGAAATAATTTTTTCACCCATCATGTACCTTGAGCAGCCACTATCTAGATATCATTTTTTTTTCTATCAGCTGCAAGACACACCTACCATCAAAAATTAAGTGAAGGTTTTAGGTATCCAAGTCATCTTGGGTCCTTTAGGATTAGTAACCATGGTTCCTTTGAAAATCTATACCTTCTTAATATTTAAACTATTTTTTATTTTTTTGAAATTGCAAACATAGGATTTATGTCCAATTTTTTCACAGCAAAAATAGATTGATTTTTGTGAAGTCAAAGATGGATCATTTACAAAGAAATTCTCTAGAAATTTCTATTTTTTTGAGTTCTAAAACTAATTCCTGCTTTGTCAAAGATAGCTTTTCAATTATTAAGTAATAATTATAATTTTTTAGAACTTAATATAAACTTATCAACTATAGGTTTATATTTTTCATGTTCTTTCTTTAGGTTCTGATTTTCTATAGAAATAACATCTTTTTCTCTTAATATTTCCTCCTTTTTCTTGATTAGATTTTGATTGATTAATTTCAAATTTTTATTTTTCAAGATTAACTTTTTCAGATCATCATATAATTCATAAAATACTTGTTACAACTCAAATGAAAATTTTAGTTGAGTGTCAAGTGTTACCTCATCCTCTTGAGGCATAAGACATAAATTGACTATTTCTTATCCCTCTTCATCTAAACTTGAATCTTCACTATCACTCTATGTTGCCATCATTGCTTTCTTCTTTACTTTCTTAGAGGATTTCTTCAATAAGGGGACGGTCTACCTTGAAATGACTTGATTTCTTGTATTCAAAATATGTAGGCTATTCCTTATCTTTATCTTTCTCTCAATCCTTACTAGCTTCACTTTTGGAGAAGGATCTTCTCTTCAAGTTTGGTCTTTTCTTCCTTATGAACCTTCTAAATTTTCTGGTTAGAATAGTCATCTCTTCATCATCATCTCCTTCTTTGAAACCTTCACTTTCTTCATCTTCTTCCTTTGCTATTGACTTGAGGGCCACGGTCTTCTTTTTCTTAACTTCATCTTCCAAGTTTTGCTTCATGGTTAACTCATGTATCATGAGAGAACCAAGAAGCTCTTCAAGGGCCAAGGTGTTGAGTTCCTTAGCTTCTTGTATAGCCATCACCTTCACCTCCTAAGTTCGAGGAAGAGACCTAAGAATTTTTTTCACAAGTTTACTATTAGTATATGATTTACCTAAGCTTTTGAGTCCATTTATAATATCAGTAAATCATGTAAACATTTCGGTAATGCTTTCAGTTGATTCTATTTTAAAAAGTTCATACTTATGTACTCGCATATTTATTTTGGATTTCTTTACTTGATTGGTACCCTCATGGATAACCTCAAGTCTATCCCATATTTCTTTGGCTAAAATACAAGCTCAAATGCGATTAAATTCATTGGCATCAAGTGAACAAAATCACATTCATTGCTTTAGCGTTCAATTGGGTTAACTTCTTATCATTTTCATCCCAATCTCTCTCGGATTTAGGAATTACATTACATTCAATGCTAATTATAGGTGTATGTGGCTCATTGATTATGATACTTCATAGATCATAATCAAGTACTTGAATAAATATGTGCATGCATGCCTTCCAATATGTGTAGTTATAACCATTAAACAAAGAAGGTCTATTTGTGGACTGCCTTTTTATTAGGAAGATATTTAATTGGATTGCCATCTTGATTGATTACTCTAAATCAAATGATCAACAAATAATATAAGAGCACATGCTCTAATAGCACTTGTTGCCCAGAAGAACAACCCAAGAAGGGGGGTGAATTGAATTTTTCAAAAATTTTTGGATTGCTAAGTGTATGTGTAAAACTTAAATATAGATATGCTGAAAATACAGTAATTTAGATGTATAAAAAATAAAAGTAACTGAAAGAAGAAATCACATACACAAAAGATCAAAATTTTTATAGTAGTTTGATGTCAAATCCAATACCTACGTCCACTCTTCAAGCACTCTATTTGAGAATTTCACTATAATCTTCAAGATTATAGCAAGATTACTTTCATCGGGCTCATAATTTAAATTTAGTTAGTTTTGCAGGTTAACCAATCAAAATCTAACCCTAAGCCACTCCTAGACTTGTACAAATTTAATTCAAGACTTGGATGAGTCTATCCCCTAAGTTTCAGCCCTTTGAAACTTGAAATACAAAGATTTCAAGATGTAAAAATTTAAAACAAAAGCAAACTCTTTTTGAAGAGTAGATTTGGGGCTTTGATGCACAAGATGAGTTGTTGGAGGGCTTTAGTAATAAATGCTCCCTTCCTTCATTTGAGAATGCCTTGATTGCATAGCTGGTTGAGTGGTTGAATAGCAATGAAGGCTCTTTAAGCTCATTGTTTGGACTGCACATAGATTTTGAAAAGTTGCTGATGTTTCTTACTTTCTTGCTTTTATATCTTGAGTTTTCAAGCCTTAATCTGATCTTAGAAGTTTTCTAATCCAAGTTAGAAACTCCAAAACCAAATTTGTAGCTGTTGGAATATCAAAAAAAGTCGTTTAGAGCATCCAAAATAAAATCTGGGTAGTTTTGGAAACTAGTCATTGGGGCTATAAGAAACTTAGGAGTCGACTCTTCAAAGCCTTGAGTCAACTCCAGCTATAGGGTGAGAAATTCTGACTCTCTATATTTATGTCCCTTGCTAGTTATGCATACCAGAGTCGATTCTAGTTGCAGGGTGAAAAAAAATTCAACATTCTATTCTTGGACTGGTGCCTTTTCTAAGACATGAGTCGACTCCTACTTTTCTTGAGTCGACTCCTCCATAAGTCAACTTTTGGTAGACTCCTGTGACAAGGTTCTTATTAAAGTCTTCTATTTTAAGCTTGGTGCCTATTTGAGCCCATGAATCGGCTCCTATCGATCTGGAGTTAACTCCTGATCGGTGCCAAACACTAAAACCATGCCAAATTTGTCTTTAAACTTTCTTTAAGTTGGTTCATGAATCAATATTCTTTAAAAATGTTTAGCTTGATCTTTTTTTTCTCCTTTTTCTTAGTTCTTTCAATCAAACATGGAGCATCATCAAAATGGGTTCTTGTTCTTCCTAAACTTTGTCTTAAACATTCCAACCAAGTTGTTAGTACCAAAAATTGACTCAATTATTTTGTTATTCATCAAAATCATAGCTAGGATCAACAAGTAATGAATACCCTGACTAGATAATTTATATAATAATATAAGTTGCAAATATCAAAACATAGTTTACCATTAACCAGTGTATATTCAAAACATGAATTTGGTAATGTTAGAATCTTCAAAAATATTCATATGCATATTCATATATCCAATTTCAAAACTAATCATATTCAAAATTCTGATTCAAAATGAATGCTACTTGACTTATCAACCTTCAACTATGACCATAATTATATCCCGTGGTTGGTCCAGAATACTACACTTATACCCTATGACTGGGCTAGAATACCATACTTATAATCTATGGCGGGGTCAGAATACCATATATCCTGTGGCCAAGCTGGAATTCCACACTTACACCCTGTGGTCGGGTCAGAAATAGAATCATGAGCTCAAAGTGCCAATACATGACCCCTAATTGGTAGGGTTATGAACGTAGTTAGGCTAAGAGTCTAAATCCGATTTATATCAAAATTCTTTTGACAAAATAACATATATTTTATGATCAAATCAAAATATGCAAATAGGATTTCCAATCACTAAATAATACAGAAAATTTTACTTTGAGTTTCCATATTAATTTCCATGCAAAATATATTTTTTATAAGATTCATAAATCACATATAAATCAATTAACAACTTATTCAATATTCAAAATAGTATTATATAAATGAAAAATCTAGAGATGGTATATCATTGCTTACCTCACATATACTCCAATGGATCCACATAATCTTAGAAATTCTTTTTTCAAAATTGAATATCCAAAATTATACTCTTTTCAAAATTAATCATAATTATTTAAAAAAATAAAAATCCTAAATATTCAAAGGGTTGATTGGCTTTGCGGTGGCACCAGACATCCACTTGGTTAAATCTAGGGCATTAAATCAATCAACTATAAATCAAGGATCAAGATAGGATACTAAGATACAATCAATGATGAAATCTTATATTGCTCCATCTGATCAGGATGGGTGCCGACATACTATTCGGTGACTACGGATTCAGAATCCTTTTATTCGGATTAGATCAAAATCATTAAAAGTAAATCCTTTACTAGATCAAACCTAAGAAGAGAAATCCATGAAGAGAGAAAAAAACTCCATAAAGAGAGAATAATTCTAGAGAAAGAAAATCTATAGAGAGAAAATAGAGATTGAAAGTTGGATTTCTAGAGAGAGAAAGTGAAGATTTCAAACTCAAAGAAGAGAGGGAGGGAAGAGAAAGAAAATTTTTCTCTTCTTTCTTTTTTTTCCTTCCTTTTTTCTTTTTCTTCTCTCTATTTTTTTCCTTCTTGTGGATTTTATGCAGACTAGGGGATCCTTTGGGTCTCCATTTCATCCCCTAAATCAAAGGCCTAGCCAGTACAATAGTGGCTAATGACAGTCTAGGCTACTATGGCACAGCCTAGAGAATCCAAACAGGCTACCAATGGTGATCACTAGTGCCAGAAAATCCAAAATAAGGGGTGGAAAAGGGGAAAAATAGGAGATTTCAAAATTAATATTTCTCTAGTGAAGCCGATGGCTAGCAACGCTATCTAATGGATGGGAAGGAGGCAAAAAGAGAGATAGAGAAGGAACGAGGCTTACCTTGGGCTCCATCGACCTTGCTCACCTAATTTTTGGCAAGCACAATGAAAGGATTCCATGAAGAAAAAGAAGAAAATAGTGGCTTTTTCGATGATGATTCAATTGCCGATGAGGTGGGGTTTCATGAGGGACACCATCCCTTTAAATAGAGGGTGGATGGGGTGGAGTTGGACTCCTCCCTGGAGTCATACATTGACTCCGATTAAAAGTCCATGAGAGAGAAGACTTCCAAAGGAAGTCTTCTCCCTGTTTCCATCTTTTTTCTTTTTAGGTTTTGGGCTATTACAGTGAGAGAGAGGGACTAGAGTGTTAGATATATGTGCCCTAGAAGTCAGAATTGGCTGACACTTGTAATACACTTCTAGGGGCAAAATTGTAATTTTGACTATAATTAATGAAATAGGTTATTTTCTATCACACCTGTGTATTTAGTGTCTGTGATACATCCTTTGAGTTAATGGTAATGATAATTCATATTTTCAAGAGTTGAAAATTTAAGACATGAATAATCATTATTAACTCATAAACAGCTCCCGACCATAGGATCATCACGAGGATGGTGATTGATCCGGAAGGTTGGTGTACGATCGCTTCTCTTTAGTAGATGAGTCTTGAGTCTACGGTGTGGAGACACCGGAGCAAAAGTACAGGTACTCGTTAGAGAACGAGGGCACTGAGCGTGACCACCTCGAGTAGTCATTAGGGAGTCTACCTTCTCGTCAATGACTGACTCGATGCTGCAGTAGTGTGTCTGGTTCTTTGACCTGAGATGCATCGGCAGTTCACCTTGAGGGTGTTATAGTTTGACTACACCATTACTCGGTCTCCTAGCCATATGGAACCCTGAGGTGTATGTTGGCTATAGCATGTTCATTGTAGGAACTGGATTGCATCAAGATGGGAATCTATCTACCTCGGTGGTAGAGGAGCAGCCCTATGATAATCATGAGAATCAAGTCCTGAAGCCCATGGCCATGGCAGAGTGAAATAATAGAAAGAGTTTCTATTTAGATTTTTCACATTGGACTCGAATCGAATGATTACATCATATGACAGAGACTAGGGTTTGACGAGTTTACCTTAACCCTAATCTGATCGGGGCTCAAGATAGAAGAACTTAATCACACAGGTAGCTGCACCAAGAGGTTCGCATTCAGCTCTGATGGGTTGCCACCATATACTGCTAGGTGTCACTGGTGGATTTTGGGAGCAATTAGAATGATTTAGATGATCGATCATTCTAGCTGTTCGAATCAGAAGAGTTCTGATCCATCGAAAGGAGTTTCGATGATGTCTATGATAGAGATCATGACATATCCCATTACCATACAGAACTGAACCTAACTGGGTCACACAAACAAGGGTTTGAATCTGGTGATCATCAATTGAACTGATCTAGTTCAATTGATCTGAATGAGATTCAATTAGGTTCAAGGAAATCGTGCTAGCACTCGATTGAACCTAACGTTCTTCTTTTACTATCATAAATAAGTTGTCCTGACTGAGCCAAAGGAGTTTGTGCTCAATCAGAGGCCTTCATATGGTCTGACTGGAGGTTGTCCAAGTCAGAAAGGTTGTCTTATTTTGTAAGACATTACCTGCCATTTTTGGTCACCTGCCATTTCTTGTTCTTTGACTTTGGTCAAAAGTCTACCTTTGACTGGTCAAACGTTGACCATTGACCCTTTGACTTTTGACCACATGTCATGCACCTATTGGAGAGCTGGTGGGGGCCTGTCCCCCTGCCAGAACCTGGCAAGGAGAAGGGCGCACGCCAAGGGTGGCGTGAGCCCAAGTAGGAGGCGCCTAGGAGTCCTTGTTGGACAAGGACTCCACCTCCCTTTTGGATTCCAATCAGAGTTCTACTAAGAATCCAGTTTGACTGGTCTTAGGCGCCCTCTAAGGAGGAATCCAGGGGTCTCTATTCCAACCAATCAGATTTAGATCTGATTTCACAAAGGGTTGTGATTGGTTGAGAGGAAGAGGAGTTGGATCACAAGAGGTCTATAAATAAGACCCTGCGCCCAACCCTAATTCTAAGTGAATGCAATTGAGAAACCCCATGCCCCAAGGCTGCCTCTCCCCTCCTTCTCCATGCCATAGTCTCTTCTCCCCTTGCTCTCCACGTCCAAAAGAGTTTTGGACTTAGGTTGGTGCGATTCAGATCAAGGAAAGGCGATCAAAAGCAAGAAGGCTGCGCTGCTGCAAAAGGACGACTGCAGATCTTCAAAAGAGTTTTGAAGATCCTCCAGATCAGATCCAGATCTGATTTTTGGAGGTGTGATAGAGAAGAAGAGGATCTCCAGATCCAACCCGAGTGGATACCGGTAGAGGCCAGGCGCTTGCGTGGCTAAGATCCAGAACCTTCCGCTGCAATCAGGATCATCTACAGGGTAATAGGATTACCCAAATCAGGTAAATTAAATTTGATTTAATTTATCTTATTTTATTTTATTTATTAAAATAATAAGAATCAGATCTAAAATATATCAAGATCTGATTGAGATCAAGAGAAAATTTTTGAAATATATCTCTTGATCTAATCAGATCTGGACGAACCTGGACCGGGAAATCAGGATTTCCCTTCAACTGGTATCAGAGCCATGGTTCTAAAATTGTTTAGATCTGATTTTAATTTTATTTTAATTAGAAAATAAAGTGATTTCAGATGTCACATGAGATGTGATCAGATCTGAAATCAGAAAAAATTAAAATTAAATGATTTGGATCTAAGAACATGAAGATATGCATGACTAGTTCTAGAATAGAATAGTTCTATAGAATAGTTTTGCATGTCTTTGATTTAATCTGATTAAATCATATTTTAGATCTTCTTATTTACTATTTTCTGATATTATAAGTGTTATAATAACATCTGATAAATAGCAAATAAAAATTATTTAATTTTAAATATCATATGAGATATGATTGATGCATGTCTAGACTAGTTGTAGAATAGTTCTACATAATTGTCTAGATTAGAATTTATTTTGATTAGATCAATTTAAATCTAATTTTTTAGATTATTATGAGATAATTTAGATCTGAAAACATGCATGATTTGATACATGAGATGTATGCAAAATATGCCTTGATTAGATCTAAATTTGTATATGAGATATATGATATAGATCTATAACTGTTTTGTAGATTTACATGTTCCTGATTAAGGCGTTCCTCTTGGCCGTCCGGTCATAAGAACGAAGAAGGGTTTAAAGGCCCTCTCTTCCCATTCGATGGGGTGTTCTTATGACGTGTAGGGGTGCTGCGTGTTCGTCCTTAATCAGAAACCCAAAACTTACTTTCTGCAAAACCCTAGATCCTGAAACCCTAGGATTTATTGTGCATATTTTGTTTATGAACCCAACTTAATTAAGAATTAAGTTTATGGAATATTAATTAGGTCTAAAATTGAGAATTTCAGATCTAAGACATATTCATAATACTGGGTTCGGGCTTGGGTAGCTCAATTAGGTCTAAGCGGTTGATCAAACCGAATCAAGAGTTGGTTAGATGGGATCAACAATGCTTAAATTGACCAGCCTAATAGGATTAAGTCTGGGTCAAGATCGAGTCACGATCAAGCAAGACCTAATTAGGCTCAGAGGTTAGAGTCTGGATTGTAGGCTAACCCAATTGGTTCTGACTCAACAATTTGGTGTCTAAGGTAAGTTTGGCACAGACGACCGACTGGTTTTTAATTGGAAGCTACTCGACCTGAATGCGTTCTTGTGCGAGTTAACGGCATATTCCTTCCACCGGTCTCACTTACCTGGCCATATCTGTTGACACAGTTCTGATCTGAGGTGGTCAATAATCCGAGCTGAACCCATGCCACTAGGTTAGTCATAATTGTTATGACTAAGCCAAGTCTAGTTTAATGAGACCTGAATCAATTCTCCCTAAGAAAAGATTAAGTCCGAGGTCTTCCACCATTGTAGACGTGCGGGCCCTTCCCGGGGTTGATTGTTCTCGGCTGGATACAGTGGCTCAGTTGCACCGGGAAGACGCAACCATGTCTATTAGGCATTGGATGCTATGGGCTGGAGGATGAGTTGGGCTCAATATTCCGGATACGGTGAGAGACCCAATTAGGAACCCAGTCTATGCAAATGGTGGGTCTGACTTAACTAAGGAGTGGATCAATATTCCGGATACGGTGAGATTCATGAATTAGAGACCAAGTTTGGGTGCACCATGATTAGAGAATCATTGAACAAGAGTTGTTCACTCATTGGCTAACCCATCACCAATAACTGTTAGGTGAGGTGATGAGTCAGTTGGTGAGACCGCACCACCCACTAGAAATCATCAATCGTGGAGATTTTCGCATCTCTACAGAGGGAGTGTAGGGATCCGAGAAAATAGTGGGAGCTAATTTGTTTAAAAATAAAATCCCTAAACAAATTGGTCAAGTCAAAATTACAGTATCTAACTAGAATCTTTGACTCTCTACAGGAAAATGTCTGCGTCCAACCCACTGGCACGTATCCTAGACACACATAGACTGACTGGACCCAATTATAAAGATTGGCTCAGGAACTACAAAATTGTTTTGGGTTCAGAGAAGTTAACACATGTTTTGGACCAGGACCCTCCCACCTTACCAGCTCGTCCATCCACTGAACAGAGAGCGTCTCTGGAAAAATGGATTGACGAAGACAATAAGGCCAGATACTACATGTTGGGCTCGATGTCTGATGAGCTCCAGCGCCAACATGAAGATATCGGGACTGCTCGCCAAATGTTGGCTCACCTGCAGGAGATGTTTGGTGAACAGAGTCGCGCAGCCAAATATCAAGTCACGAAAATGACTTTTTAAGGCTAAGATGCGTGATGGGCAGTCAGTCCAAGATCACTGTCTGACAATGATCAAGGACATGGAAGAGCTTGAGAAGCTCGGTGTGAAGTTGGACTTGGATCTGCAGAACGATATTATTCTGCAATCCTTGACTGATGCATATGGGCAATTCATCATGAATTACCACATGCATAAACTTCAAAATTCCTTGGCCGAGTTGATGAATATGCTGGTTACCGCTGAGCTTTCTATGAAAGGTTCTAAAGGCTCAGTTCTTGCTATGGAACGGACTTCTTCCAAAAGAAAGTCTTATGGAAAGAAAAAGAAGTCTGTGAAAAAGCAAAAGGTGGAAGGATCAAAGAAGAAGAAGGCAGAACCGAAGAAGAAGGTCGATGGCAAAGGAAAGTGTTTCCATTGCAACAGCGACGGCCATTGGAAGCGGAACTGCCCTACTTACCTGGCCACCCTGAAAGAACAAGAAGGAAGGTCCTTCTGGAGGTATGCTCGTTATTGAGTCTAACCTTACGGTTTCTTCTGCATCCAGTTGGGTGCTTGACTCTGGTTCTAGTGCTCATCTGTGCACTTCTATGCAGGGTCTTGAGGATAGCAGGAGGCTGAGGGATGGAGACATGATCCTACGCGTCGGTAATGGAGCAAGAGTTGCTGCAGTAGCCGTGGGAACATACCCTCTTCGATTACCATCTGGTTTAGACTTAGTTTTAAAAGACTGTTATTATGTGCCTGCAGCTAGCAGGAATTTGATTTCTGTTTCATGCTTAGCACAAGAAGGTTATGTGATCACCTTCTTTAAGGACCATTGTAACATTCTTTATGAAAGAAATAAAATTGCAAATGGTTTCCTTGTTAATGGTCTTTATCAGTTGCATATTGATGTACCTGTTTTAACTATCGAGCAAAACGTGAATGCCAAACGACCTAGGGATAGTCCAAACGACAGATATCTATGGCACCTGAGATTAGGTCATATAGCAGAAGATAGGATTAACAAATTGGAGAAAAATGGGCTATTGAGTCCATTGACTTTTGAGTCATATCCAACTTGTGAATCTTGTCTTCAAGGCAAAATGACTAAACTCCCTTTTGTTGGACATGGGGAGAGGGCCACAGATCTCCTTGCCCTAGTACATACTGATGTGTGCGGCCCATTTGATGTGCCGGCTAGAGGCAATTTTGTCTACTTCATTACCTTTACCGATGATCTGTCTAGGTATGGGTATGTGTATCTTATGAGACATAAGTCTGAAGCTTTTGAAAAGTTCAAAGAATTCAGACATGAAGTAGAAAAACAAACTGGAAAACCCATTAAGGTTCTTCGATCAGATCGAGGAGGTGAATACCTTAGCCGGGAATTCCTAGACTATCTTAAGGAAAATGGCATAGTCTCTCAATGGACTCCACCAGGAACACCTCAACTCAACGGGGTTTCAGAACGGAGAAATCGGACTCTATTGGATATGGTTCGATCCATGATGAGCTTCACAGACCTCCCAGATTTTCTTTGGGGACATTCATTATTAACTTCAATCTATCTTACTGAATAGGGTTCCCTCTAAAACCGTTCCTACCACACCGTATGAGATATGGCACGGTAAGAAACCAAGTCTGAGTCATCTCAGAATTTGGGGTTGTCCGGCTCATGTCAAAAGACAACAAGCGGACAAGTTAGAGTTTAGGTCCTTTAGAGCTCGATTCATAGGATATCCTAAAGAGTCATTAGGATACTATTTCTACATTCCAGAAGACCACAATGTGATTGTGAGTCGACATGCCATATTTCTTGAAAAATAGTTTATTCAAGATAGTGGCATTGGAAAGCAGATTAAGCTTGATGAGAAAGTCTCACAAGTGGAAAGAACGAGCTAAGGACCAAGTGGAACCAAATCAGGTTGAGCCAATAAGAACACTACCTCCTCCACCTCGTAGATCGGAAAGAGTTTCCCGTCCCCCTGAAAGATACTTAGGTATTATTTCAGAGGACGTAGAGGAAATGTTCCTCATAGGTAATGGTGCTCATGGAGATGATCCCAAAACCTACAACGAGGCGATATCAGATATCGACTCCGAGAAATGGCTTGAGGCAATGAAGTCAGAGATCGACTCGATGCACTCAAACCAAGTCTGGACCTTGGTAGATCCACCAGAAGGTATAGTACCTATTGGGTGTAAATGGATCTTCAAGAGAAAGATTGGTGCAGATGGGAATGTGGAGACATTCAAGGCTAGACTGGTGGCAAAAGGTTATAGTCAACGTGAAGGCATTGACTATCAGGATACCTTTTCCCCGGTAGCTATGCTAAAATCCATCCGCACATTGCTTGCTGTTGCAGCCTATTTCGATTATGAAATATGGCAAATGGACGTGAAAACGGCATTCCTAAATGGATATCTTGAGGAAGATATCTATATGGAACAGCCGCTAGGTTTCACATCCAGTGATACTGATCACAAGGTTTGCAAGCTGCAAAGGTCCATATATGGACTTAAGCAAGCATCTCGGAGCTGGAACACTCGTTTCAATGATGTGATCAAAAAGTTTGGTTTCATCAAAAATGAAGAGGAACCATGTGTTTTCAAAAGGGTCAGTGGGAGCGCTGTTGTCTTCCTCGTATTGTACGTGGATGACATCCTCCTTATTGGGAATGATGTTCCCATGTTGACATCAGTCAAGATGTGGTTGTCCAAGGAATTCTCCATGAAAGACCTAGGTGAAGCATCCTTTATCTCTAGGAATTAAGGTCTATAGAGGATATAGACCGAATAGGATGCTAGGACTTTCACAGAAGATGTACATAGAGGAAGTACTAAATACTAAAGAGGTTTAGTATGGAAAACTCTAAGAGGGGATTAATACCCTTCAGACATGGTATTCATCTTTCCAAGAAGATGTGCCCCAGCACACCTGAGGAAATAGAACGCATGAGCAAGATCCCTTATGCTTCTGCAATAGGGAGCCTCATGTATGCCATGCTATGTACACGACCTGATATAGCCCATGCTGTGAGTGTCACAAGCAGATATCAGTCAAATCCAGGTGAAGAACACTGGACTTCTGTGAAATGTATCCTTAAGTACTTGAGAAGAACTAAGGATATGATGTTGGTCTTTGGTAACGGAGAACTCCAAGTTCAAGGATACACAGACTCGGACTTCATGTCTGATATAGATGATCGAAAGTCGACATCTGGAAGTCTGTTTGTGTGCAATGGTGGAGCTGTCAGCTGGAAGAGTTCCAAGCAAACTGTGATAGCAGATTCCACCATGGAAGCAGAATATATAGCTGCATCAGAGGCTGCATTCTGGTACAAGAAGTTTGCTGCAGAAATTGGAGTAATGCCATCACGATTGCGACAACAATGGCGCCATAGCCCTTGCAAGAGCCGAGGTCCACCAGTCCAAGCACATTGAGAGCGATTACCTTGAGAAAGGTTACGTTGAGGTCAAGAGAGTCAACTCCACAGATAATGTGGCAGACCCACTTACAAAGCCGTTGGGCCAGCAGAAGATCGAAGCCCACCTTGAGAAGATGGGACTTAGACTTGTAGCCAATTGGCTTTAGGACAAGTGGGAGATTGTTAGATATATGTGCCCTAGAAGCCAGAATTGGCTGACACTTGAATTGGCTGACACTTCTAATACACTTCTAGGGGCAAAATTATAATTTTGACTATAATTAATGAAATGGTTATTTTCTATCACACTGTGTATTTAGTGTCTGTGATACATCCTTTGAGTTAATGGTAATGATAATTCATATTTTCAAGAGTTGAAAATTTAAGACATGAATAATCATTATTTAAGACATGAATAATCATTATTAACTCATAAAATGCTCCCGACCATAGGATCATCACGAGGAGGATGGTGATTGATCCGGAAGGTTGGTGTACATCGCTTCTCTTTAGTAGATGAGTCTTGAGTCTACGGTGTGGAGACACCGGACAGTCTAGGAGAGTACACCGGAGCGAGAGTACAGGTACTCGTTAGAGAACGAGGGCACTGAGCGTGACCACCTCGAGTAGTCATTAGGAAGTCTACCTTCTCGTCAATGACTGTCTCGATGCCTTCTCGTAGTGACAATGACTGACTCGATGCTGACCTGAGATGTGTCGGCAGTTCACCTGATGAGGGTGTTTGATGAGTGCATCGGCAGTTCACCTTGAGGGTGTTATAGTTTGACTACACCATTACTCGGTCTCCTAGCCATATGGAACCCTGAGGTGTATGTTGGCTATAGCATGTTCATTGTAGGAACTGGATTGCATCAAGATGGGATCTATCTACCTCGGTGGTAGAGGAGCAGCCCTATGATAATCATGAGAATCAAGTCCTGAAGCCCATGGCCATGGCAGAGTGAAATAATAGAAAGAGTTTCTATTTAGATTTTCACATTGGACTCGAATCGAATGATTATATCATATGACAGAGACTAGGGTTTGACGAGTTCACCTTAACCCTAATCTGATCGGGGCTCAAGATAGAAGAACTGAATCACACAGGTAGCTGCACCAAGAGGTTCGCATTCAGCTCTGATGGGTTGCCACCATATACTGCTAGGTGTCACTGGTGGATTTTGGGAGCAATTAGAATGATTTAGATGATCGATCATTCTAGCTGTTCGAATCAGAAGAGTTCTGATCCATCGAAAGGAGTTTCGATGATGTCTATGATAGAGATCATGACATATCCCATTACCATACAGAACTGAACCTAACTGGGTCACACAAACAAGGGTTTGAATCTGGTGATCATCAATTGAACTGATCTAGTTCAATTGATCTGAATGAGATTCAATTAGGTTCAAGGAAATCGTGCTAGCACTCGATTGAACCTAACGTTCTTCTTTTACTATCACAAATAAGTTGTCCTGACTGAGCCAAAGGAGTTTGTGCTCAATCAGAGGCCTTCATATGGTCTGACTGGAGGTTGTCCAAGTCAGAATAGGTTGTCTTATTTGTAAGACATTACCTGCCATTTTTGGTCACCTGCCATTTCTTGTTCTTTGACTTTGGTCAAAAGTCTACCTTTGACTGGTCAAATGTTGACCATTGACCCTTTGACTTTTGACCACATGTCATGCACCTATTGGAGAGCTGGTGGGGGCCTGTCCCCCTGCCAGAACCTGGCAAGGAGAAGGGCGCACGCCAAGGGTGGCGTGAGCCCAAGTAGGAGGCGCCTAGGAGTCCTTGTTGGACAAGGACTCCACCTCCCTTTTGGATTCCAATCAGAGTTCTACTAAGAATCCAGTTTGACTGGTCTTAGGCGCCCTCTAAGGAGGAATCCAGGGGTCTCTATTCCAACCAATCAGATTTAGATCTGATTTCACAAAGGGTTGTGATTGGTTGAGAGGAAGAGGAGTTGGATCACAAGAGGTCTATAAATAAGACCCTGCGCCCAACCCTAATTCTGAAGTGAATGCAATTAGACACGCCCCAAGGCTGCCTCTCCCCTCCTTCTCCATGCCATAGTCTCTTCTCCCCTTGCTCTCCATGTCCAAAAGAGTTTTGGACTTAGGTTGGTGCGATTCAGATCAAGGAAAGGCGATCAAAAGCAAGAAGGCTGCGCTGCTGCAAAAGGACGACTGCAGATCTTCAAAAGAGTTTTGAAGATCCTCCAGATCAGATCCAGATCTGATTTTTGGAGGTGTGATAGAGAAGAAGAGGATCTCCAGATCCAACCCGAGTGGATACCGGTAGAGGCCAGGCGCTTACGTGGCTAGATCCAGAACCTTCCGCTGCAAACAGGATCATCAATAGGGTAATAGGATTACCCAGATCAGGTAAATTAAATTTGATTTAATTTATCTTATTTTATTTTATTTATTAAAATAATAAGAATCAGATCTAAAATATATCAAGATCTGATTGAGATCAAGAGAAAATTTTTGAAATATATCTCTTGATCTAATCAGATCTGGATGAACCTGGACCGGGAAATCAGGATTTCCCTTCATAGAGGAGGGAGAAGAGGCATGAAGGAGAGAAGAGCTTGGGCATTGGGTGGTGGACTAGCCAAACACTTTGGCCAGATCCTTATTTATAGGCATGAAACCTAAAGTTTTGGGGCTTCTCAAACTTTGATCGGATCAAACTTTGAGAAGCAGAAGGTCTCCTCACCCATTCACACATGCCCCTTCAGATTTCCACTTCATTTTGTCACAAAAATGGGAGGAAGGCATGCACCACCTTATTAGATAAGGTAGTTTGGTGCGAGAAACTCTCTCTCCAAAGTTTGAACTATTTCAAACTTGTTTTTGACCTGTTCAAACTATTTTAAACAAGCTAACAACCTTCTTATCCATATCCTCTAGTGGGTGCATGCCAAGAGAGAAGTGGCCATGCACCCCTAGGTTTCTCTCTTTAGGAAATATCTAGGGGCATGCACCCTAGAGAAAAAATAAGGGGTGCACGCCCCTTTCCTTTCTTTCTTGTGCATGACCAAGTCAAAGATGGGGGCGCCAACTCTTGCTTCCTCCTTGTCTTGAGCCTTTTCATCTGAGACTAGAATAAGATCTAGTCAATTTAGGACAAACCCATATAGGGTTTCTAGATGAGCCAAATCCAATTTGACTGAGTCCAGACCAATCAGAAAATCCATAGAAGGAGAAAGTTAGGTTCAATCATGTGCTAACATATTTTCTTGAACCTAATTGGATCTAATCCAAATTAATTGGACTCCTTGAGTCTAATTAATGACATCCAGACCCAAACGCTTGTTAGTATGACCCAATAGGTTCAATTTTATATGGTAATGGGATATATTATGATCTCTATCATTGATATCATCAAAATATCTTTTGATGGATCCAAATTCTTTCTGATTCATCCAATTAGAATTATCGATCATCAAGATAATTCTAATTGATCCCATAATCCATCAGTGATACTTAGCAGTATATGGTGGCAACCCATCAGAACTGAATATGAATATCTCAGTGTAGCTATCTGTATGATTGGGTTCTTCCATGATGAGTCCTAATAGGATTAGATTAAGGTTGACTCATTAAACCCAATACGTGTCATATGATTGAATCATTCAATTTAAGTTTGATACGAAATCCTAATAGAAACTCCTTTTCATTATCTCATGATCATCATAGGACTACTCTACCAAGGTTGATAGATCTCATCTTAGTGCAATCTAATTCCTACAATGAACATGCTGTTGGGGATAAAACAATCCTAGCGGAGGTCCAATAAGGACTTGATATGACTTCATCTGGTATTGCGATAGTTGTGGCCAAACTTTAATTGAATTGATTTAACTCAAGGAGGTCGACCTTCAAATCGTGTATGGTGGATGAACTTCTTAGAGAAAACAATCCTCTCCAGCAATTGCAAAACTCCTCTATGGCATGATGAACTTTGTCCGGCTAAACTTGAATAGTGAAGAGCATGGTAATTAACTCTGGTCTTGATGATAGCAAAACTTCATTGAAGGTTGAACTTCAATATCCTCCAATTTCGTCTATGGCAGAACTCTTATGTGGTTGAATTCCTTCATATCTTTCTAATAATTATAGATTTAGCTAGCCTACACCATGCATGTCAACTGAATGAATTTGAACAGTGAAAGGACCTTGTCATCGGCATGAATCTGATTTTCAATCTAGAATAGCAACCACTCCGCAGTGAGTCATAATACTCCTTCAATCCAAACTCCAAGCCGATCTTGAAGGCAGTAGAGCTTCTAAAAACAAAGTGTTCATCCATTAATCTCAAAGCCAGTCAGGCTCCTTCAAAAATTTGATGATCATTTGGAAAGCTCGACGATCTCCTCTCAGGCCTCCAGCTTGAAAGCTCTTGTCAATCCCTTGGCTAACTTCAAAGATGGACAAACTCCTTGAAGTCAATCAAACTTCTCAAAGTAATTAAAGGCAGCACTAATAGAGTTTAACAAGCTAAAGATTCATTACTTTCTATTCATAAGTCAATCTCCAAGTTTGGCCTGCCTAGCTTCAAGTTTCTCATCCCAACATGCGACCAACTAATAAGTGCAGAAGCTGCATCTGAACTCCAACAAATAGAACTCAACCACCTACAAGTCATGACAAATGACAATCCACTCTCCATAACAAATCCACATGGCCCGAACAGCCCACTAGTATTCTCTTATGGCGGTCACTTTCATTCTGTTATAGGCTCTATCTATAAAAGCGATCCTCTAGAAATATTTTATCTCTAAGCTCTCCTCTCTACTCTCAATTCTCTTGAGTACTCCATTCTTGTTGGTTGGAGAACTAACTTGACCGTTAAAGGATCCTACCGGATCCATCCACCTTCGATTTTGGATTTTGCCTTGCAGGTCTCATCAGTGATCTCATCTTCACTAGCTCCAGTGAACTCTGGCATCCAACCATTTTCTACACCAATAGGATTGGCACTAGAGGAAGAAACTTTGAGCCCTTATTCTTAAAGGAGTACCCAGTCGAGTTCATCTCCTTCCTCTCTTCTCTGATTCTTTAGCTTCTTTTTCTTTTGATTTTTTCTTGTTTTAGTAAGATGCTGCCCAAGAAAGCTATGACTTGGTGATTAACCACCTCTGCCACTAGATCCAATCCAGATCAGCTTGCTCATACTTCATCACCAGCACCTTAACCTCCACCTATAGCCATGGTAGATTTGGAATAGTTTAACCTACTAGTATAGCAGGTTAGGGGCTTTACTGAAGCAATACAGGCTATGTGGTAGGCCCCATCACCAGTTCAAATAGAAAGGCTCTCATCAAAATACCAAGATCTGGTGCAAGAAAGGCCAACCTGGGCAAGTCGGTCAGTAACTCCTGGAAAGGAGAACCAAAAAGTAGAGAGTCCTTGTTTAGACCATGATTCTAGTCCTGGAGAGTCTCTACCCCCTCTAGTTAGCCACACTTTGAAATCCTTGATCGAGATGACATTCTTGATCAAAAACTTTAAGAAATAAATCAGTGGATTGAGAAACTTTATCATATCATCCTAGCTCGCCATGACAACATCTGCACTGACCCTTCTTTCTCTGGTCGCATCATGTAGGAGCCCATCCTACCGAATTTTAAACTTTTCTAATTTAAAAGTTATGATGGGACCACCAACTCAGTCGACCACCTCAAAGCTTTTAGAACTATGATGCTACTCCATGGCACGCCTGACTTCATTTTGTGCTCAGCTTTCTCCTGCACTCTGAAGGGAGCAATAAGGAACTGGTACTTGATCCTCAAACTAGGTACCATCTTTTCTTTCGATCAGTTGAGCTACCAGTTTGTAGCTCATTTTATTGGTAGCTGGCATTAGAGATGAGGTTTGGACTCCCTTGTCAACATCAAGCAGAAGGAAAGAAAGTCCATCTGAGCTTATGTTAGTCGCTTTAATGCTACTGCCCTGGAGGTCCGAAAACTAGACCAATCTTTTGCAATGGCCACACTGAAGGGCGGCCTCCAGAAGAATGATCTCCTCTTCTCCCTGGAGAAGAAGTATCCCTAAGATTTTGCCAACATGTTGGTCTGAGCTGAAGGATATGCTCGAGCAGAGGAAGCCTTCAATTTGAAGGATGAAGAAGCCATAGAAGAATGGCAGGTGGGAGAATCTAGTAAGCCCGCAATTGTTGAAAAGTCGAGTGAAGCTCAGTCATGTTGTAGAACTTCTCCTGAGCATAGAAGAGCTTGGACTTCACCCCAAGCTCATTGACAAAAAAGCCTAGATCAAAGGGCGCGACGGGGCTCTCCACCCAAAAGGTTTCACAACTATGCCCCTCTAAATACTCCGAAGACCCAAGTGCTGATGGAGATAAAAAAGCAGTTGCCAAGGCTGAAAAGAATGCGAACTCACGCAACCAGGCATAATCCTAATAAGTACTATCTCTACCATCATGAACACGATCACGATACTAAAAAATGTATCCAGCACCAAAACAAGATTGAGAAGCTAATCAAGAGGGGATGATCGGATTAATTCCTTCGATGTCGATCAAAAAGGAGGAAAGTTCAGCTAAGAGCTTTGCCACAGCCTGAACCACCTCGAAGAGATAAGCCACAAGGAGATTGGCCCCCATCAGAATCATCAATACTATAGCTCAGGGACATCAGTAAGGGGAGGCCAATGGATGACCAGAGCCAGCAAAATGATAGAGGACCGAGGAGCCCATCACTTTCACTAAAGAGGATGCACAGGAGGTTAAATTTTTGCATAATGACGTAGTTGTAGTTACTTTAAACATTGCTGACTATGATGTACGCTGCATTTTGATTGATAATGGAAGCTCTTTTGATATTTTATTTGATGATGTATTCCCTAAAATATCGATACTTGACAATTGCATGGGGCCAATAAGCACCCCATTAGTAGGATTCATCGACGATGCAGTGTTGATTGAGAAAATAATTACTTTATCTATTATTGCAGGTCGGTATCCAAAGTGGTCCAAGGTCTAAGTTGATTTTCTAATAGTAAAGGCTCCTTCAGCTTATAATGCAGTTCTTGGCCGACCTAGTTTGAATGCACTTCGAGCCATGATTTTGACCTATTACTTGAAGATGAAGTTCCCGACAAACTATGGGGTAGAAGTTAGAAAAGATCAAGCATTGGCACAATACTGTTACACCATTCCCTTGCAAGAGGGAAAGCAAGTAGAATCCTATCTAGTGGACGGACTTGATACCCATGATGATCTAATTGAGGAACAAGGAGAACCAATCGATGACTTTGTTGCAGTACTTTTGAATGATAGAAATGAAGATCATACTATTCAAATTAGCTCCAACTTAAGAGGAGAGGTCAGAAGGCAGCTCGTTGCTTTCTTATAGAAGAATGGTACCTATAGATATGCTTGGGATCGATGCTGAGATAATGAAACATCGACTAGGGATGGATCTCAAACATCAATCAATAAAGCAAAAGAAGCATAGTTTTACACCAGAGCAGTAGAAGGCTATTGTAGATGATGTTGATAAACTACTTAAGGCCGAGTTCATCCAGGAGGTGTCCTATCTGAACTTGATTGCAAATATCATCCTGGTTAAGAAAGCAAATGGCAAGTGGAGGATGTGCATAGATTTTACAGACTTGAACAAGGCTTGTCTAAAAGGCAACTACCCCTTGCCCAAAATTGATCAGCTAAAGGATGCAACCTCAGGTCATGAGCTCCTTCACTCTCATGGATGCCTTCTTCGATTATAATCAAATTCAGATGGTGCTAGAAGATGAAGAGAAAACTGCTTTTATGATTGATCGTGGCCTTTATTGTTATAGGATCATGTTCTTTGGGCTCAAAATATAGGTACAACTTATCAGTGCCTAGTGAACAAGATATTTAAAGAGTAGATCGACCGTAATATGGAGATCTATGTGGACAATATGTTAGTCAAAAGTCAATCTTCAACAAATCATATAGCCAACCTTGAGAAGACATTCGACACTCTTCGAAAGTACAAGATGAATCTGAACCCAACAAAATATGCTTTCGAAGTGACTTCAGAAAAGTTTCTCGGATTTTTGGTGTCGAGACACAATATTGAGGCAAACTCATAGAAAATTAGAGTCATTCAAGAAATGACTACCCCAAAATAATAAAAAAGGTCCAGCACCTTATAGGTAAAGTTGCAGCCTTGAATTATTTCATCTTGAGATCAGCGGAGCATTGCATGCCTTCTTCCAAGCACTCAAGCAGCCTAAGAACTTCAGTTGGACTCTTGAGTGTCAATAGGCCTTTGAAGAATTAAAGAATTATCTATGCTCACCCCCTCTCCTTACCAAGTCCGAACCTAGAGAAGGATTATTCCTATACTTGGCTGTATTTCATGTAGCTATTGGAGCAGTTTTGGTTAGAGAAGAGGCCAAAAAAGTGCAGAAGCTGATCTATTATATAAGTTGAGTTTTGAGAGATGCAGAAATAAGGTATACCCAATTAGAAATGCCAACTTATGCTTTATTGATTGCAGCCAAGAAGCTTCGACCTTATTTTCAAGGGCATATAGTTACACTTCTCACTGACCAACCTATCAAAGCAGTTCTCCCCTGACTGGACACCTCGAGAAGGATAGCAAAGTGGGCAATTAAACTTACTAAGTTTGATATCAGTTTCCAACCTTGGTCATCTTTTAAAGCTGAGATAATGACTGATTTTATAGTAGAATACACCATCCTAGATCCAGCTGAACTTGATCATAAAAAAGTTTGTACACCCAATTTACGGTCAAACTCTCCCAAAGAAAAAGTAGATCTTCCTAAAGATTTCTAGGCTTTATATATTGATGGTTCATCTAATGCTTCAAGGGTCGGTGCAGGCTTGATTTTAATCAATCCAGAGAAAATTATTGCTAAATATGCTTTGTGCTTTGAGTTCCCTACCACTAATAATGGAGTAGAATACAAAGCTCTAATTGCGGGACTGAGAATAGCCAAAGAGCTAGAAGCAAATCATATGAAGATCTATAGCGATTCTCAGCTAGTGGTAAGGCAAGTCAATAGTAATTATGAAGCATGGAAGGAAAGTATGAAGAAGTACTTGGAAAAAGTAAGGAGCCTAACTTCGGCCTTCAGTAGCTTTACATTCAGTAGATCCCTAGAGTAGAAAATACTAGGACCGACCTTCTCCCCAGATTAGTTACTCTAGCTCCAAATGAATTGCCAAAAGAGATCTTCTTTGAAGTTCTACAACACTAGAGCTCAAAAGAATCTCAAACTGTGATGCAAGTTGACCTTGAGCCTAGATGGATTGACCCACTTATTTTATATCTTAAAGATGGTACACTCCCTAAGGATCTGAAAGAAGCTTGAAAGTTAAAAAATCAAGTATCTCATTATGTTCTATATGAGAATAAGCTGTATAAGAGGTCATACTCCTTGCCACTTCTTAGATGCCTTCGACCCTCTGAAGTTGATTATGCAATGAAGGAAGTCCATGAAGGTGTATGTAGAAATCATCTTGTGGCCAAATTATTGTCTTACAAACTACTTTGTCAAGGATATTACTAGCCAACTATGCAACAAGATGCCACTGATTATGTGAGAAAATATAATCATTGCTAGAAAAATGCAAACATTCAGAGACAACCAGCTACATAACTTACACCCCTAAGTGCTCCATGGCCATTTGCATAATGGGGGATGGATATACTTGGGCCCTTTTTCTTGGCATTTGAATAATAAAAATTTCTTCTAGTGGCAGTGGATTACTTTACTAAATGAATTCAGGCCAAACTTCTAGTAAAAATTACTGAAGCTAAGGTGCAGGACTTCATCTGAAAGTCAATAGTTTGCATATTTGGCCTACCTCAAACCTTGATCACTAATAATGGACATCAGTTTGTAGGAGCAAAATTTATCGAGTTCTATGAAGATCTAAATATTTTCTATCATTTCACATCTATTGCTCATCCTCAAATAAATAGCAAGGCTGAGGTAACCAACAGAACTTTGCTTCAAGAAATAAAGACGAGACTTAAAAGAGCAAAAGAAACTTAGATGAACTCTATCATGTACTCTAAACTTATAGAACCATCTAAAGGCTGCCAACTAGAGAAATGCCCTTTGCATTGGCCTTTGGAACAGAGGTAGTCATCCCAATTGAATTTGAACTTTCTTTTGCATGAATTGAAGCATTCAATGAACAAAGCAACTTGCAAAATCTTAGGCAATATCTTGATTTGTTGGAGAAAAAATGAGAGAAGGCTCAGATCAGGATGGCGGCTTATAACCAAAAGGTTGCTCGTTACTACAACTCCATAGTTAAAACTAAAGTCTTCAAAGTTGAAGATCTGGTGCTATGGAGGGCTAACATCTCTCAACCATAAAATCAAGAAAAACTTGCTCCAAATTGGGAAGGCCCTTATGAGATCGTGGAAATCATCCAACCAAGAATATATTATCTAAAGGAGCTTGGAGGGGCTATGCTCCTACAACCATAGAATTCATAAAACCTATTAATATACTATCAATAATTTTATTCCAATAAAATTTTCATTTACATTCTTGCTTTTGGTGCAAAACTGTGCAATGATAGAAAATTATGTAGCCAAATTTCATTCTCAAATGAAGTAGAAGACCTCCAGTTATTTAAGATAGGAGATAATAGGAAGAGGCCCTCTCAGTGGTCCTTTTGTATTCTGATAACTTGTTAGGAATAGGAGGACCTCATCCTAATAAGAAAGATAGCCAACCACATCAGGAATAGGAGGAGGACCTCATCCTGACATGGATAAAGACCACCACGAAAGATTGAAGGCCTCCGATTATTTAAGATAGAAGGTAACGAGAAGAGGCCCTCTCAACGACCTTTTTATATCTGATAATCTTATTAGAAATAGAAGGAGGACCTCATCCTAATAAGAAAGATATCTAACCATGTCAGGAATAGAAGGAGGACCTCATCTTGACGTGGAAAAGACCTCCATGGGGGATTGAAGGCCTTCGATTATTTAAGATGGGAGGTAATAGGGAGAGACCCTCTCAATGGTCCTTTTATATCTTAGCAATCTTGTTAGGAATAGAAGAACCTCATCCTAATAAGAAAGATAGCCAACCACGTCAGGAACAAGAGGAGGACCTCATCTTGACATGGATAACGACCCCCATGGAGGATTGAAGACCTTCGATTATTTAAGATAGGAGATAATGAGGATATCCTCTCAACGATCCTTTTGTACTATGGCAACCTCGCTAGAAATAGGAGGACCTCGTCCTAAGAAGAAAGATAGCCAACCATGTCAGAAATAGGAGGACGACCTCATCCTGATGTGGATAAAGATCCCCATGGGGGATTGAAGGCCTTCGATTATATAAGACAGGAGGTAACAGGAAGAGACCCTCTTAACAGCTCTTTTATATCCCGCACCTTATTAGGAATAGGAGGAAGACCTTGGCCTAACAAGGATAGCCAACCATATCAGAAATAGGAGGAGGACCTCATCCTGATGTGGACAAAGACCCCTACGGGGGATTGAAGATCTTTGGCTATTTAAAATAGGAGGTTAACCTCATCGTAGCAAGGGTGAAGGCCTTCGATTATTTAAAATATGAGGTAAACTATGAATATGGAGACTTCTAGCTCATGGATGCATAAGTACATGAAATGTAGAATTAAGGCTATTATTTCGAGATGACATCGACATTAAATGCAACAAGAAAAATAAAAAGAATTAGCAAGCATCGGACCAAAGTGGAACACAAAAAGGTAAATGAAAGATATCATTTTATTAAAATTAAAGTTCATTCCATGAGATTCTGAAGATCGATTACAAAAAGAATGGAAAAAGAATGAGAGAGAAGCCGAAATCCTACTCAAAATCAAACTTCGAACTGCCAGCCCCAGCTAATACAAGAGCATGCTTCAAATCATTAACTTTTTCTTTCATATCTCTCCTCATCGCTAAACTCTCATCAAGTAGTTTATTGGTTCTCTGAGATCATCTTCTCTTTCCCTTAGTTTTTTTCTTAGAATCGCAGATTCGGCTTCGATGTCCTTCATTGTGTTCTCATTGTAAGTCATATGGATCTTAAGTTGTAAGAGTTTGGCCTTGGACTTCTCATGCATCGCTGAAAGATTCCCCATGATCCTTCTTAAGATGGCGATCTCCTTTGAATCTCCTTTTAGGCTAGTCTGAGCTTTATCTATCAATTGCTTTCGAAGCAAGGATACCTTAGTGTTAGCCATATTAAGCTTCTTTTTAAGATCTTCAATCTTCCACACCAGTCGATTCGATAAGTATCATAGGTGATCTCAACATCGTGTAGTTATTTCTAAAGGTTAGAGAATTTCTTTGACCAGTCCCATCCATACTCCACCTTGCTTTGGGCCCAGGCTGAACACCTCTCTAGCTGGCTGATCTTCTCTTTCGCTTCTCGAAGCTCAACCTCAAGAGAACAAATCTTGACCATCAAAATCTAAGATTTCTCACTGGTGTGCTTCTTGGTTTTTGAAAGTTCTTCGCTTAGGTCAATTTTCTTGGCAGTATTTTTTTGAAGAACTACTTGGAGGATTGACGAAGATGATTTATTTCAACAATAGCCTCAGCATCATTCTTTTTTTATTTTCGAAGCTCATCCTTAACTTTCTTCAATTTTTTGCTGAGATGGTGAACTTCTTTTTTTATTATTTATTAATAGCCTTCAAGGGGATCTCCTGAGGCAGAGGTTTAGCGTCAATGGGAGATTGCATTAATGCATGAAAATATCATGACACAATGGTATGGCAAAAAAAAAAGTTCATTTTCATTATTAAAAATATTCTGAATATAGAAACAAGTAAAAAAAAAGAAAGAGTACAACTATGGAAAGCCTCCAACCTCTAGAGGAGGAACAGTGGACGAGTGTTGACCCTAGATTGATTTTGATGATAACAAAAGCATTTGAGTATAGATTGCTAATTTACTAACATTGTTTGTGAGGATGCGTAGTTGTAAAATTCAAGAGCTCACAAACTTCAAGTGTTTTCATTCATCTAAATGAAGATTCATCACTCAAGATTTTAGAGAAGATACTTTAGAGTGGATACATCTTTCAAGAGATTTTAATGAAGGATAAATCAAGGCAAAAAGGAAAGTCTGACCTATAAAGTAAATTGGAGAAGAAAGAATCACAAACAGTACTTGGCATGCATGGCATATAAACTAGGCCGATCCAATCTGATACTAAGCCAACCTAATCTCAGCCAAAGCAAAAGATAGAAAAGGGCAGAAAGTAAGATGTTTCATGACCTAGGGGACTGAATCGATGTAGCTTTCAACTGAGCCATCCCAGTGATAACTAGACCGACCTAGTCAAAAAAGTAGCCATCTCAGTCTCAGAAAATAGAAGATAACAGAAATAAGTGTTTTAGATCTCTAAGACTAAGCCAACCTAGCTAAAAACTAAGCCAACCTAATTGAAAACTAAGCCGGCCTAGTGCTTGTAATGGCTAGTTCTAGTTGTGCAGCTTTCTCATTACACATGCCTCCTAATGGCTATTTTCAGTCTTCTAATGGCTACATCACTTTCAGAAGTCCTTCTAGATAACTTGTAATGATGGAAAAGCTCAAGAATACTTAAGAGAATATTTGGGACAAGAAAGATAACTTTTAAACTTGAAAAGAGAGCTTCCAAGCAGATTTTCAGTGTATTCAAGTAAATGAGCAATATAGCAAAAAGGAAGGAGTGATCTTTAGACATACCTAGATCCTTCCAACATCCTCACTCCAAGAGAAGTAAAGCCATTGTCATTGAAGATCATCTACTACTTTCCTCAAGCATTCAAAGAGAAGAAATCAAGCCAACAAGCCAAGCTCCTAGAACTTCTTCTCTTAAACTATAAAGAGCTTATTTTTATTTTTATTTATTATATTTTTCTTTTTATTTCAAGTTTCTTGGGATGAGAAACTTGAGTTAGTCCAAGCCTAGAGTTGGACGTTGTTTGGTTTGATTGGTCAGCCAAAGTTAAAACAAATCAGGATTGATTGTTAGCCCGAGAAAACAATCGTTGTATGGTTGTGGTTGGTGAACCAGGATCAGAACCAACTGGGTTAGATTGTAAACCTAAGTAAAACAATCATACTGTAATCAAGCCTAGTGATTATAGTTGAATTCCTAAGTGGTTTACTTAGAGAGTGGATGTAGGTGTTGAGTTTGGCACTGAACTACTATAAAATTATTATGTTTATGATTGGATGTTATTATTCTATTACTTTCATTCACTGCACATTACATTGCTTATTTTATTTAAGCAAATAACTAGTTTAATTTGCTCATATCTCAAGTTTAAATTTTTAATATCCAATTCATCTCCCTCTTAGAAAGCCATACTTGGGCAATAATGAGCTCGGCACAGCTTCAGCAGCCTCAGGTTCTGGGGTAGGCTCAAAAGTCATGGCGGGATGCTCGATAGAAGGTAAATCGGTGGCGGCGATAAAAGGCTCGACTTCATCATCAGAGGACTCCCCCATTAGAAAACTAAAATCAAGCTTGGAAAATTTTTCAACCATCCTCCCCTGGCAGACCTCGAACCCTTTGAGGAAGGCCTTCTGGGCGAAGGCTATTTTGATGTCCTCCATTACCTTAGAGGACTTGAAGGCCTCGATGGCCCACTCCCTCTCTGCACCTACCTTCTCTTCAGCCTTTTTCCACTTATTTTCTTCCAAGGATAAGGTGGCTTTCAATTCTGCCAATGTTTGCTCCTCCTTCCAAAGTTCTTCCTTAAGGTGCCGAACTTTGACCGAGTGAGCTTCCTTCAAATGCCCGACCTCCATCTGGGCCTCTTGGATAGCTTTTGAAGCCTCAGTCTTATGAAGGTTCGTCACTTCTGCATGGACATATAGATAATGCCCTAGCTGCAAATAACCAGATACAAGTTACGGCTTCAAGATTCATTGGTGTTCAATCTGGCATAAGGAAGAAGTTGATTATCTCGAGGAAGGCTGTGAAAGATTCTCTAATCCAATTGATTACACAAGGTTGAACCGGACTCCTAGAACCAGAAGACCAAGATACTTTGAAAAGATATTTGGATCAAACCTAGCTAGAAAAATCTTCAAAAAATTGGAAGAAAAAGGTTATAAAATCTTGGAAAGAACCCAAGAGGAATAGTGAGCCCTTATAAAGAAACCAAGAAAGCAAAAGTGGAAGAAAAGCAAGAAAATGCAAAGAAAAAGGGTCAGGAGACTAACCTAGACCAGCCAGAGGACTCAAGAAGGCAGTCGGAAGAGAGGAAGGCTGACAGAAATGGTGCCGATGGTCGAAGAAGTGGCAACGAAAGGAGAACGAGATGTCCGGAGAAGATGAAGGAAATAGAAGGAAGAAGGAAGAACCAAATAGAGGAAGGAAGTTGGGGGAGGAGGGGTTTAAATAGTTAAAAAAAATTTGGAAGGTTATGATTGCCGATTCTTTCTAGCCATCCCCCACTTGCCGCATGTTCCACTCATGACCAACATCTAGCAATGCAGTAATGATGCTATACTTAAAGTGCCATGCTAGGGAAAAAATTTGAGTGCCGTGGTCATTTCAAATCATTCAGTCATTAAGAAAGCTTCGGCATAGGGCAGAAAAGCCAAAACTTTTCACTTTCTAAGGTGAAAAACTAGTGGAGGACTTCGACAACCACAATTTTGGTACTTCATTCAATCTTCAAACTCGAGAGTAGAGGAACAAGTGTAGAGGATAAAACAATCCTAGTCGAGGTCCAATAAGATGTCTGAACTTGATATGACTTCATCTAGTGTTGTGACAGTTATGGCCGAACTTTAATTGAACTGATTTAACTTAAGGAGGTTGACCTTAACCGTGTATGGTGGACGAAATTCTTAGTGGTCACAATCCTCTCTCAACAATTGCAGAACTCCTTCAAGGCTTGATGAACTTCGTCTGGTTGCACTTGAATAGTAAAGGGCATGGTAATTAACTCTGGTCTTGATAACAGCAGAACTTCATCGAAGGTTGAACTTCAATATCCTCCAGTTTCATCTATGGCATAACTCTTGTGTGGCCAAATTTTTTGATCTCCTTATGATAATTATAGATCTAGCTAGGCTGCACCATACATCTCAACCAGATGAATTTGAATAGTGAAAGGATCTCATCATTAGCACGAATCTGATTTCCAATCTAGAATAGCAACCACTCTATAGTGAGTCATAGTACTCCTTCAATTTGAACTCCAGGCCGATCTTGAAGGTAGCAGAGCTTCTAAAAATAAAGTGTTCATCCATTAATCTCAAAGCCAGTTAGACTCCTTCAGAAAATCTAATGATGATTTGGAAAGCTCGACGATCTCCTCTCTGACCTCTAGCTTGAAAGCTCTTGTCAATTTCTTGGCTGACTTCGAAGATGGACAAACTCCTTGAAGTTGGCCGAAATTCTCAAAGTTATTAAAGGCAGCACCAATAGAGTTTAACTAGCTAAAGGTTCATTACTTGCTATTCACAAGTCGATCTCCAAGTTTGGCCTGCCTAGCTTCAAGTTCCTTATCCCAACATGCAACTAACTAATAAGTGCAGAAGCTGTATCCAAACTCCAACAAATATAACTTAACTGCCTACAAGTCACAACAAATAATAGCCCACTCTCCATAACAAACTCCACGTGGCCCAAATAGCCCACTAGCATTCTATTATGGTGGTCACTTTCATTCTGTTACAGGCTCTATTTATATAAGGGATCCTCTAGATATGTTTTCTCTCTCAGCTCTCCTCTCTGCTCTTAATTCTTCTAAGTACTCCATTCTTGTTGGTTGAAGAACTAACTTGACCATCAAAGGATCCTACTAGAGCCACCCACCTTTAGTTTGGATTTTGCCTTATAGGTCTCATCGGTGACCTCGTCTTCACCAGCTCTAGTGAACTCTATGTCCAACTATTTTCTATACCAACACATGCTATAGCCAACATACACCTCAAGATTTCAAATGGCTAGAAACCAAATTATAATATAGTCAAACTATAACACTCTCAAGGTAAACTACCAATACACCTTAGATCAAAGAACCAGCCACACAACTGTAGCATCGAGCAAGTCATCGACGAGAAGATAGACTCCTTCATGATTGCTCAAAGATGGTCACGCTTAGTATCCTTATTCTTAACAAGCACTTGTACTCTCATTCTGATGTCTCCATATCATAGATTCAAGACTCATCTATCCTAAGAAAGTGATCATAGATCAATCTTTTGGATTGATCACCATTCTTTTAATGATCCTAAGATCGGGAGTAATTTATGAGTTAATTATGACAACACATGTCTTAAATTTTCAACTCTTGAGAATATATATTATCATACTCATTAACCTAATGGACGTATCACAAACACTTACTATGCAAATATGATAGAAAGAATAACCTATTTTATTAATTATAAGTCAAAATTATAATTATGCCTTTCGAAAGTATTACAAGTGTCGACCAATCTGGCTTATAGGGCATACATCTAACAAACTCTCACTTGACCTAAAGCCATTAGCTTCAAATCTAAGTTTCATCTTTGCAAGGTAGGCTTCGATCTTTTATTAGCTTACAGGCTACATTAGTGAGTTAGCCATATTTTCCATTGTGTTGACTCTCTTGACCTCGACATATCTCTTCTCGAGGTAATCATGGACGAGATGAAACTGCCGCTCGATGTGCTTGGACTTCTGGTGAGATCTCGACTCCTTAGCTAGGGCTATGTAATCATTGTTATTGTAGAATAGAGGGACGACATTAGATGGCATCACTCCTAGCTTTGCAATGAACTTCTTGAATTAGAATGCCTCCTTCACAGCTTTTGAGGTAGCGATATACTTTACTTCCATGATGGAGTCTACTATCATTATCTACTTAGAACTCTTCTAGCTTACAACACTACCATTGCACAAGAACAGACTTTTTGATGTTGACTTTCGATCATCAATATCAGACATAAAGTCTAAATCTATAGACCCCTGTACTTAGAGTTCTCCATTATCAAAGATCAAAAATATATTCTTAGTCCTCAAGTAATTAAGGATATATTTTATAGAAGTTCAGTGCTCTTTGTCCAAATTCGACTGATATCTGCTTGTGACACTCACAATATGGACGATATCAGGTCATATACAAAGCATGGCATACACTAGACTCCCTATTACTGAAGCATAAGGGATCTTGCTAATGTGTTCAATCTCTTTTGATGTGCTGGCGCACATTTTCTTGGAGAGATGAATTCCATGTCTGAAGGGTACAAGACCCCTCTTGGAGTTCTTCATGCTGAATCTCTTTAGCACCTCCTCCATGTACATCTTCTGTGATAGGCCTAGCATCCTCTTCGATCTATCTCTATAGACTTTAATTCCCAAAATGAAGGATGTCTTACCTAGATCTTTCATAGAAAACTCCTTAGACAACTATACCTTGATCGAGGTCAATATAGAAATATCATTCTCTATTAGAAGGATGTCATCCATGTATACAATACGAGAAAGATAACAGCACTCCCACTGACCTTCTTGAACATACAGGGCTCCTCCTCATTCTTGTTGAGATCAAATGATTTGATCACATCATTAAAATGAGCATTCCAGCTCCAAGATGCTTGCTTAAGTCCATAAATGGACCTTTGCAGCTTGCAAATCTTATGATCACTATCACTGAAAGTGAAACCAAGTGGTTGTTCTATATACATATCTTTCTTAAGATATCCATTCAGAAACACTATTTTTACATCCATTTGCCATATTTCATAATCAAAATATGCGATAATAACAAGCAATGTGTAGATAGATTTTAAAATGACCACTGACGAGAAGATATCTTGATAGTCAATACCTTCATGTTGACTATATCCTTTCTCCATTAATCTAGCTTTGAATATCTTCATATTTTCATCTGCACCAATCTTTCTCTTGAAGATTTATTTATACCCAATAGGCACAATACCCTCAGATGGATCTACTAAGGTCCAGACATGGTTCGAGCGCATCGAATCAATTTCTGACTTCATTGCCTCTTGCCATTTCTTAGAGTCGATATCTGATATCATCTCATCATAGGTTTTGAGATCATCACCATGAATCTCATTTTCTATGAGGAACATTTTCTCTACATCCTCTAAAATAGTACCTAAGTACCTCTCAAGAGGATGGAAAACCTACTTTATCTACGAGGAGGAGGAGGTAGTGTATGGATTAGCTCTAACTGATTGGGTTCCTTAGATTTCCTGGCTCATTGCTCTTCAGAGATTTTTTCCTTGAGCCTGATCTATCTTCCTATACCATCATCTTGAACAAACTATTTTTTAAGAAAAATTGCATGTCGACTTATAATCACATTATGATCTTCTGAAAGATAGAAGTAATATTCTAATGACTCCTTAGGATATCCAATGAGTCAAGCTCTAAGAAATCTAGATTCTAACTTGTCCACTTGTTGTCTCTTGACATAGACCAAACAATCCCAAATCTTGAGATGACTCAGACTTGTCTTCTTATCATGCCACATCTTATATGGTGTGGTAGGAATGTTTTAGAAGGAACCTTATTTAGTACAAAAATAGCTATTAGCAAACTATGTCCCAAAGAAATTCAAGAAGATCTATGAAGCTCATTATGGAAGGGTCCATATCTAATAGGATCTGATTTCTCCATTCTAAAAATTTCATCGAGTTGAGGCGTTCTAAGTGGAGTACACTATAAGACTATGCCATGTTCCTTGAGATAGTCCAAAAATTTTCTACTAAGGTATTCACCTCCTCGATCTGATCAAAGAACCTTAATGGACTTTTTAATCTATTTTTTTTACTTCATGTCTGAATTTTTTGAACTTTTCAAAGGCTTTAGACTTGTGATGTATTGGTACACATACCCATACCAAGAAAAATCATCCATAAAGATAATAAAATAGACAAAACCATCTCTAACCAGCACATCGAATGGGCTGTAAATATCTGTATGCACCAGAACAAGTAACTTTGTGGTCCCTTCTCTATGTCCCATTATCGCCCAAAGGTAGCAACCCAATGGGGGGGTGAATTGGATTTTTAAAATTTTTAGCCAAATTTAGTTTTAAGCAAGTATGTGCTTCTAATGAGATTAATTTAAGTGATTGTGTTATGTATTTGATGTATATATAATGTAAGCAATAATGGAATTAAGATATAAGCAAGCAAAGCTTAAATAGAAATGATGCAAAGCAAATATGAAAAGTAAATAGAGAAAGCACAGCACAAACATAAAAATATTTATAATGCTTTAGAGCAACCCACTCCTACGTCCACTGCCCAAGTCCTCCTTAAAAATTTTACTATAATCCCTAGATTATAGTACATTTGTTTTAACCCAGGATTACAAACAAAGCCAGTTGGTTTTACCAAACTTACCAACCATAATCCTATACTGATAGTTTACTCGGATTCACTATAAATCCAGTTGGTTTTAACTTAGGAGCACCAACCACAACCTTTATACCATCCAATTATCGGCTTGGACCAGCCTATACCCCAAGTTTCTTTCTCCAAAGAAACTTGTAAAGAAATAAAAATACAAATATAAAAATTTAACACAAAATAAAAAACAAAAAGGAATTCTTTCTGGTGTGCAAAGAAGAGGTTGAATAAATGCTCTTTGATAGCTTCTCTTCTTTTCAAATGGTACTGAGAGATTGCTTGAAGTATTGTGGAAGATGATTCTTGGTGGTCCTCTAAATTTGAAGCTCAAATCTCTCTCTTTTTTTCTTTTAATCGATATTCAATGTAACATACTCTTCTTGAATGATTTTCTTTCTTAAATCCTTAATCTCTTAATCCAAAATATTTTTCTAACTCTTTTTATACTTGGTAGTGGTTTTTGAATCAGTTTAGGCCATTAGAAAGCTTGAACTAGCCATTGGAGTGGAGAATGGCCCGTTGGAGAAATACAGAAAACTAGCTGTTATGCTCTGTCCCGTGCTTTGGGTCGATACATTTTTTTCAGTTGTTGATATTTTTTTCTCATGTATCAACACCTCCTAAGATCCAAATAATTTTTACTCTCTATCTTCTATTCTGTGTAACAGAGGTCGACCCTAGGATCTGAAGGAACCAGATCTAGGATTTCAGGGTAGATCTTGAAACTTTTTCAAGATCAGACAGTGAAAGACTAAAATTAATTAAAATTAATTTTAAATATCAAAAAATATCCTAGATATAATGTTCTATTATATGATTATGGTATGACATTAAATCAAAAATTAAACATAAGAAACAAAATAAAACATGTTGATCGCATCAATATGCATCTATACTACATCTAATGCAGGTATGTAAAATAGATTAGATCTATTATTCATGCAAGTTAGATGTTCTAACTTGCTGATCTTGGCTTAAGGATGATGTTGTGAGCCGCACATGCATCTGACCTCTAAGAGTCATCCACACAAGCCCACGAACCTCGATCAAAAGTCCTGATGCAGGAAATCAACATAGTATGCTAGTATTGTGCTGATCATTCTTTGATGATTGATCTGATGCTTTCTTTTTCTGAATTTGGACTCTTTCAAAGATGAGAGGAAGGAGGAGAGATTATAGAATATGGACACTTTCAAATAATCTCAAAAGAGGAGAATAAGAGATGAACTAGACAGCCTTAGAAGAAGACCCTCTTCTTCTTCTCTATTCTATCATCTAGACACCTAATTTTGTGTCTATAAAATTCCAAAGCCCCAATATTCTTTCTCCCTAAATTTCACATACCCCAAAGGCCTCTCAATGGGCTAGCACATGTCCAAAAATCAGCCCAAAGTTCATCCTATATAGAGAGATATAGAGGAGTCCTTATTGGGTCAAACTCTTAGACTAGGAAAGACCAAAATAGGCAACTAGTTGGGGCACCCAACACTTGGGTCCCCCCTCCTTTCTTTTTGGCATGGACCAACTATATTTATTGCACAAAACTTCTCTAATTCTTATGAAAATTCTAGAGTAAAACAAGGAGTTTAGGTAGCAAAAGGGAGAAAGAATTTTGATTGCAACAAACTCTATCAAATAGAGTTTGATTTCAAAACAACTCTCCAAATTTGACTTGGTCCATAACCACTTGCCATGTAAGAAATGTTGGAAATATGTCCCAAAGCCAATCGTCAGTCTGTTGATGGTTGTGCTATTTATTATACTTGTATATGAATTATCAAATAATAAAAGTTATTTTAGCATTTTTCATCATAAATTTTGTTGTCTTCTAATAAACTTCTATATTGTGATGAAGTCCTTAGGACTATCTAGATTTGACAAAGGAGAATTTGTCATTTAGTTCTTAAATTGTTCACGACCAAAAGATACATTGTTATTTAGGACGACAATGTTTATCGAGTATAGATCATTGTATGCTATATAGGTTGGTTATCCTCATAACTAAGGAGTGTTGAGACACTGGCATGGCATGTAAGTGAGATGTATGGGTACATCTGCACTGAACGTGACCAACTTCAGAGCTTCTCTTCTATCAAGATAAGCCCTAAAGAATATGGGTATAAGTGTCTCTTAGACTTGAGACTACCATGGTGATTTACAAGCAACTCACTGAACTTAGGTATCAGACTACTTGAATTTCTAATTCAGTGATGAAAGGCTACTTGGTGCAGTCAAGTACTTGGCTTGTCAATGTGTGAGTCAAGATGGGATTGATCGCTCCAAGTATTGGAGCAAGTGCATCGCTGTATTTTAATTTAACGAATCCTCAGTTGGGGTAGTCTATATGATGGATGTTAAATTTTGAAATATAATGTAGATGAATTATAGGATTGACAATAAACCCTAGATCATCCTTTTGAGCATCATGATTAAGGGGATGAATTATATGGTAACCTTATTCCATAGGTTCATCATTATTATGTTGCAACTTTTTGACCTATCCGAATATCGAGTACCATTGCTAGATGGTCACATCGATTGATATAGAAAATTAATTTCGATGCTTCCGACTTAGGATTCGAACCTATGGGGTCATACACATAAGAAGTTCCTACCTGATCTGATGGCTGATCATGAGTCTTGATGACCTAGGACATTGTGGTCAACAGTCTCACTCATCTAGGCTCTTTGATCAGTAGTTCCATTGATATGGAACTCTAAGATCATGAATTTCATTTATTTCGGATACTGGGTTCAAGAGTCCCACTGGATTGGGACTCTTCAGGAGTTTCATGTTGATGGGACTCTGTTGCTCAGTAACCCATCCAATTTGGACTTAGATACTTTTGGAGGATTAATTAGCAATTCAATTACTGATTAGCTCAATTTGATTGAGCGATGAGGATTCGATCAAGTTTAATTAAATTCGATTCAATTGGGTTTGACCCGATCAGGTCATGAGATGACCTAATTATGGGAATATATGCTCTTCCCACATGGATCGACGTGGCCACCGGTGATTAGCCAAGCAATAAGAAAGTACTTCTCAGAGATCTCTGTGGAAGCATGATCAAATAAATCAAGAAATAGAGAAGAAGAGAAGAAGAGATTTTTAGAAGAAAAGAGCTTTTATTCAGTATATTTTAGTCCTCTAACAATCTTGACCTATTTTTAGTATATATACTTTACAAAGGATCAAGCCCAAGCTTATAGAAAAACTCTCCAAATTCAAACAACCCACGTACATAAAATAACAACCCACAAAAATTGAGCCAGCTAACCTACGACTGTGTCGACTCAATCTCAGACTGAGCCGACTCAGTTGTGTACCACGCCAACAGTCCAAAAATACTGCTCTCTATTTGAATTTTCCTCTGAGACCTAGCCGACCCATTCTTGGACTGAGCCGACCCAGTTCCCAACTAAGCTGGCTCAGTCTCAGAGTGAGCCGACCTAGTTTCTGAACTTTACTATTGAGACTGATTCTTCTTCTGACTCACTTCCATCTTTCCATGACCTATCTTCTCATGTTTCCAAGACTTGGGAGTGCCACTTCTAAGCTCACATTCTCCACCTTAGTACTTCCAAGTCTTTATGAACTCATCTCTTCTCAATAGACCCATCCATGCCACACATATCTGAAAGCTGTCTCTGGAGAGTACCTTCATGAGTGCATCAGACTGATTCTCTTTGGTATGGACCTTCATTAATTCCACTTCACCTTCCTCTACCAGCTCTCTGATCCTGTGGTACCTCACGTCTATATACTTTATGTGCGCATGATAGACTAAGTTTTGTGCCAATAACAGAGTACTTTGACTATCATTGAATAGTGTAACCTTGCTCTGCTCCACCCCTAACTCATCAATCAGCCTCCTAAGCCAAAGAACTTCCTTTGCAGCCTCCGTTATCTCAATGTACTCAGCTTCTATGGTAAACAAGGCCATGATTGGCTGAAGAGTTGATCTCTAAGACACCGGTCCACCATATACGTAGAAGAGGTATCCAGTAGTAGATCTCCTTGTATCAAGATCACCAGCATAATTTGCATCAACAAACCCTTTCAAAGGATTTGAACCTTCACACATCTTCACAAATTATTCTCCAAATCCTTCTGGCTGCCCATCAAATACCAAACCATAATCCCTTGTTCCATGCAGATATCGCAATATCTATTTCAATGCTTTCCAGTGTTCCTTCCCAAGGTTAGCCATGTATTTACTAACCATGCTCACAGCATGTGCTATATCTGATCTATAGCACACCATAGTGTACATCACACTACCTACAGCATTTGCATAAGAAACTCATTCCATGTACTCTCTCTCCTCTTCTGACTGGGGGCACTATAACTTGGAGAGAGACATATAGCTCGGCAATGGCGTCTCTGTAGGTTTGGCCTTCTCCATCCCAAACCTCTTCAGAACCTTCTGGACATACTTTCCTTATGACAAATAGAGCACTCCTTTGCACCTATCTCTGCAAATCTCCATTCCAAGGATTTTCTCAGTTGGACCCAAATCTTTCATCTCAAATTCAGATGATAATATTCTTTTCAACCTTTTCATAGCATCCATGCTTCTACTGGCTATGAGCATATCATCTACATACAATAACAGGTATCCTCCTCATCTACATTCTTGACGTAGACACAACAATCATGTTCACATCTGCTGAAACCTAGGCTCAAGACAAAGCTATCAAACCTTCGATACCACTAACGAGGGGATTATTTCAAGCCATACAAAGACTTTCTGAGTAAACACATCTTTTCTTCTTGTCCCATCTCCATGAAACCATCTGGCTGCTTCATGTAGATTCTTTCCTCTAAAGTCCCATGAAGGAAGGCCATCTTCATGTCCATCTATTCCAATTTCATGTTATACTGTGCCACCAGTGACAACAAAACTCGAATAGATGTATGACACACCATAGGAGAGAAAATTTTTATGTAGTCAATCCCTTTCCTTTGTGAGTATCCCTTTGCCACCAACCTTGCTTTGAATCTGATTTCATCTTGTTCTAAAGGTGCTTCTTTCTTTGTGAACACATCCTTTAGCCAATAGGTCGAACACCCTCTGGAAGATCCACCAGCTGCCATGTCTAATTCTTCTTAAGTGATTCCATCTCCTCCATCATGGCCTGCATCCATGAATCATGATCCTCACTCTCCATGGCCTCTGCATAATTCTCTAGATCTCAATTAGCAGTGATGAGTGCATAGGAGATAACCTCATCAATGCTATATCTGACCGATCTTCTAATAGTATGCTGGGGCTTATGTAAAGCCACTCCCACTGGCACATCTCTGTCTGATGTCTATGGCTGCTCCTATACATCTATCTGAACTGTCGGCCCTCCATGCTAATTTTCAATCTGAGATAATACTTTTCTAACCAACTCCACCTTAACAGAAATACTCCTGTAAGTAGATGTAACCTGCATGCCATCATTCTCTGACTGGCCACCACTATTCATCTTTGTTTATCTAGTTCCATCTATCCCAGACCTCCTCAAGATGCTCTTCTCATCAAAAATAATGTTCCTACTAATCATTGACTTCTGTGCCTGAGAGTCCCACAGTAGGTATCCCTTGACTCCTTGTGGATACCCTATGAATGTCATCTTTTGAGATTTTGGGTCCAATTTGCTCCTCTCGATTGCCTCCACATGTGCATAGGCTGTACAACCAAAGACTTTCAGATGGCCATGCTCCACCTTCTTTTCACTCTAGACCTCTTCTGAAATGCCTTCATTCAGCTTATAATGAGGGGACCTATTCGCAAGAAAATAAAAAAAAGTTAGAGCATCACCCCAAAAGGACTTTGGAAGTGATGTCTACACTCTCAAACTCCATGCCTTCTCGATAGTGTCCAGTTCATCCTTTCCATGACACCATTCTACTGGAGAGTTATCCTCTCCATATAATGACGTTTGATGCCATTTTCCTCATAGTACCTCTTAAACTTTAAGCTAATATACTCCCCTCTATTGTCTGACATCAGACACTTGACCTATCTTCCTGACTCCTTCTCTACTTTAGCTCTTCAGGCTCTGAACCGGGCAAACATCTTTGATTTTTCTCGGATCAGATAAATCCACACCATCCTTGAGAAATCATCAATGAAAGTAACAAAGTATTTTGCCCCACCTCTAGCTGATACAGGAGTTGGTCCCCACACATCCGAGTGCACTAAATCCAGCACTCCCTCACTGTGCTTGGTACTTTTGACAAACTTCATCCTATGCTGTTTGTCAAAGATACACTGCTTACAAAGATCTGTGCCCTCCTTCTTCAGGGTTGTGATCATATCTCTTCTACTTAGTTCTATGAGTCCATGGTTACTCATATGATCCATCCAATAGTGCCACAGCCAATATAAAATCTGCTCCTCCTGTGCCACTACTAGCACCTCTACACTATCATTTAGCACCGAGCCTTCCATTCTGTAAAGATTATTGCTCAACCTTCTATCTCTCATCACCACCAAAGCTTCCTTGAAAATTTTTAGACATCCACTCCCAGCCTGGCTACTAAAAATATAACCCTACTCCTTCAAGTAGCCCAAAAAAATTAAATTTTTTTTTTAACTCTAGTATATGTCTGACATTTGATAATGTACGAATGATCCCATCATACATCCTCACCCTGATAAAGCCAATTCTAGCTACTTTTGATGGATGATCATCTCCAAGGCTGATACTTCCACCATCGGCCTTCTGGTAGGTAGCAAACAATTTTTGATGAGAAGTATAGTGGTGTGAGCATGCTGAATCTAATATCTACATAGTATCGCACTCAGTGGATCCATCCGATATAACTAGCAGGTCTTCTCCACTACTCATAGAAGCTGTATCATCTTCCTTGCTGGCCTTCCCTTTTTCTAATCTCAAAAGGGGATAATCTCTCCTCAGGTGTTCAGGCTGATGATATTTATAATATTTCAATATCATCTTTTTCTGATCGCGAGACTTTGACCTGCCCTTGGATTTCCTTCTTGTCTTCTTCTTTGATCTTTCCTATCTTTCGTTCACAGCCAAGATCTTAGACTTAGGGTCTCTCTTGCAGATCTTCTCCCTTTGCTCATTTGATCTGAGCACACCAACAACCTTTTCATAGGTTACGGTCTTCTTTCCATAAACTAAAGTTGTTATAAGACCATCATACGAACCTAGGAGAGAACATAATAGCAGCAATGCCCGATCCTCCTCGTTGATCTTCACATCCAAACTCATCACCTCAGAACACACCTGATTCAACTTTTGGATATGTACAACAAGATCTTCACCATTGGGCATCCTCAGATTATATAGCTATTTCTTCAACTATAGCTTGTTCGTCATGTTTTTTCTCATGTATGTGTTCTCTAGTCTCTCCTAAAGCCCCTTTGCCGTAGTCTCTATGTAAACCTCGGGCAAAATTTGATCAGCCAAGCACATCCAGATTGTGCTAAAAGCAATTTTCTCCAACTTTTTTCAATCCTTAGCACTGATCTTTTTCGATCTTTCCTCTGTCAAGATCTTGTAGATCCTCTGCTGAACCAATAAGTCCTTTTTGCTACCATAGGGTAAAGTTTTTCTTACCATCGAACTTCTCAAAATCCATCTTGAATCCACTTGATCCCATGACTTCAAATAAGTCAAGAACAGATCCCTAACATCCTTCACAATCACATACCAATAAAACTATCCTTCAAAGAAGATCTAACTAGCCCTAGATCCTCTTTCCAAACTTTTGTATCACCATTCCTCCGTATAAACAATCTCCACCTCAATCTAGAGATAATCATGAAGCAAACTAGAAGTTTTAGGATAAAACCTAGTGCAACAGATCCTAGATGTAGTAAATTCTAGGTGTCTTCATTCCTTCCATGCAATACCGCTCTCATACCAAATGTTAAAAATATGCGCTCTTCCCACACGGATTGGCATGACCGTCAGTGATTAGCCAAACAACAAGGAAGTACTTCTCAGAGATCTCTATGGAAGCATGATCAAATAAATCAAGGAATTAAGAAGAAGATAAGAAGAGATTTTTGAGAGAAAAGAGCTTTTATTCAGTATATTTCAGCACTCTAACAATCTTGACTTATTTTTAGTATATATATTTTACAAAAGATCAAGTCCAAGCTCATAGAAAAACTTTTGAAACCTAAACAATCCACGTACATAAAATAATAATCCACGAAAACTGAGCAAACCCAATTTCAGACTGAGCCGACTAACTTACGACTGGGTTGGCTCAGTCCTAGTTAACTCAGTCTAGGACTGAGCTGATCCAGTTGTGTACCATACCAATAGCCCAAAAATGCTACTTTTTATCTAGATTTTTCTCTGAGACCTAGCCGATCTAGTCTTGGACTGAGCCGACCAAGTCCTGGATTGAGTCAGCCCAGTTTCTAAACTTTACTATTGAGACTGTTCTTCTTCCAGCTTGCTTCCATCTTCCCATGACCTATCTTCTCATATTTCTAAGATTTGGGAGTGCCACTTCTAAACACACTAATCGCTATGGGAGTTTTGACCCTAATGTGATCAGAATCTGGACCTAATTAATTTCTAATTTGATTAGGATTTTATTGCATTAAGCTAAGCCTAATTTGGTTGGGTTTAACCTGGTCTAATTGGGTCTAGATTAATTGATTTGGTTGAAACCAATTAGGACCAAGTCAAATAAAGTTTGAATTCAAACTCTCCCATGCACCCACAATTTTTGACTTTTCCACTCTTATTCCACATCCAAAATTTTTTGTACGTAATTTTTCTTTCACTCAGAAGGTTTCTGCGCCCCCTTTCTTTATGCTTTTGATCTAGTCCAAGGGTTGGATTGGTTCAAAGTAAGTTGAGTTTTGAATTCAACTTAGTTTGTTGGAGGTTGGAACCAATCCAAACATATCTGCTTCCCATGCCCTCCCTTTTATTTATCAAATATTTTTTGGAGAAGTAAAAATATGCACATGTAGAAAGAGAGTCCTTCTGCATGTTAAATACATGGGAGAAGGCATTGGATAAGGATAAGAGGCTCATTTGATTTTTGAAATCAAGTGAGTGTTAAAACCTCCGAACCACTCGATCCTTATTCTTTTCCATGCACTTTTCCCATGGTATTCACGTTCATAAATTATGAGAATTTTTTTGCATGTAGAAGAAGGGGTTAGCATTATGTAGTAAAAATTTTAGAGTGATTAGGCATTAGTTTTGGGCAAAAAAGATCTTAAAGTTAAGGTGAGCATGGTCCTGCAACACTTTACTTTTCCCTTATTTCTTTTTTCTCTTCTAATTTTCACCTCTAAGGATACCCAATTTTTAGATATAGTCTAAGTATAGTTTATAGATCTGAAAGTCATATTTCCATGAAAACTTGTTTCATGAAAAAAATCCACACAGAGAGGGCGTGATAGGATTTTTAGTGTGTCAGGATTTTTGGGTCGAGTGAAATCCTAGTTTTGGGAATCTGGGTTCGGGTGGAGAGATCGAGTGCTGTGAGCATCGGATCACCACCAAATTTGAAACACCTCTTCATCATCCTCCAATACTTATGTTCTAATTTTTTAGAGTATTTAAAAAATTAGAAAGTTTACAATCAATCAAATCGATCAAATCGATCATGATCAGCCATCGAAGGCCCTAATGAGGAGCTAGCACTCCGATGGAGTTGATCGAGATCAGAAGCTCCGTATGGACCATCCATAGAGGTTGGATGATTGTGTAGCTATAGTGTAACACCATAGCTTCTTTTGGTGGATTCAAATCATGGAGATCAGCTACCCATAAAAAGGTATTGAGTTCTAAACTTGTATTGATCGATAGATTCGATTTGCTGATAGAATGCATTTTAATTTTCTATCACATATTAACATGTTTAGATCCTGAGTAGGGTTCATTTGATATAATCAATGCATGCATAGTATTAATTTTAGATTAATATTTACTTTTACTGCTATTTTATTCAAAAAAATTTCAAAAATGCATGCTTAAATCCTGCGTGATTTCCTTCAAATGGTATTAGAGTAGGTTCACTAAACATGATATGCTTACATATTTTAGATTGATAATTTAAATTTAATCTAAATATTAATTTAATAATTTGATTAATTAGATCAAAAAATTAAAATTCAGATCGTATGGACTGTAGGTTGTCTTGCAATAGGGTTTATCCCCTATAGTGAAAAAGTTATCCTGGTACGTTGCTGATTTATATCGTTAATCATAAAATCTTAGATTTGATCTAATATTTTTATGATCTAATTATATTAGGCTTTAATCTAATTTATGATCATAAATTTATAATTAGATAATGTTTGATTCATGATTTAGTATTATGTAGTGTACATAGTTTTAGATTAAACCCTATAACTAGTATTATTTGTGGATTGAGCTGATTGAATTTTAAAGTGAGTCAACTCAGTTAGTGAATAATACTAAGTTATAAAGAATCTTTTAAAAATTAAAAAAATATTTTTAAAATACTGAATCCTAACCCACAGCCCATAAACTTAATTAAATATTGAGCATAATGATTTAGTATCTAGAATTATGAATTAAGACTCTAAGTCATTAATCATAAAACATGGGTTATTGAGTTAGTTGAATTAGGTCTATAAATTGGATTAGATCTAAGGTTAGTTAAAGAGTGGACTAAATTAGAGTAATTAATTAAATCTAATTAAATATTAATTTAGATTAGGTCAAGGACTCTATAGACTCAATTATAATAGTTGTAGTTGGTCAAGTCCATGCCTTTAACGAGGATCAAATGGACTTGATCATGGCTACGCGGTCGAACCCAAAATTACTAGATTGGTCAAATTAAAACTAATAAATCAGATGATGTCTAAGGTAAGTTTGGCAGTTTAATCAGTGGTTTTTAATTGGAAGCTACTCGCACTGATTCGGTCTTTGACAAGTTAATGGCATATCCCTTCCACTGATCTCACTTATCTGACCATCTTGGTAAGTTAGGTTTTGATTAGATTACTAGGTGATTCGGGCTTATCCATGTCAATTAGGTAAATCAATCTGACTGATTTAGGTGCTCCTAATGCTAGCTTAGATTAGATCCTTTTTTATCTGACTTAGTGAAGTCAGAGGGAGGATCGAAATTGACTCATTTTTCTTAAATATGTTAACTAAATTTTCTAAAATTATTAGGTCCTTAAAAATAAAATAGTTATATAGATGACTAAATCATAGCCTCCCATTAAGTTGAGTGATAATAGATTCATTAATTTGATAATCACTGGAGGCCCAAAGGCTTGATGCTTATTGATTAGTGAAATTATCATTCATAAAATGATGATTTGGTTAAGTCTTTATGATGGTGGTTAGGTTAGCCGATCAAAGTCGGGCCTGATCATTTATTGGTTAGATAAGACCAAATGTGGTCATGTTAATGGTTGGATCTAACCGAACTTTTTTAGTGGAGGCCAAAGCCTACTGATTAGGTCTTCGGGGCAAAATTGATATTACCAAAAATTATTTAGAGAAGCAATTGATTTTGAACCTATCCATAGGTGCACATGGGTTGATCAACCAAAGTTGGGCTCGTGTGTAGTCTATGTAGATTCTAGTACCCACTAAGGAATTAAAGTAATTCCTCAAATTGGAGGTAGAGGCTACCAATTCATATAAAATAGTGGAAGAACCTTTAGACTAAAGTCCAAGATTTTAGGATAATTGATTCATATACTAATTAAATTTGATTTTTCTTATTATGCAGAAATGGCCACTAACCTATCACTCCGATCATTGTTAGATAATGATAAATTAATGAGACCCAATTACGATAGTTGGTATCGTAAGTTGAAAATTATCCTGAAGCATGAGTGGATCCTTTATGTCATAATTGATCCTGCACCTAAGGAGCCAGCTCTGAATGCTAGAGAAGCAATCCGAGATACTTATCAGAAGTTGCTTAATGACCGCACCACTGTTCGGTGTATAATGTTGGTGGCAATGAATGATGAGTTCAGCCATAGGTTTGAAAATGTCCAACCACAGGAGATGCTTCAAATGTTGAATGGCTCCTTTGACATGCATGATGATGTTAAAAGGCACAAAACAAGTTGCGCTATTTTCAATGCTCAGATGAGGGACTAGGCCTCAGTCACTGATCATGTATTGTACATAATTGAGATGATTGAGTGCCTTAGGAAGCTGGGCTTTTATCTGCATAAGCAGCTCGGTAAGGATGCAATCCTTAATTCCTTGTCCAAGTCCTTCCTCTTCTTTCTAACTCATTTCAGAATGACAAAACCTACAGTCAACTACCACGAATTATTGGGATTGCTACAGAATTTTGAGAAGGATCACCAACTCCACAAGGAGATGGTGAATGTAGTGGGAGGGTCTTCTTCTAGTCGTCGACTCTTTAAGAAAGGAAAGAAGAACAAGAAGAAGAAGAACAAGAAGGTGCAGCCAAACACTAGGACGACTACACAGGGTTGGACCAAGAAGCATAAGTCCGACCAGAGCTAGAAAGAGTGCTTCTTCTACAAGAAGTAGGAGCACTGAAAGAGGAACTATCCTCTATACATTGCCTTCCTAGACCCGAACAGGCCGAGGAAGAAGCAAGTGGTTGCTGGTTAAGGTAATTATATGATAACACCTTAGAATTTAGTAGAATATTTGATTCTAGTGCCTAGGTATTAAATACTGGAAGCCCTTATCATATTTGTAATTCTATGCAGGGCTTGGAAGTCAGTAGGAGATTTGATCAAGGTGAGAGATTTTTGAATGTTGGAGATGGAAAACAAGTTCTAATTTTAGCTTTAGGAATCATGAACCTTGTAATCAATTCAAATAAAGTAATTCTTAATGAATGTCATTATTGTCCAACTTTCTTATTGGATGTCATTTTTGTAGTATGAATGATTTTGAAATATCAATAAAAGAAAAATTTTGTAATATCATTTTGAATGATGTTTTAATTTTGATTGGATAATTAAATAACAAAATTTATTTACTTTCTATGCCTGTTAATGTGGTTCAATCCTTCGGTAAATACTCTAGAATTAGTGATGTATTTGATGTCTACCTTTGGCACCGTAGGCTAGGTCATATTAGTAAGAATAGAATTAATAGGTTAGCTCAATAAGAAATTCTTGAGGTTAGTGATTGTGAATCACTTTCGATCTATGAGTCCTGTCTTCTTGGTAAGATGACCAAGTCACCTTTTACTAGAAAAGATGCATGAGCCACTGAACTCCTGAGTCTAGTACATTCGAATGTATGTGGTCCCATGAGCTCAAGTGCTAGAGGTGGATATTTCTACTTCATAATCTTCACAAATGATCTATCAAGGTATGGATACATCTATTTAATGAAGCATAAGTCGGAGTTGTTTGAAATGTTCAAACTATTTCGAAACAAGGTAGAAAAGCAAACTAAAAAGAGTATTAAAACTCTTCAATCTGATCGAAGGGGTGAGTACCTTTTCAATGAGTTTCTGATATATCTTGGGGAGAATGGGATTCTCTTCCAATGGATCCCTCTTGGAGCACCACAATATAATGGTGTGTCTGAAAGGAGAAATCAGATCCTGTTGGACATGGTTCAATCCATTATGAGGTTTGCTAGTTTGCCGATCTCCCTATGGAGATATGCGCTCGAGTTAGCTTGTTATATTCTAAATAGGGTTCCAAACAAATCTATTAATAAAACACCATATGAGATATGAACAGGATGTAAGCCAATGCTTTCACACCTTAGGGTTTGGGGGTATTCGGCTTATGTCAAATATTTAATGACAGACAAGCTCGGACCTAGGTTTTATAAGTGTAGTTTTATGGGTTATCCAAAAAAAAACCAAAGAGTACTACTTCTACCTTGCTGATGAGCAAAAAATGTTTGTCAGCCTTAAGACAGTCATTTTAGAAAAAAAGTTTCTTGGTAAAGGAACTAATGCCTTTAAGATCGAACTTGATGAAGTACGATAGGTAGAAGAATAGATATAAGTTGTTGAACTAGAGCTGGATCTGATTAGATCAGACCCAGAACCCATTATAGATGCATCCTTAAGGCGATCTGGTAGAGTACCACATCAATCGGACAGATACTATAGTTTTTTGATCTGGGATGGGGATCCTATCAAACTCGATGAGAACGATCAGGACCCAATCACCTATAGGATGTAATGCAAAGATCCAACTCTAAGAAATGGCTTGAGGCCATGAAATCCAAAATGAAATCCATGAAGGTCAATGATGTATGGACATTGGTTTACCCACCTGAAGGGATAAAATCCATAGGGTGTAAGTGGATCTTCAAAAGAAAAGGAGCACAGATGAAAAGGTGGAGACCTATAAAGCTCATTTGGTTGCCAAGAGATATCGTCAATGTTATGGTATTGATAATGACGAGATATTCTCTCCTATTGCAATGCTCAAATCCATTCGGATGATGCTTGCCATTGCTGCCCATCTAGACTATGAAATCTGGCAGATGGATATGAAAATGGCTTTCCTAAATGGAGAGTTGGATGAAGAGATGTATATGATATAGTTTAAAGAATTCACATCCATAGATGAGTCTAAGGTGTGTAAGCTTAAAAGGTCCATTTATGGACTTAAGCAGGCATCTCGGAGCTGGAACATATGATTTGATAGAACAATCAAAATGTATGGCTTCATTAAGAATGAAGAGGAGCCCTGCATATACGAGTGGGCTAATGGTTCAGTAATAGTATTTCTAGTATTGTATGTGGATGATATTCTCTTAATCAGAAATGATATCCCTGCATTGCAAGGAATAAAGATCTGGCTATCATCACAGTTCCACATGAAAGATCTTGGAGAAGCTTCTTACATCCTAGGGATGAAGATCTATAGAGATAGATCTAAAAGATTGTTTGGATTGTCTCGGTCTACATACATTGATACTATGCTAAAATGGTTCAGCATGGAGAATTCTAAAAAAGGCTATCTACTGATAGGTCATTAAATTTTTCTTTCAAAGAGGGATTGTCCGACAATACCTCTAGAAAGAGAGCCTATGAGCAGAATACCATATGCTTCGGTAGTGGATTCTATCATGTACGCCATGATATGTATAGGACTAGATGTGGCATACTCACTAGGGGTAGCGAGTAGATATCAATCTGATCTAGGAAAGAATCAGTGGAAGGTTGTTAAAACCATCCTAAAGTATTTAAGAAATACTAAGGACTAGTGGCTTGTATATGATGAATCAGACTTGAAACTGGTGGGATTTACAAACTCCAATTTTCAGTCTGATCATGATGATAGCAAGAGTGTATTGGGATATATATTCACCCTTAATGGTGAGGCTGTCTGCTGAAAGAGTTTCAAGTAGCACACTATGGTCGATTCAGTTTGTAAGGCAGAGTATGTTACTGCATCAGATGCTACCAAAGAAGTGGTGCGGCTGAGAAAATTCATCACCAAGCTTGGAGTAGCACCCTCTCTTGATGATCTAGTTCTGCTCTATTGCGATAGCTTTGGAGCCATTGCTCAGACAAAGGAACCTAAGGCATACCAGCGGACGAAGCATATTCTATGCTTCTTCCACCTTGTCTGAGAAATTATGGATCGAGATGATGTCGACCTTCAGAAGTTCGATGAAAAGGAGAACCTGGCCGACCCATTCACTAAAGCTATTATGGTGAAGGAGTTCAATGACTTCAAATCGAAGATAGGTATTAGATACTGCACCGATTGATTTTAGTCTAAGTGGAAGATTGCTGGGAATATATCTCAAAGCCAATCATCAGTTTATTGATGGTTGTATTACTTATTGTACTTGTATATAAATTATCAAATAATAAAAATTATTTTAGCATTTTTCATCATAAATTCTATTATCCTCTAATGAACTCCTATGTTGTGATGAAGTTCATAGGACTATCTAGATTTGATAAAGAAGAATTTGTCATTTAGTCCTTAAATTATTCACGATCAAAAGATACGTTATTATTTAGGACGACAATATTTATCAAGTATAGGTCATTGTATGCCATATAGGTTGGTTGTCCTCATAACCAAAGAGTGTTGAGACACTGGCATGGCATGCAAGTGAGATATATAGATATATATACACTGAATGTGATCAACTTCGGAGCTTTTCTTCTATCAAGATTAGCCCCGAAGAATATGCGTATAAGTGTCCCTTAGACCTGAGACCACCACGATGACTTACAAGCAACTCATTGTACTTAGGTACCAGACTACCTAAATTTCTAATTCAGTGATGGAAGGCTACTGGGTGTAGTCAAGTACTTGGATTGTCATTATGTGAGTCAAGATGGGATTGATCCCTCCAAGTGTTGGAGCAAGTGCATCGTTGTATTTCAATTTAGCAAATCCTCGATCGGGGTAGTCCATATGATGGATGCTAAATTTTGAAATACAATATGGATGAATTATATGGTTGACAGTAAATCCTAGATCATCCTATTGAGCATCATGATTAAGGGGATAAATTATACGATAACCATATTCCATAGGTTCATCATTGTTGCATTATGATTTTTTGACCTATCCAGACGTTGGATATCATTGCTAGATGGTCACATTGATTGATATAGAAAATTGGTTCCTATGCTATTGGCTTAGGTTTCGAACCTATGGGGTTGCACACATAAGGAGTTCTTACTTGATCTGATGGCTGATCATGAGTCTTGATGATCTAGGACACTATGATCAAGAGTTCCACTGGACTGGGACTCTATGACCAAGAGTCCCACTGGACTGAAACTCTGAGTCCTACTCATCTAGGACTCTCTGATCAGGAGTTTCACTGGTCTGAGACTCTAAGATCACAAGTTTCATTCTTTTGGGACACTAGGTTCAAGAGTCCCACTGGATTGGAACGCTTCAAGAGTTTCATATTGATGGGACTCTATTGCCCAGTAATCCATCCAATTTGGACACAAATATTTTTAGAGGATTAATTAGTAATTCAATTATTGATTAGCTTAATTTGATTGAGTGATGAGGATTTGATCAAGTTCGATTGAATTTGATTCAATTGGGTTTGACCTGATCAGGTCATGAGATGACCTAATCGCTATGGGAGTTTTGACCTTGATTTGATCAGGATCTGGACCTAATTAATTTTTACTTTGATTAAAATTTTATTAGATTAGGATAAGCCTAATTTGGTTGGATTTAACCTAGTCTAATAGAGTCTAGATTAATTGGTTTGGTTGAAACCAATTAGGACCAAGTCAAATGATGTTTGAATTCAAACTCTCCTATGCGCCCACTATTTTTGACTTTTCCACTCTTGTTCCATGCCCAAAATTTTTTGTACATAACTTTTCTCTGATCTAGAAATTTTTTGCATCCCCTCTCTTATCTACTTTTGACCTGGTCCAAGGGTTGGACCAGTTCAAAGTAAGTTGAGTTTTGAATTCAACTTAGTTTGTTAGAGGTTGGAACCAATCCAACCTTATCTGCTTCCCACGCCCTCCCTTTTATTTGTTGAATATTTTTTAGAGAAATAAAAAATATGTGCACATAGAATAAGAGTCCTTCTATGTGTTAAACATGTTGGAGGAGGCATTGGATAAGGATAAGATGCTCATTTGATTTTTGAAATCAAGTGAGTGGTTAAAACCTCCCAACCACTCGACTCTTATCTTACTCCATGTGCTTTTCTGATGGTATTCATGTCAATAAATTATGATAATTTTTTTGCATGTAGAAGAAGGGGATTTCATTATGTGGTAAAAATTTTAGAGTGATTGGGCATTAGTTTTTGGCAAAAAAAATCTTGGAGTGAAGGTGAGTAGGGTCTTATAGCATTTTACTTTTCCCTCATGCCTCTCTTCTCTTCTAATTTTCACCTCTAAGGATATCCAATTTTTAGATATGATATAAATAGAGTTTATACATCCAAAAGTTATCTTTCTACAAAAGCTTATTTCATAAAAAAACTCTACACAAAGAAGGTGTGATAGGATTTTTAGTGTGTCAGGATTTTTGGGCCGAATGAAACCCTAGTTTTGAGAATCTAGGTTTGGGTGGAGAGATCGAGTACTGTGAGCATTGGATCACCATCAAATTTGAAACATCTCTTCATCATCTTTTAATATTTATGTTCTGATTTTTTAGAGTATTCAAGAAATCATAAAATACATGATCGATTGGCTCTGGCAAGGAGCTAGCACTCCGATGGAGCTGATCGGAATTAGGAGCTTTGTATGGACCATCTATAGAGGCTGAATGAGTGTGCGGCTATAGCATAACATCACAACTTCTTTTAATGGATTCAGATCATGAAGATTAGCTACCCACAAAAAGATATCAAGTTTTGAACTCGTATCGGTCAGCAGATTCAATTTGCTGATCGAATGCATTTTATTTTTTATCGCATATTAGCATGTTTAGATCCTAAGTAGGATTCATTTGATATGATCAATGCATGTATAGTATTAATTTTAGATTAATATTTACTTTTGTTGCTATTTTATTCAAAAAAGTTTCAAAAATGCATGCTTAAATCCTATGCGATTTTCCTCAACAAAGAAGGGAAGGAGTTGGGCACGAGTGAAGGCCTAAGAGAAAGGGTTTTCCATAAAAAAATCCTAAAAAAATAGGCATGGGGGCATGGGATATAGGTGGTGCAAGATGAATGGATCCTAGTCCTACTAGGATTCCATGTTTGACTTGGTCAACATGTTTTCTCAAACCAAATCAAACCAAAATTAATTCAACCCAATTAAATTAGGTCCTAAATAAATTAAAAACTTAATTAAATTAGATTAAATTAGATATTATTCTAATTTAGTTTTCTAATCAAATTAGAAAATTGGGTTGACCCAAGTCCTAATTGAACTAGGATTAGTTTTTTCTTGCACTTGGCTTATCCAATAAATCAATTGGACTTGATCCAATCAAGTCCAAACCAAATCTAATTAAATTATATTTAATTAAACTTAATTTTAGTCCTCTGGCTTAATCAAATTAAGATAATTAGTAATTAAATTGCTAATCAATCCTCCTACAATACTTGCTCTAGGTTAAACATCAATCGTATTGATTATTTAACCTTAGAACGATTCTTAATCGTTGATCAACCATCTGATCGAATCGTGAACTCTAATGTGTGTGACATCATAGATTTAAACCTAAACTGATAGAATAGAAATAAATTTCTTTATCAATTGAACTAACTATCTAGCAATGGTACTTGTTAGTCAGATAAATCGAATGTGTAGAACAACATCCTTAGAACCCATGTCGATATAGTTTCTATATAATTCATCTTCTTGACTAAAATGCTCGTAGGACACCTCAGAGTTCAACTGTCAACTCTAATTAGGTTATTCACATTGTATTTTAAAATATCAAATCCATCTGATGGATTATCCTGATCAAGATTTTGCTATATTAAAATATAGTGATACATTCTTCTTCAACTCTTGGAGTGGTCAATTCCATCTTAATCACTCATCGACTTTGCAAGTCCTTGACTATGCCCAGAAGTCTTTCATTACTGAATTAAAAATTTAGTTAGCCCGGTACTAAAGCACAGTGAGTTACTTTTAAGTCACTAAGGTGATCTTAGGTCTAAGGGATACTTTTACCTATATTCCATCAAACATATTCTTGACAGCAGAATATTCTGAAGTTGGTCACATTCAGTGATGATGTACCCCTAGATTTTATCTATACGCCATACCAGTGTCTTCACACTCCTTGGTTAAGAGAATAACCAATCTATATAGCATACGGTGATCTATGCTCGATAGACATTATCGTCCTTATTAATAGCCTATTATTTGTTCATGAATAATTTTAAGGACTAATAGATAAATCCTCTTTTTATCAAATCTAAATAGTCCTAAGAATTCCATCACAAAAATGGAGTTCGTTAGAAGATGAAAACTTATGATGAAAATGCTAAAAATATATCTTATTAATTAATAAATTAATTATAATTATAATATAGCTCAACCATCAACAGACTGATGATTGGCTTTGGGACATATTTTTCAACAACTCCGACTTGTCCTAAAGCCACTCAGCACAGTATCTAATACCCAGCTTCGACTTGTACTTGTCAAATGTTTTTTATCGCCAGGGCTTTAGTGAAGGAGTCGATCGAGTTCTCCTTTTCATTGATCTTCTGAAGATAGATGTTATCTCGATCCTTGATCTTTATGACCAAGTGGAAGCGATGCAAAATGTGCTTCATCTATTGGTGTGCCTTTGCTTCCTTTATTTGAGCTATAGCTCTAGTACTGTCATAGTAGAGCAGGACTGGACCATCCAGGAAGGGTGCTACTTAAGCTCAGTGATAAACTTTCTCAGCCACACAGCTTCGTTCATGGCATCTGATGTTGTGATGTACTCTACTTCGTAAATAGAGTCTTCCATAGTATGCTGCTTGAAACTCTTTCAGTATATGGCTCCACCATTTAGAGTAAAGATATATTCCAACACACTTCTACTGTCATCATGGTTGGATTAAAAATTGGAGTCTGTAAACCCCACAAGTTTTAGATCGAACTTGTCAAAAATCAACCATTGATCTTTAGTATTTCTCAAATACTTAAGGATGGCTTTAACCACTTTTTAGTAATTTTTTTCAGGATCAGACTGGTATCTACTCACTACTCCTAGTAAGTATGCCACATCTGGTCTTATACATATCATGGCATACATGATTCTACTATTGAACCATATGGAACTCTACTCGTATGCTCTCTCTCTTTAAAAGTTGTCAAACAATTCTTCTTAGAGAGAGAAATTTCATGGTCTATCAGAAGATAGTCTTTTTTGAAATTTTTCATGCTTAATCTTTTTAGCACAGTATCTATGTACGTGGACTCGGATAACCCAAGCATCCTCTTAGATCTATCTCTATAGATCTTCATTTTCAGAATGTAGGATGCTTCACCCAAGTTCTTTATGGAGAACTATGATTATAACTAAAATTTTATTTCCTATAGTGCAGGTACGTTATTTTCAATTAAGAGAATATCATCCATGTACAGAACAAGAAATACCACTACTGGACCATTTATCCATTTATAAATATAGGACTCTTCTCCATTCTTAAGGAAGCCATATGTTTTGATTATCTTATCAAAATGCATGTTTTAACTCCGAGATGCTTGCTTCAATCCATAAATAGATCTCTGAAGCTTGCACACCTTGGACTCATCTATGGATGTGAATTTCTCAGCTGGTATCATATACACCTCTTTAGTCAGCTCTCCATTTAGAAAAGCTATTTTCACATCCATCTGCCAGATCTTATAGTCCAGATGGACAACTATCACAAGTATTATCTAAATGAATTTGAGCATTACCACAAGAGAGAACGTCTTATCATAGTCAATACCATAACATTGATAATATTCCTTGACAACCAGATGGGCTTTATGAAGGAAAGAACCTTATTTTCCAGGTCAGATTCGTTCAGATCTGATTGGATCAAGAGGGATATTTCAAAAATTTTTCTCTTAGATCCAAATCAGATCTGAGATACTTCAGATCTGATCTTATTAATCTACTAAAATAAAATAAAATAAAAATTAAATTAAATCTAATTTAATTATACCTTTATATTGGATAATCCAATTATCCTATGATGATCCTGATGTTTGCCTGAGGTTTTGGATGTAGCCACGCAAGTGCCTGGCCTCTATCGGTATCCACTTGGATAAGATATGGAGATCTTCTCCTTCTCAATCGATCCTCCAAAAATCAGATCTAGATCTGATCTTGAAGGTCTTCAAAAATTCTTTTGAAGAACAACCATTGTCTCTTGCAGTAATGTTGCCTTCTTCCTTTCCTGTCGCCTTTCACTTGCTTGGATCACACCTAACTCATGCCCAAAAACTCTTAAGCGTGGAGAGGAGAGAGAGGACTAAATGGTGGCATGGAGAAGGAGGGAGAAAAGCTTTGTGGTATTAGCTAAAGGTAGAAGCACTCTATTCTAGACACAGATAGGGTTTATATAGACCCTACTATGCCATGTAGTGCCACATCATCCCGACCAATCATGGCCCTTTATGCAATCAGATCTAAATCTGATTGGTGGGATGACATCATCTAATCTAATCAGATTAGAGTCCCTTAAAACTCTCCTTAGATGGCATCAAGACTGGGTCAAACAAGTCTTCTTGGCACCATCTAGTTTGATTTCCTCAAGCAACTGGAGTCCCATCTATATGGGACTCTAAATCATATCCTCATAGGGCGCACGCCTCCCATCTGTATGGGACTCTAAATCATATCCTCGTAGGGCGCACACCTCCCTAGGCATGCACCCCTTGCCTGTCTGCTTTTTAGCAGGGGGCAAGGCCTCAGGTTCTCTCTTATGGATGGATGACACATAGGTAGATGTCTAAGTATCAAAGGTTAACTATTTGACCAAAGTCCAAAGACAAGATTTAGGCAAGTGATGACCAAAATGATAGGCAGTTGTCTCAAATTTTTTTTATAAATTAAGACAATCCTTTTCTGACCTTGGACAAGCCTCCAGTCAGACCATATGAAGGCCTCTTGAGTTGAGCACAAACACATTTGGCTCAGTCAAGGACAACTTATTAATGATAGTTAAAAGAAGAACATTAGGCTTCAATCGAGTGCTAGCACGATTTTCCTTGAACCTAATTGAATCTCATTCAGATCAATTGAACTAGATTAGTTCAATTGATGATCATCCAGATTCAAACCCTTATTTGTGTGACCCAGTTAGGTTCAGTTTCATATGGTAATGGGATATGTCATGATCTCTATCATCGACATCATCGAAACTACCTTTCGATGGATCAGAACTCTTCTGATTCAGATACAGCTAGTAATGATCGATCATCTAAATCATTCTAATTGCTCCCAAAATCCACCAGTGACACCTAGCAGTATATGGTGGCAACCCATCAGAGCTGAATGTGAACCTCTTGGTGCAGCTACCTTGTGTGATTAAGTTCTTCTATCTTGAGCCCCGATCAGATTAGGGTTAAGGTGAACTCGTCAAACCCTAGTCTCTTCGTCATATGAATGTAATCATTCGATTCAAGTCCAATGTGAAAACCCTAAATAGAAACTCTTTCTATTATTTCACTCTACCATGGCCATGGGCTTATGGACTTGATTCTCATGATCATCATAGGGCTGCTCCTCTACCACCGAGGTAGATAGATCCCATCTTGATGCAATCCAGTTCCTACAATGAACATGCTATAGCCAACATACACCTCAGGGTTCCATATGGCTAGGAGACCGAGTTAATGGTGTAGTCAAACTATAACACCCTCAAGGTGAACTATCCGATGCACCTCAGGTCAAAGAACCAGACACACTACTACAGCATCGAGTCAGTCATTGACGAGAAGGTAGACTTCCTAATGACTACTCGAGGTGGTCACGCTCAGTGCCCTCGTTCTCTAACGAGTACCTGTACTCTCGCTCCGGTGTCTCCACACCGTAGACTCAAGACTCATCTACTAAAGAGAAGCGATCGTACACCAACCTTTCCGGATCAATCACCATCCTCGTGATGATCCTATGGTCGGGAGCATTTTATGAGTTAATAATGATTATTCATGTCTTAAATTTTCAACTCTTGAAAATATGAACTTATCATTACCATTAACTCAAAGGATGTATCACAGACACTTTTAAATACACATTGTGATAGAAAATAACCCATTTTATTATTTATAGTCAAAATTATAATTTTGCCCCTAGAAGTGTATTACAAGTGTCAGCCAATTCTGGCTTCTAGGGCACATATATCTAACAATCTCCCACTTGTCCTAAAGCCAATTGGCTACAAGTCTAAGTCCCATCTTCTCAAGGTGGGCTTCGATCTTCTGCTGGCCCAACGGCTTTGTAAGTGGGTCTGCCACATTATCTGCGGAGTTGACTCTCTTGACCTCGAACGTAACCTTTCTCAAGGTAATCGCGGATGAGATGATATCGCCGCTCAATGTGCTTGGACTTCTGGTGAGACCTCGGCTCCTTAGCAAGGGCTATGGCGCCATTGTTGTCGCAGTATAAGAGGAATGGCATCTGATGGCATTACTTCCAATCTTCTGCAGCAAACTTCTTGTACCAGAATGCCTTCCTTTGCAGCCTCTGATGCAGCTATATATTCTGCTTCCATGGTGGAATCTGCTATCACAGTTTGCTTGGAACTCTTCCAGCTGACAGCTCCACCATTGCACACAAACAGACTCTCAGATGTCGACTTTCGATCATCTATATCGAACATGAAATTCGAGTCTGTGTATCCCTTGAACTTGGAGTTCTCCATTACCAAAGACCAACATCATATCCTTAGTTCTTCTCAAGTACTTAAGGATACATTTCACAGAAGTCCAGTGTTCTTCACCTAGGATTTGACTGATATCTGCTTGTGACACTCACAGCATGGGCTATATCAGGTCGTGTACATAGCATGGCATACATGAGGCTCCCTATTGCAGAAGCATAAGGGATCTTGCTCATGCGTTCTATTTCCTCAGGTGTGCTGGGGCACATCTTCTTGGAAAGATGAATACCATGTCTGAAGGGTATTAATCCCCTCTTAGAGTTTTCCATACTAAACCTCTTTAGTACTTCCTCTATGTACATCTTCTGTGAAAGTCCTAGCATCCTATTCGGTCTATCTCCTATAGACCTTAATTCCTAGAATAAAGGATGCTTCACCTAGGTCTTTCATGGAGAATTCTTTAGGACAACCACATCTTGACTGATGGTCAACATGGGAATATCATTCCCAATAAGGAGGATGTCATCCACGTACAATACGAGGAAGACAACAGCGCTCCCACTGACCCTTTTGAAAACACATGGTTCCTCCTTCATTTTTGATGAAACCAAACTAATTTGATCACATCATTGAAATGAGTGTTCCAGCTCCGAGATGCTTGCTTAAGTCCATATATGGACCTTTGCAGCTTGCAAACCTTGTGATCAGTATCACTGGATGTGAAACCTAGCGGCTGTTCCATATAGATATCTTCCTCAAGATATCCATTTAGGAATGCCGTTTTCACGTCCATTTGCCATATTTCATAATCGAAATAGGCTGCAACAGCAAGCAATGTGCGGATGGATTTTAGCATAGCTACCGGGGAAAAGGTATCCTGATAGTCAATGCCTTCACGTTGACTATAACCTTTTGCCACCAGTCTAGCCTTGAATGTCTCCACATTCCCATCTGCACCAATCTTTCTCTTGAAGATCCATTTACACCCAATAGGTACTATACCTTCTGGTGGATCTACCAAGGTCCAGACTTGGTTTGAGTGCATCGAGTCGATCTCTGACTTCATTGCCTCAAGCCATTTCTCGGAGTCGATATCTGATATCGCCTCGTTGTAGGTTTTGGGATCATCACCATGAGCACCATTACCTATGAGGAACATTTCCTCTACGTCCTCTGAAATAATTAAGTATCCGATCTTATCTACGAGGTGGAGGAGGTAGTGTTCTTTTGGCTCAACCTGATTTGGTTCCACTTGGTCCTTAGCTTTCTCATCAAGCTTAGACTTTCTCATCAAGCTTTCCAATGCCGCTATCTTGAATAAACTATTTTTCAAGAAATATGGCATGTCGACTCACAATCACATTGTGGTCTTCTGGAATGTAGAAATAGTATCCTAATGACTCTTTAGGATATCCTATGAATCGAGCTCTAAAGGACCTAAACTCTAACTTGTCCGCTTGTTGTCTTTTGACATGAAGCCGGACAACCCCAAATTCTGAGATGACTCAGACTTGGTTTCTTACCGTGCCATATCTCATACGGTGTGGTAGGAACGGTAATTTTAGAGGGAACCCTATTCAGTAAATAGATTGAAGTTAATAATGACTGATGTCCCCAAAGAAAATCTAGGGAAGGTCTGTGAAGCTCATCATGGATCAGGCCATATCCAATAGAGTCCGATTTCTCCATTCTGAAACCCCATTGAGTTGAGGTGTTCCTGGTTGGAGTCCATTGAGAGACTATGCCATTTTGCCTTAAGATAGTCTCTAGGAATTCCCGGCTAAGGTATTCACCTCCTCGATCTGATCGAAGAACCTTAATGGGTTTTTCCAGTTTGCTTTTTCTACTTCATGTCTGAATTCTTTGAACTTTTCAAAAGCTTCAGACTTGTGTCTCATAAGATACACATACCCATACCTAGACAGATCATCGATAAAGGTAATGAAGTAGACAAAATTGCCTCTAGCCGGCACATCAAATGGGCCGCACACATCAGTATGTACTAGGGCAAGGAGATCTGTGGCCCTCTCCCCATGTCCAACAAAAGGGAGTTTAGTCATTTTGCCTTGAAGACAAGATTCACAAGTTGGATATGACTCAAAAGTCAATGGACTCAATAGCCCATTTTTCTCCAATTTGTTAATCCTATCTTCTGCTATATGACCTAATCTCAGGTGCCATAGATATCTGTCGTTTGGACTATCCCTAGGTCATTTTGATTTATGGCATTCACGTTTTGCTCGATAGTTAAAATAGGTACATCAATATGTAACTGATAAAGACCATTAATGAAGGAAACCATTTGCAATTTTATTTCTTTCATAAAGAATGTTACAATGGTCCTTAAAGAAAACTGATCACATAACCTTCTTGTGCTAAGCATGAAACAGAAATCAAATTCCTGCTAGCTGCAGGCACATAATAACAGTCTTTTAAGTACTAAATCTAAACCAGATGGTAATCGAAGAGGGTATGTTCCCACGGCTACAATGCAGCAACTCTCTTGCTCCATTACCGATGCGTAGGATCATGTCTCCATCCCTCAGCCTCCTGCTATCCTCAAGATCCCTGCATATGGAAGTGCACAGATGAGCACTAGAACCAGAGTCAAGCACCCAACTGGATGCAGAAGAAATCCGTAAGGTTAGACTCAATAACGAGCATACCTCCAGAAGGACCTATTTTCTTCTTGTTCTTCAGGGTGGCCAGGTAAGTAGGGCAGTTTCCGCTTTCCAATTGGCCGTCAGCTATTATAATGGAAAAATACTTTCCTTTATCAGCGACCTTCTTCTTTAGCTTCTGTCCTTCTTTTTCTTTGATCCTTCCACCTTTTGCTTTTTCACAGACTTCTTCTTTCTTTCCATAAGACTTTCTTTTAGGAAGAAGTCCATTCCATAGCAAGTAACTGAGCCTTTAGAACCTTTCATAGAAAGCTCAGTAGGTAACCAGCATATTCATCAAGCTCGGTCCAGAGGAATTCTGAAGTTTATGCATGTGGTAATTCATGATGAACTTGCCCATATGCATCAGTCAAGGATTGCAGAATTAATATCATTCTGCAGATCCAAGATCCAACTTCACACCGAGCTTCTCAAGCTCTTCCATGTCCTTGATCATTGTCAGACAGTGATCTTGGACTGACTGCTCCATCACACATCTTAGCCTTAAAAAGTCATTTAGTGACCTTGATATTTGGCTGCGCGACTCTGTTCACCAAACATCTCCTGTAGGTGAGCCAACATTTGGCGAGCAGTCCCGATATCTTCATGTTGACGCTGGAGCTCATCAGACATCGAGCCCAACATGTAGTATCTGGCCTTATTGTCTTCGTCAATCCATTTTTCCAGAGACGCTCTCTGTTCAGTGGATGGACGAGCTGGTAAGGTGGGAGGGTCCTGGTCCAAAACATGTGTTAACTTCTCTGAAATCCAAAATAATTTTGTAGTTCCTGAGCCAATCCTTTATAATTGGGTCCAGAGTCAGTCTATGTGTGTCCAGGATACGTGCCAGTGGGTTGGACGCAGACATTTTTCTTTTTTCTGTAGAGAGTCAAAGATTCTAGTTAGATACTGTAATTTTGACTTGACCAATTTATTTAGAAATTTTATTTTTAAACAAATTAGCTTCCCACTATTTTCTCTGGATCCCTACACTCCCTCTGTAGAGATGCAAAAATCTCCATGATTGATTGATTTCTAGTGGGTGGTGCGGTCTCACCAACTGACTCATCACCTCACCTAACAGTTATTGGTGATGGGTTAGCCAATGAGTGAACAACTCTTGTTCAATGATTCTCTAATCATGGTGCACCCAAACTTGGTCTCTAATTCATGAATCTCATCCGTATCCGGAATATTGATCCACTCCTTAGTTAAGTCAGACCCACCATTTGCATAGACTGGATTTCCTAATTGGGTCTCTCACCGTATCTAGAATATTGAGCCCAACTCATCCTCCAGCCCATAGCATCCAATGCCTAATAGACATGGTTGCATCTTTTCGGTGCAACTGAGCCACTGTATCCAGCCGAGAACAATCAACCCCGGGAAGGGCCCGCACATCTACAATGGTGGAAGACCTCAGACTTAATCTTTTCTTAGGGAGAATTGATTCAGGTCTCATTAAACTAGACTTGGCTTAGTCATAACAATTATGACTAACCTAGTGGCATGGGTTAGCTCGGATTATTGACCACCTCAGATCAGAACTGTGTCAACAGATATGGCCAGGTAAGTGAGACCGGTGGAAGGAATATGCCATTAACTCGCACAAGAACGCATTCAGAGTCGAGTAGCTTCCAATTAAAAATCCAGTCGGTCGTCTGTGCCAAACTTACCTTAGACACCAAATTGTTGAGTCCAGAACCAATTGGGTTAGCCTACAATCCAGACTCTAACCTCTGAGCCTAATTAGGTCTTGCTTGATCGTCACTCATGTGACTCGACCTTGACCCAGACTTAATCCTATTAGGCTGGTCAATTTAAGCATTGTTGATCCCATCTAACCAACTCTTGATTCGGTTTGATCAACCGCTTAGACCTAATTGAGCTACCCAAGCCCGAACCCAGTATTATGAATATGTCTTAGATCTAAAAATTCTCAATTTTAGACCTAATTATATTTCCATAAACTTAATTCTTAATTAAGTTTAGGGTTCATAAACAAAATATGCACAATAAAATCCTAGGGTTTCAGGATCTAGGGTTTTGCAGAAAGTAAGTTTTGGGTTTCTGATTAAGGACGAACACGCAGCACCCCTACACGTCATAAGAACACCCCATCGAATGGGAAGAGAGGGCCTTTAAACCCTTCTTCGTTCTTATGACCGGACGGCCAAGAGAGAACGCCTTAATCAGGAACATGTAAATCTACAAAACAGTATAGATCTATATCATATATCTCATATACAAAATTTAGATCTAATCAAGGCATATTTTGCATACATCTCATGTATCATAATCATGCATGTTTTCAGATCTAAATTATCTCATAATATATCTAAAAAATTAGATTTAAATTGATCTATATCAAAATAAATTCTAATCTAGATAATTATGTAGAACTATTCTACAACTAGTCTAGACATGCATCTATCATATCTCATATGATATTTAAAATTAAATAATTTTTATTTGCTATTTATCAGATGTTATTATAACACTTATAATATCAGAAAATAGTAAATAAGAAGATCTAAAATATGATTTAATCAGATTAAATCAAAGACATGCAAAAACTATTCTATAGAACTATTCTATTCTAGAACTAGTCATGCATATCTTCATACATTCTTAGATCCAAATCATTTAATTTTAATTTTTCTGATTTCAGATCTGATCACATCTCATGTGACATCTAAAATCATCTTTATTTTCTAATTAAAAATAAATTAAAATCAGATCTAATACAATTTTGGAACCATGGCTCTGATACCAGTTGAAGGGAAAAATCCTGATTTCCCGGTCCAGGTTCGTCCAGATCTGATTAGATCAAGAGATATATTTCAAAAAAAAATTTCTTGATCTTAATCAGATCTTGATATGTTTCAGATCTGATTCTTATTGATTTTATAAAATAAAATAAAATAAAATAAATTAAATCTAAATTTAATTATACCTTTATTTTGGGTAATCCAATTATCCCTGTAGATGATCTCGATGTTTGCAGCGGAAGGTTCTAGGATGTAGCCATGCAAGTGCCTGGCCTCTACCGGTATCCACTTGGGTTGGATCTAGGAGATCTTCTTCTTCTCAATCAATTATCCAAAAATTAGATCTAGGATCTGATCTTAAAGGATCTTCAAAAACTCTTTTGAAGAACAATCGTTGTCTCTTGCAGCAGTGCTGCCTTCTTCCTTTCCTGTCACCTTTCACTTGATCTTGGATCGCACCTAACTCGTACCCAAAAACTCTTGGACATGGAGAGGAGAGAGAAGACCAGAGGGTGGCATGGAGAAGGAGAGAGAAAAGTTTTGTGGCATGGGCTAAAGGTAGAAGCACTCTATTCTAGGCGCAGACATGGTTTATATAGATCCTACTGCGCCATGCAGTGCTACATCATCTCAGCCAATCACAATCCTCTATGCAATCAGATTTAAATCTGATTGGTGGGATGACATCATTTGATCTAATTAGATTAGAGTCCCTTAAAACTCTCCTTAGATGGCATCAAAATTGGGTCAAACAAGTCTTCTTGATGCCATCTAGTTTGATTCCCTGAAGCAACTAGAGTCTCATCTATATGGGACTCCAAATCTTATCCACATGGGGTGCATGCCTCCCTAGGCATTCACCCCTTGCCTATCTGCTTTTTAGCAGGAGGACAAGGCCCCAGGTTCTCTCCTATGGGTATATGACACATAGGCAGATGTCTAAGTGTCAATGGTCAATATTTGACCAAAATCTAAAGACAAGATTTAGCAGGTGATGGAAAATGGTAGGTATTATCTCAAATTTTTTTCATAAATTAAGATAATCCTTTTCTGACCTGAACATGTTCTAGTTAGACCAAGCAAAGGTTCTTGAGTGAGCCCAAACACATTTGGCTCAGTCGAGATAAGTTTTAATGATTGTTAAAGAAGAACATTAGACTCAATCATGTGCTAGCACGATTTTCTTAAATATAATTGAATATTATTCAAATCAATTGAATTGGGTTAATCTAATTGATGATATCTAGATCCAAACCCTTATTTGTGTGATCCAGTTAGATTCAATTTCGTGGTAATAGGATATGTCGTGATCTCTATCACGTTAGTCCTCCAATACACTTCCTTAGTATTATTAAGGATCACATTTTCACTAGAAAGTCAGTGTTCTTCACCTAGATTCGACTGATATCTGTCTATACACTCACAGGCATGGGCTATATCAGATCGTGTACATATAACATGGCAATACATGAGGCTTCCTATTGCTGAAGCCATTAAGGAACTTGCTTCATGCGTTCAATCTCAGATGTGTTGGACACATTTCTTGGAGAGAATGAATGCCATGTCTGAAGGGATACCAATCCCCTCTGGAGTTTTCCATGTAACCTCTTTAACACTTCCACTATATACATCTTCTGCGAAAGATCTAGCATCTTATTCAGTCTATCTCTATAGACCTTAATTCCTAGAATGAAGTGCTTTTCTTAGGTCTTTCATGAAGAATTCTTTAGATAACCATATTTTTAACTATGGTCAATGGGATATAATTCCAATAAAGAGGATATCATCCACGTACAGTACGAGGAAGACAATAGCGCTCCCACTGATCCTTTGAAAATACATGGGTTCCTCCTTATTCTTGATGAAACCAAATAATTTGATACATTATTAAAATGAGTATTCCAGCTCTAAGATTGCTTAAAGTCCATATATGGACCTTTGCAGCTTGCATACTATGCGATCAGCATCACTGGATATAAAACTAGTGGCTGTTCCATATAGATATCTTCCTCAAGGTATCTCAGGGGGATTAAAAATCCTTTCTAATCTACGAGATGGAGGAGGTGTGTTTGTATTGGCTCAATCTGATTTGGTTCCAGAGGGTCCTTGCTCATTTCTCTTATGAGACTTTCCTCCTCGAGCTTGATCTGCTTTCCAATGCCGCCATCTTGAATAAACTATTTTTCAAGAAAATGGCATGCCGACTCACAATCACATGGTGATCTTTTGGAATATAGAAATTAATATCCTAATGACTCTTTAGGATATCCTATAAATCAAGCTCTTAAAGGCCTATAGTCTAACTTATCCCCTTATTGTCTTTTGACATGAGTTGGACAACCTCAAATTTTGAGATGACTCAGACTTGGTTTCTTACCATCCATATCTCACGGTATGGTAGGAATAATTTTAGAAGGAACCTATTTCAGTAAATATTAGAAGTTAACAGACTATGTCCCTAAAAAAAATTAGGAAGGTCTATGAAGGTTATCATGGATCAGGCCATATCTAAATAGGTTTGGTTCCTCCATTCTGAAACTCCATTATGTTGAGGTGTTCCAGGTTGAGTCCATTGAGAGACTATGACATTTTGCTTAAGATAGTTCAGGAATTCCCGACTAGAGTATTACACCTCCCGATCTGATCGAAGATCTTAATGGATTTTTCAGTTTGCTTTTCAACTTCTTTCTGAATTTTTTGAACTTTTCAAAAGCTTCAGACTTGTGTCTCATAAGGATACACGTACCCATACTGAGATAAATCTGCGATAAAGTATTATGAAGTAGTCACAACGTTGCTCTAGTCGGCATATCAAAATGACCACACATCAGTATGTACTAGGGCAAGTAGATCCGGGCCCTTTCCAATGTCCTACAAAAGAAGCTTAGTCATTTTGCCATGAAGACATGATTCACAAAATTGGTATGACTGCAACAGTTAATGAACTCAAATGCTTCAATTTTTCTAATTTGTTAATCCTATCTTCTGCTATATGACCTAGCCTTAAGTGCCATAAGATACCTATATTTGGACTATCCTAGGTCATTTTGATCTTATGGCATTCACATTTTGCTCGATATTAAAGATAGATACATCAATATGTAACTAGTAGAAACTGTTAATGAGGAAACCACTTTGCAATTTATTTTTTTCATAAGATATTACAATGGTCCTTAAGAAAACTAATTACATTAGCCTTCTTATGCTAAAATGAAATAGAAATCAAATTTTTGCTTGCAGTAGGCACATTATAATAATCCCTAAGTACTAAATCTAAGCCAGACAGTAGTCGAAGAGGGTAGATTCCCTCGACTACAATAGCAATCCTTGCTCTATTTTCGATGCATAGGATCATCTCACCATCCCTCAGCCTCCTACTATCCTCAAGATCCTATATGGAAGTACACAAATGAGCACTAGAACCAGAGTCAAGCACCCAACTGGATGTAGAAAAAATCGTAAGATTTAGATTCAATAATGAGCATACCTCTAGAAGAACCTATTTTCTTCTTATTACTTCAGGGTGGCCAGATATGTAGGACAGTTTCACTTTCAGTTGCCGTCAGTATTATAATAAAAATACTTTCCTTTATCAGCGACCTTCTTCTTTAGCTCTGTCTTCTTTTTCTTTCCTCCTTCCACCTATTTCTTCACAGACTTCTTCTTCTTTCCAAAAAATTTTCTTTTAGAAGAAGTCCATTCTATAGCAAGTACTAAGTCTTTAGAACCTTTCATAGAAAGCTCAGTAGTAACCGGCATATTCATAAGCTTGGTCAGAGTATTCTGAAGTTTATGCATATGATAGTTCATGATGAACTGCCGATACGCATCAGTCAATGATTGCAGAATTATATCATTCTGTAGATCCTGATTAACTTCACCCGAGCTTCTCAAGGCTCTTCCAAGTTCTTGATCATCACTAGATATGATTCTTGGACTAATTGCTCATCACACATTTTAGCCTTAAACAGTCATTTAGTGACCTGATATTTGACTGCACGATTTTGTTCACCAAATAACTCTTGTAGGTGAGCCAACATTTGGCGGACAGTCATGATATCTTCATATTGACGTTGCAGCTCATCAAACATCGAGCCCAACATGTAGTATCTGGCCTTATTATCTTTATCCATCCATTTATCAAGAGATGCTCTCTATTCAGTGGATGGACGAGCTGGTAAGGTGGAAGGATCCTGATCCAATACATAAGTCAACTTCTTGAAATCCAAAATAATTTTGAAGTTTCAGAGCCAATCCTTGTAATTGGATCCGATCAGTCTATGGGTGTCCAGGATACGGGCTAGTGGGTTGGATGTAGATATTTTTCTTTTTTCTATAGAGAATCAAAATTTCTAGTTAGATTTTATAATTAAGACTTGATCAATTTATTTAGAAATTTAATTTTTAAATAAATTAGCTTCCACTATTTTCTCTGATCCCTACACTCCTTCTGTAGAGATGCAAAAATCTTCATGATTATTGATTTCTAGTGGGTGGTGCAGTCCCACAAACTGACTCATCACCTCATCTAATAGTTATTGGTGATGAGTTAGCCAATGAAGTGAACAACTCTTATTCAATGATTCTCTAATCATGGTGCACCCAGGCTTGGTCTCTAATTCATGAATCTCATCATGCCCGGAATATTAATTCATTCCTTAGTTAAGCCAGACCCATTATTTGCACAGATTGGATTTCTAATTGGATCTCTCATCGTATCTAGAATATTAAGCCTAATCCATCCTCCAGCCCATAGTATCCAATGCCTAATAGACATGGTTGCATCTTTTCAGTGCAATTGAATCACTATAACCAGCCGAGAACAATCAATCTCGAAAAAGGGCCCATACATCTACATGGTGGAAGACCTTGACTTATCTTTTTTCTTAGGGAGATTTGATTTGGTCTCTTTAAACTTGACTTGACATAGCCATATTATTATGATAACTCGTGGCATGGGTTAGCTTGGATTGTTAGCCACCATAGATCAGGACTGAGCGCAACAAATATGGCTAGGTAATAGACGATTGGAGGAATATGCACATTACTCAATTACGGGAATATATTTGGATCCTTCTTCCTTTCCTGTCGCCTTTCACTTGCTTGGATCACACCTAACTCATGCCCAAAAACTCTTAAGCGTGGAGAGGAGAGAGAGGACTAAATGGTGGCATGGAGAAGGAGGGAGAAAAGCTTTGTGGTATTAGCTAAAGGTAGAAGCACTCTATTCTAGACACAGATAGGGTTTATATAGACCCTACTATGCCATGTAGTGCCACATCATCCCGACCAATCATGGCCCTTTATGCAATCAGATCTAAATCTGATTGGTGGGATGACATCATCTAATCTAATCAGATTAGAGTCCCTTAAAACTCTCCTTAGATGGCATCAAGACTGGGTCAAACAAGTCTTCTTGGCACCATCTAGTTTGATTTCCTCAAGCAACTGGAGTCCCATCTATATGGGACTCTAAATCATATCCTCATAGGGCGCACGCCTCCCATCTGTATGGGACTCTAAATCATATCCTCGTAGGGCGCACACCTCCCTAGGCATGCACCCCTTGCCTGTCTGCTTTTTAGCAGGGGGCAAGGCCTCAGGTTCTCTCTTATGGATGGATGACACATAGGTAGATGTCTAAGTATCAAAGGTTAATATTTGACCAAAGTCCAAAGACAAGATTTAGCAAGTGATGAAAAATGATAGGTGTTGTCTCAAATTTTTTTTATAAATTAAGACAATCCTTTTCTGACCTAGACAAGCTCCAGCCAGACCAAATAAAAGTTTTTGAGTGAGCCCAAACACATTTGGCTCAGTCAAGAAAAGTTTTAATGATTGTTAAAGGAGAACATTAGGCTCAATCTTGTGCTAGCACGATTTTCTTGAACCTAATTGAATCTTATTCAAATCAATTGAACTGGGTTAATCCAATTGATGATATCTTGATCCAAACCCTTATTTGTGTGACCTAGTTAGGTTTAATTTCATATGATAATGCGATATATCATGATCTTTATCATCGACATCATCGAAATACCTTTCGATGGATTAGAACTTTTCTAATTTAGATAACTAGTATGATCGATCATCCAAATCATTTTAATTGCTCTCAAAATCCACCAGTGACACCTAGCAGCATATGGTGGCAACCCATCAGAACTGAAAGTGAACCTCTCGGTGTAGTTTTTTGTGTGATTAAGTTTATCTATCTTGAGCCCCGACCGTATTAGGATTAAGGTGATCTCATCAAATCCTAATAATATTCGTCATATGAATTAATCATTCGATTCAAGTCCAATGTGAAAACCCTAATAGAAACTCTTTATATTATTTCACTCTACCATGGCCATGGGCTTATGGACTTGATTCTCATGATCATCATAGGGCTGCTCCTCTTCTATCGAGGTAGATAGATCCCAAATTCCTACAATGAACATGCTATAGCCAACATGTACCTCATGGTTCCAAATGACTAGGAGACCGAGTTATGGTGTAGTCAAACTACAACACCCTTAAGGTGATCTATCGATGCACCTCAGATCAAAGAACCAAACACACCACTACAGCTTCGAGCTAGTCATCGATGAGAAGGTAGACTTCCTCATGACTGCTCGAGGTGGTCACGCTCAATGCCCTCATTCTCCAATGAGTACCTGTACTCTTACTTCGGTGTCTCTATATCGTAGACTCAAGACTCATCTATCCTAAAGAAGCAATCGTATACCAATCTTTCGGATCAATCACCATCCTCATGATGATCCTACGATCGGAAGCATTTTATGAGTTAATAATGAAAATTCATATCTTAAATTTTTAACTCTTGAAAATATGAACTATCATTGCCATTAACTCAAGGGATGTATCACAGACACTTTTAAATACACATTATGATAGAAAATAACCCATTTTATTATTTATAATCAAAATTATAATTTTATCCTTAGAAGTGTATTACAAGTGTCAGCCAGACTGGCTTCAAGGGCACACATATCTAACAAACTCCCACTTGTCCTAAAGCTAATTGGCTACAAATCTAAGTCCCATCTTCTCAAGGTGGGCTTCGATCTTCTGCTGGCCCAATGGCTTTGTGAGTGGGTCTGCCGCATTATCTATGGAGTTGACTCTCTTAACCTCGACGTAATCTTTCTTGAGGTAATTACGGATGAGGTGGTATCACCGCTCGATATGCTTAGATTTCTGGTGAGACCTCGACTCCTTAGCTAGGATTGTGGTGCCATTATTATTGCAATATAGAGGAATAACATCCAATAGAATCACTTCGATCTCTACGGCAAACTTCTTGTACTAGAATGCCTCCTTCGCAGCTTCTGATGCAACGATGTACTCTGCTTCTATGGTGGAATATGCTATTACTATCGGCTTGAAACTCTTCCAATTGACAGCACCACCATTACACACAAACAGACTCTCAGATGTTGACTTTCGATCATCTATATCGAACATAAAATTCGAGTCTGTATACCCCTTAACTTGGAGTTCTCCATTACCAAAAACTAACAACATATCCTTAGTTCTTCTTAAGTACTTAAGGATACATTTCATAGAAGTCAAGTGTTCTTCACCTAGATTCGACTGATATCTGCTCATGACACTCACAGCATGGGCTATATCAGATCGTGTACATAACATGGCATACATGAGGCTTCCTATTGCTGAAGCATAAGGAATCTTGCTCATGCGTTCAATCTCAGATGTGTTGGGACACATTTTCTTGGAGAGATGAATGCCATGTCTGAAGGATACCAATCCCCTCATGGAGTTTTCCATGCTAAACCTCTTTAACACTTCCACTATATACATCTTCTGCGAAAGATCTAGCATCTTATTCAGTCTATCTCTATAGACCTTAATTCCTAGAATGAAGGATGCTTTTCTTAGGTCTTTCATGAAGAATTCTTTAGATAACCATATTTTAACTATGGTCAACATGGGAATATCATTCCCAATAAAGAGGATATCATCCACGTACAGTACGAGGAAGACAATAGCGCTCCCACTGATCCTTTTGAAAATACATGGTTCCTCCTTATTCTTGATGAAACCAAATAATTTGATCACATTATTAAAATGAGTATTCCAGCTCTAAGATGCTTGCTAAAGTCCATATATGGACCTTTGCAGCTTGCATACTATGCGATCAGCATCACTGGATATAAAACCTAGTGGCTGTTCCATATAGATATCTTCCTCAAGGTATCTCAGGGGGATGAAAAATCCTTTCTAATCTACGAGATGGAGGAGGTAGTGTTTGTATTGGCTCAATCTGATTTGGTTCCAGAGGGTCCTTAGCTCATTTCTCTTATGAGACTTTCTCCTCGAGCTTGATCTGCTTTCCAATGCCGCCATCTTGAATAAACTATTTTTCAAGAAAAATGGCATGCCGACTCACAATCACATGGTGATCTTTTGGAATATAGAAATAATATCCTAATGACTCTTTAGGATATCCTATAAATCAAGCTCTAAAGGACCTATAGTCTAACTTATCCCCTTATTGTCTTTTGACATGAGTTGGACAACCTCAAATTTTGAGATGACTCAGACTTGGTTTCTTACCATCCCATATCTCATACGGTATGGTAGGAATAATTTTAGAAGGAACCCTATTCAGTAAATATATAGAAGTTAACAGACTATGTCCCTAAAAAAAATTAGGAAGGTCTATGAAGGTTATCATGGATCAGGCCATATCTAATAGGGTTTGGTTCCTCCATTCTGAAACTCCATTATGTTGAGGTGTTCCAGGTTGAGTCCATTGAGAGACTATGACATTTTGCTTAAGATAGTTCAGGAATTCCCGACTAAGATATTCACCTCCTCGATCTGATCGAAGAATCTTAATGGATTTTTCAGTTTGCTTTTCAACTTCTTGTCTGAATTTTTTGAACTTTTCAAAAGCTTCAGACTTGTGTCTCATAAGATACACGTACCCATACTGAGATAAATCATCGATAAAGATTATGAAGTAGTCAAAGTTGCCTCTAGTCGGCATATCAAATAGACCACACACATCAGTATGTACTAGGGCAAGTAGATCCGTGGCCCTTTCCCAATGTCCTACAAAAGGAAGCTTAGTCATTTTGCCATGAAGACATGATTCACAAATTGGATATGACTCGAAAGTTAATGAACTCAATAGCTCAATTTTTTCTAATTTGTTAATCCTATCTTCTGCTATATGACCTAGCCTTAAGTGCCATAGATACCTATCATTTGGACTATCCCTAGGTCATTTTGATCTTATGGCATTCACATTTTGCTCGATATTAAAAGATAGATACATCAATATGTAACTAGTAGAAACTGTTAATGAGGAAAACCACTTGCAATTTTATTTTTTTCATAAAGAATATTACAATGGTCCTTAAGAAAACTAATTACATAGCCTTCTTATGCTAAAAATGAAATAGAAATCAAATTTTTGCTTGCAGTAGGCACATAATAATAATCCCTAAGTACTAAATCTAAGCCAGACAGTAGTCGAAGAGGGTAGATTCCCTCGACTACAATAGCAATCCTTGCTCTATTTTCGATGCATAGGATCATCTCACCATCCCTCAGCCTCCTACTATCCTCAAGATCCTATATGGAAGTACACAAATGAGCACTAGAACCAGAGTCAAGCACCCAACTGGATGTAGAAAAAATCGTAAGATTAGATTCAATAATGAGCATACCTCTAGAAGAACCTATTTTCTTCTTATTCTTCAGGGTGGCCAGATATGTAGGGACAGTTTCACTTCCAGTTGCCGTCAGTATTATAATAAAAATACTTTCCTTTATCAGCGACCTTCTTCTTTAGCTCTGTCTTCTTTTTCTTTCCTCCTTCCACCTATTTCTTCACAGACTTCTTCTTCTTTCCAAAAAATTTTCTTTTAGAAGAAGTCCATTCTATAGTAAAGTACTAAGTCTTTAGAACCTTTCATAGAAAGCTCAGTAGTAACCAGCATATTCATAAGCTTGGTCAGAGTATTCTGAAGTTTATGCATATGATAGTTCATGATGAACTGCCGATACGCATCAGTCAATGATTGCAGAATTATATCATTCTGTAGATCCTGATCTAACTTCACTCCGAGCTTCTCAAGCTCTTCCAAGTTCTTGATCATCATCAGATAATGATCTTGGACTAATTGCTCATCACACATTTTAGCCTTAAACAGTCATTTAGTGACCTGATATTTGACTGCACGATTTTGTTCACCAAATAACTCTTGTAGGTGAGCCAACATTTGGCGGACAGTCATGATATCTTCATATTGACGTTGCAGCTCATCAAACATCGAGCCCAACATGTAGTATCTGGCCTTATTATCTTTATCCATCCATTTATCAAGAGATGCTCTCTATTCAGTGGATGGACGAGCTGGTAAGGTGGAAGGATCCTGATCCAATACATAAGTCAACTTCTTGAAATCCAAAATAATTTTTGAAAAGTTTCAGAGCCAATCCTTGTAATTGGATCCGATCAGTCTATGGGTGTCCAGGATACGGGCTAGTGGGTTGGATGTAGATATTTTTCTTTTTTCTATAGAGAATCAAAATTTCTAGTTAGATTTTATAATTAAGACTTGATCAATTTATTTAGAAATTTAATTTTTAAATAAATTAGCTTTCCACTATTTTCTCTCGGATCCCTACACTTCCTCTCTGTAGAGATGCAAAAATCTTCATGATTATATTGATTTCTAGTGGGTGGTGCAGTCCCACCAAACTGACTCATCACCTCACCTAATAGTTATTGGTGATGGGTTAGCCAATGAGTGAACAACTCTTATTCAATGATTCTCTAATCATGGTGCACCCAGGCTTGGTCTCTAATTCATGAATCTCATCATGCCCGGAATATTAATTCATTCCTTAGTTAAGCCAGACCCATTATTTGCACAGATTGGATTTCTAATTGGATCTCTCATCGTATCTAGAATATTAAGCCTAATCCATCCTCCAGCCCATAGTATCCAATGCCTAATAGACATGGTTGCATCTTTTCAGTGCAATTGAATCACTATAACCAGCCGAGAACAATCAATCTCGAAAAGGGCCCATACATCTACAATGGTGGAAGACCTTAGACTTAATCTTTTCTTAGGGAGATTTGATTTAGGTCTCTTTAAACTTGACTTGACATAGCCATAATTATTATGACTAACTAGTGGCATGGGTTAGCTTGGATTGTTAGCCACCATAGATCAGGACTGAGCCAACAAATATGGCTAGGTAAGTAAGACCGATGGAAGGAATATGCCATTAACTCAATAAGAATATATTTGAGTCGAGTAGCTTCTAATTAAAAATCAATCGATCGTATCTGCCAAACTTACCTTAGACACCAAATTGATGAGCCAAAACCAATTGGATTAGCCTATAATTTAGACTCTAACTACTAAGCCTAATTAGGTCTTAACTTGATCGATCACTCATGTGACTCCACCTTGACCCAGACTTAATCCTATTAGGCTGGTCAATTTAAGCACTCTTGATCCCATCTAACCAACTTTTGATTCGATTTGATCAATCGCTAGACCTAATTGAGCTACCCAAGTCCGAACCCAATTTTATGAATATATCTTAGATCTAAAAATTCTCAATTTTAGATCTAATATATTTCATAATCTTAATTCTTAATTAAATTTAGAGTTCATAAATAAAACATGTATATAAAATCCTAGGATTTTGGGATCTAGGGTTTTGTAGAAAATAAGTTTTAGATTTCTGATTAAGGACGAACGCGCAACATCCCTACACATCATAAGAACACCCCATCGAATGGGAGGAGAGGGCCTTTAAATCCTACTTTGTTCTTATGACTGGACGGCCAAGGAGAATGCCTTAATCAGAAATATGATAAATCTACAAAACTAGTTAGATCTACATGATATATCACATATATAAAAATTGATCTAACTAAAAATATATTTTGCATACATCTCATGTATCATATCATGCATATGTTTTTAGATCTAAATTATCTCATAAATTATCTAAAAAATTAAGATTTAAATTGATCATATCAAAATTAAAATTTATTCTAGATAATTTTGTAGAACTATTCTACAACTAGTCTAAACATGCATCTATCATATCTCATATGAAAAAATTAAATAAATTTTTTTTACTTTCTAAATCTAATTATAATATTTATAATATCAAAAACTAATAAATAAATAGATCTAAAAATTATAATTAATTAAATTAAAATTATGATCATGTTAGACTACACATAGAATAATTCTATTCCTAGTCTAGTCATGCATCTCATACATCTTAGATCTAAATTATTTAAATTTTAATTTTCTAATTTTAGATCTAATCACATTTCATGTGATATTTAAAATCATCTAATTATTAGATTAAAAATAAATTAAAATTAGATCTAATAAATTTTGGAATCTGGCTTTGATACCAGTTGAAGAAAAAAATCTTGTTTTCTGGGTTAGTTTCATCCAGATCTGATTGGATTAAGAGAAATATTTCAAAAAAAAATTTCTAAGATTTTAATCAAATCTGAGACTTTTCAGATCTAATCTTATTGATCTGATAAAATAAAATAAAATAAAAATTAAATTAAATCTAATTTAATTATACCTTTATTTTGAATAATCCAATTATCCTGTGATGATCTCGATGTTTGCCTAAGGTTCTAGATGTAGCCATGCAAGTGCCTGGCCTCTACCGGTATCCACTTGGATAAGATCTAGAGATCTTCTCCTTCTCAATCAATTATCCAAAATTTAGATCTAGATCTGATCTTAAAGGTCTTCAAAAACTCTTTTGAAGAACAATCGTTGTCTCTTGCAGCAGTGCTGCCTTCTTCCTTTCCTGTCACCTTTCACTTTCTTGGATCGCACCTAACTCGTACCCAAAAACTCTTGGACATGGAGAGGAGAGAGAAGACCAGAGGGTGGCATGGAGAAGGAGAGAGAAAAGTTTTGTGGCATGGGCTAAAGGTAGAAGCACTCTATTCTAGGCGCAGACATGGTTTATATAGATCCTACTGCGCCATGCAGTGCTACATCATCTCAGCCAATCACAATCCTCTATGCAATCAGATTTAAATCTGATTGGTGGGATGACATCATTTGATCTAATTAGATTAGAGTCCCTTAAAACTCTCCTTAGATGGCATCAAAATTGGGTCAAACAAGTCTTCTTGATGCCATCTAGTTTGATTCCCTGAAGCAACTAGAGTCTCATCTATATGGGACTCCAAATCTTATCCACATGGGGTGCATGCCTCCCTAGGCATTCACCCCTTGCCTATCTGCTTTTTAGCAGGAGGACAAGGCCCCAGGTTCTCTCCTATGGGTATATGACACATAGGCAGATGTCTAAGTGTCAATGGTCAATATTTGACCAAAATCTAAAGACAAGATTTAGCAGGTGATGGAAAATGGTAGGTATTATCTCAAATTTTTTTCATAAATTAAGATAATCCTTTTCTGACCTGAACATGTTCTAGTTAGACCAAGCAAAGGTTCTTGAGTGAGCCCAAACACATTTGGCTCAGTCGAGATAAGTTTTAATGATTGTTAAAGAAGAACATTAGACTCAATCATGTGCTAGCACGATTTTCTTGAACCTAATTGAATCTTATTCAAATCAATTGAATTGGGTTAATCTAATTGATGATATCTAGATCCAAACCCTTATTTGTGTGATCCAGTTAGATTCAATTTCGTGGTAATAGGATATGTCGTGATCTCTATCATCGACATCATCAAAACACCTTTCGATGGATCAAAACTTTTTTGATTCAGATAACTAGTATGATCGATCATCCAAATCATTCTAATTACACCCAAAATCCACCAGTGACACCTAGCAGCATATGGTGGCAATCCATCAGAATTGAAAGTGAACCTCTTCGTGCAATTTCTTGTGTGATTAAGTTCTTTTATCTTGAGCACCGATCGGATTAGGGTTAAGGTGATCTCGTCAAACCCTAATATCCATCATATAAATTAATCATTCGATTCAAGTTCAATGTAAAAACCCTAGTAGAAACTCTTTATATTATTTCACTCTATCATGGCCATGGGCTTATGGACTTGATTCTCATAATCATCATAGGGCTGCTCCTCTTCTACCGAGGTAGATAGATCCCTTATTGGTGTAATCCAATTCCTACAATGAATATGCTATAGCCAACATACACCTCATGATTCTGAATGGCTAGGAGATCGAGTTATGGTGTAGTCAAACTACAACACTCTTAAGGTGAATTATCGATGCACCTCAGATCAAAGAACCAGACACAATACTACAACTTTGAGCTAGTCATCGACGAGAAGGTAGACTTCCTTATGACTGCTCGAGGTGGTCACGCTCAGTGCCCTCGTTCTCTAACGAGTACCTATATTCTCGCTCTAGTATCTCTACACCATAGACTCAAGACTCATCTACTCTAAAGAAGCGATCGTACACCGACCTTTCAGATCAATCACCATCGTCATGATGATCCTTCGGTCGAAAGCATTTTATGAGTTAGTAATGAACATTCATGTCTTAAATTTTCAACTCTTGAAAATATGAACTATCATTGCCATTAACTCAAGGGATGTATCACAGTCACTTTCAAATACATATTATGATAGAAAATAATTTATTTTATTATTTATAATCAAAATTATAATTTTGTTCTTAGAAGTGTATTATAAGTGTCAGCCAATCTGGCTTCAAGGGCACACATATCTAACACTTTATAGGTCTCCACATTTTCATTTGCATTCCTTTTTTTTTTGAAGACCCACTTACACCCAATAGGCTTAACCCCTTCAAGTGGGTCAACCAATGTCCACACATCATTGACCTTCATGGACTCCATTTCGGATTTCATGGCCTCAAGCCATTTCTCAAAATTGGATCTCTTCATAGCATCCATATAGGTGATCAGATCCTCATCATTCTCATCGAGTTCTGTGGGATCACCATTTGGAACAAAAAATCATAGTATCTGTTCGACTGATGTGGTACTCTATCGGATCGCATTAATGATAAAGTACATTGGGCTCTGAATTTGATCTAATCAAATCCGACTGAGGTTTAGCTATAGGTGTCGGTCTTTCTACCTGTTGAACTTCATCAAGTTCAATCTTAGAGGCAACAGTTCCTTCACCAAGGAATTTTTTTTCTAAAAAGATTGTCTTAAGACTGACGAACATCTTCTATTCTTCAACATGGTAGAAATAGTAACCCCTACTTTCTTTGGGATATCCTATAAACATACACTTATCACACTGGGATCCAAGCTTATCTGTATGCAAATATTTGACATAGACCAGACATCCCAAAACCCGTAGGTGAGAGAGTGTAGGCCTATGCCCAGTCCATATCTCATATGGAGTTTTTGCGATAGATTTACTTGGTACATTATCCAATATATAACATACAGTCTCCAGAGCATAACCCCAAAATGAAATAGGTAGACTAGCAAACTCCATCATGGATCGAACCATGTCTAACAAGATTTGATTTCTCCTTTTTGATATGCTATTATGTTGTGGTATTTCTGGAGGAGTTCACTATGAGAGAATCCCATTCTCTCTTAGATATGTCAAGAACTCTCTGGATAGATATTCATCTTCTCGATCCGATTGAAGAATTTTAATACTCTTTCAAATTTATTTTTTTACTTCACTTCAGAATCTTTTGAACATTTCAAATAAATTCGACTTATGTTTTATCAGATAGACATATCTGTACTTAGATAGATCATCTATAAAAGTGATGAAGTTGAAATAACCACCTCTAACACTTATACTCATAGGTCCATATACATCAATATGTACTAGACCTAATAGCTCAGTGGCTCTTTCACCTTTTCTAGTAAAAGGTGACTTGATCATTTTTTCAAGAAGATAGGACTTATAGGTTAGAAGTGATTCACAATCACTTACTTTGAAAATTTTCTCTTGGGTCAATCTATTTATCCTATTCTTGTTACTATGACCTAGCCTACAGTACCACAGGTAAATATCAGAGACATTATCTAATCTAGGATATTTTCTAAAAGTGTATATTATACTCACAGGCTGTGATAAAATGTAAATATTATTTTTTTGTTGTCCTTGCATTATTGTAACATCATTCATAATAATATCACAATAATCTTTCTTTATAGATAAATGATAACCATCTTTGGCCAAAAGGCTAACAGAGATTATATTCATCAAAAAGAAAGGATAATAATGATATTTATTTAAAGAAATGATATTAGTATTGAGAATAAGTTGAACTATTTTCATAGCTAGAATTGGAACAGACCTTCCATCTCTAATATTCAGGAATCGCTCATTATTTTCAAATCTTCTACTAATTTGAAGTTCTTATAATGTATTGTAAATATGGACTGGACTTTCGATATCAAATATCCAAGTAGAAGTATCACAAATAGAAAAATTATTAGGTGTTATCATATAACATTCTTGATCAACAACTACTTGCTCATCTCTCTTATTCAGCCTGTTGGGATCATGGAAATCAAGATACTGAGGACAGTTCCTCTTCCAATACCCCTGCTTCCTACAGTGGAAGCATTCTACTTGATCTAGGTTATTCTTGAATTTTATGTTTAAACTAGGCATAGAAGCCCTAGCATGAACCACTTCGTGCTGCTGAACAATATTCAACTTTCGATACTTATTATCGAAGTTGGATCTCATAAGTTTATCACTGTCTAACAGTGAATGGAGCAATTGTGGTTTGGATTTAACTGCATAAAGAAGAACCAAAAGCCTAATTAGTAATTAATTCATTAAACCTAAAGATTTGGACTTTAATCAAAAGGTTTCTTCCATAATTTTATTCCAACTGGTAGCCTCTTCCTCCAAATCTAGGAATTATCCTAATTTCTTAATGGATACTAGAATTCACATATACTGCACATAAGCCCAACTATGATTGGTCAACCCATGTATATCTAAGGGTAAATTCATAACCAATTATTTCTTTAAATAATTTCTAGTAATTATATTTTACCTTAGGTATCTTTTCAGTAGGCTAGGGTCTCCACTGAAAGTCCTAGTTATGTCCAACCATTAACATGATCATACTTGGTCCATTTAACTAATAAATGATTAAGCCTAACTATGGTTGCTCAATCTAATCATCATTTAGAGAGACGCAGCCAAGAAATCATATTATAAATGATAATTTCATTAGCGAATAAGCACCAGGCCTATGGGCCTCCAATGATTATCCAACTAATGGACCTATTATCATCCACTTAATGGGAGGCTATGATCTAGTTATCACCACAACTATTTTATTTTAAGGACCTAATAATTTTAAAAAATTTTAATTTAAGAAAGAGAGAAGGTCAGATGAACCAGCTTGTCATAATCCTTCTACTAGCTTTACCAAGTCAGCTTTAGGAAGATCATTAATAGGCTGGTCAAGAAGCACCTAAATTAGTCACACAGATTTACCTAATTGACATGGATCAGCTCGAATAGTCAAGTGATCCGATCAAAACATAATTTTACCAAGAGGCCAAGTAAGTTCGATCAGTGGGAGGATCTACCAAAGCTTGCCTTAGACACCATCAGAAATGGCCAAATAAGCAGGCTGCCAATTAAAGACCACCGATCTAGTTTACCTTAGACACCAACTTATTTAATTAGTCTCGATTAGATCAACCTAATAGTTCATGCTAAATCGCATAGCCAAGAATCAAGTCCATCTTGGGTCTCGTTAAAGACTTGGACTTGACCAACTACAACTATTGTAATTGATCTAGAGAATCCTTGACCTAATCTAAGATAACAATTGATTAGATTTAGTCAATCTCTAATTAAGTTCATTCTTTAATCTAACCCTAGATCTAACCCAATTAATGGACCTAATCCCTACTAACCCATTTAACCCAATGTGTTATGATTTGTGTCTTAGGATCTTCAATTTACAATCCTAGATCCTAATCAAATAACTTCTTAATTCTTAATTAAGTTTTGAGCTGAGGGTTCGGGTTTGGCTTTTCGAAAATACTTTTTATGTTTGTAAAATATCTTTACAATATGGTTCTACCAACCAAGTTGCATGTTTGATTCATAATCAATATGCAAGTAAGATAAGCATAAAACTACTTTAAATCTAATCTAAATAGGTTAATGTAATTGAAATAGCTCAACTCTAATCAATCATAAATTATCTTAGATCAAATCTAATACATTTATGATGATTAAAATTAGATTAAAATATTTTTAATTAGATCATAAAATTTTTTAGATCTAATCTAAAATTTTATGATCAATATTTTTGATCAGCACGTACTAGGATAACCTCTCTACTGTAAGGGATAAATCTTATAGTAGGATAATCTTATAATTAGTCCATGCAATCAAAAACTTTTATTTTTAAATTTAATTTTTTTTTAAATTTAATAAATTATAAATAAAATTAGATTATATCTAATAAATTTATGATAAGAAATAGATCTACATGAACTAGGACAACCTCTCCACTATATGGGGTAAATCTTACAGCAGGACAACGTTATAATCAGATCATGTGATCAGGATTTTCAATTTTAGATTTAATAAATAGATTATAAATTAGATCTAATCTAAAAAATAATCTAAACATGCACACATAATCATGTAATAATCAACCTAGGCTCTAATACCAATTGATGGAACCTGATCCAGGATTTTAAGACTAGATCTTGAAACTTTTTCAAGATTAGGTAGCGAAAGAATAAAATTAATCAAAATTAATTTTAAATATCAAAGAATATCCTAGATCTAATATCCTATTTTATGATTATGGCATAACATTAAATAAAAAATTAAACATAAGAAAGAAAATAAAACATGTTGATCATATCAACATGCATTTAAACTACATCAAATGCAGGTATGTAAAATGGATCAGATCTATTATCTATGTAAGTTAGACGTTCTAACTTGCTGATTCAATCTTAAGGATGATGTTGTAAGCTACACATGCATCCAGCCTCTAAGAGTCATCCACACGAGCCCACGAATCTCGATCAGAAGTCCTAATACAGGAAATCAGCATAGTATGCTAGTATTGTGCTGATCCTTCTTTGATGATCGATCTGGCACTTTCTTCTTCTGGATTTGGACTCTTCCAAACATAAGAGAAAGGAAGAGAGATTATAGATCAGAGATACTTTCAAATAATCTCAAAAGAGGAGGATAAGAAATGAACAAGATAGTCCTAGAAGAAGACCCTCTTCTTCTTCTCTATTCTATCACCTAGACACCTAGTTTTGTATCTATCAAATCTCCATGCTCCAATACTCTTTCTCTCTAATTTTCACACACCCCAAAGTTCTCTCAATGTTCTAGAACTCCAAAAATCAGCTCAAAATTCATCCTATATAGAGAGATATAGAGGAGTCCTTGTTGGATCAAACTCTTGGACTAGGAAAGACCAAAATAGGCAACTAGTTGGGGTGCCCAACACTTGGATGTCCCCTCCTTTCTTTTTGGTGTGGACCACCTATATTTCTTGCACAAAACTTCTCTAATTCTCATGAAAATTCCAAAGAAAAACAAGGAGTTTAGGTAGCAAAAGGGAGGAGAAATTTTGATTGTAACAAACTCTATTAAATAGAGTTTGATTTCAAAATAACTCTCCAAATTTGACTTGGTCCATAACCACTTGCCATGTAAGAAAGAAGGGAGGGAGTTGGGCATGCGTGAAGGCCTGAGAGAAAAGGTTTTGGATGAAAAAATCAAAAAAAATAGGCATGGGGGCATGGGATATAGGTGGTGCAAGATGAATGGATCCTAGTCTTACTATGATTCCATGTTTGACTTGGTCAAATATGGTTTCTCAAACCAAATCAAACCAAAATTAATTTAACCTAGTTAAATTAGATCCTAAACAAATTAAGAATTTAATTAAATTAGATTAAATTATATTTAATTTTAATTTAATTTTCTAATCAAATTAGAAAATTGGATTGACTCAAGTCTTAGTTGAACTAGAACTAGTTCTTCCTTGCACTTGGCTTATCCAATAAACCAATTGAACTTAATCCAATCAAGTCTAAATCAAATTTAATTAAATTATATTTAATTAAAATTAATCTTAGCCCTTTGAATTAATTAAATTAGGTCAATTAGCAATCAGATTGCTAATCAATCCTCCTGTAAAACTTATACTAGGTTAAATATCAATCGTATTGATCGTTTAACCTTAGAACGATTCTTAATCATTGATCAACCATCCGATCGGATCATAAACTCTAATGTGTGTGATATCATAGATCCAAATCTAAGCTGGTAGCATAGAAATAAATTCTTATACTAATCAAAGTAACCATCTAGCAATGAGACTCGATGGCCAGATAGGTCAAATGTGTAGAACAACATCCTTAGAACCCATGTGGATATAGTTTTCATATAATTCATCCCCTTGACCAAAATGCTCGTAGGATACCTCAGAGTTCAACTATCAACTCTGATTAGGTTATTCATATTATATTTTAAAATATCAAATTAATTTGATGGATTATCCTGGCTAAGATTTTGCTATATTGAAATACAGTGATACATTCTTCTCCAACTCTTGTAATGGTCAATTCCATCTTGATCACACACCAACTTTATAAGTACTTGACAATGCCTAGAAGCCTTCAGTTATTAAATTAAAAAAATTAGTTAGTCTAGTACTAAATCACAGTGAGTTGCTTGTAAGTCACCGAGGTGATCTCAGGTCTAAGAGTTACTTATACCTATATCCCATCAGAGATATTCTTGACAGCAGAATACTCTGAAGTTGGTCACGTTCAGTGATAATGTATCTCTACATCTAACATGTATGCCATACCAGTGTCTCCATACTCCTTGGTTAAGAAGACAACCAGTCTATATGGCATACAACGACCTATGCTTGATAGACGCTATCGTCCTTATTAATAACCTATCATTTGGTCGTGAATAATATTAAGGACTAATCGATAAATCCTTTCTTTATCAAACCTAAATAGTTCTAAGAATTTTATCAAAATAATGAAGTTCATTAGAAGATAAAAACTTATGATGAAAATATCAAAAATATATTTTATTAATTAATAAATTAATTATAATTATAATATAGCTTAACCATCAATGGACTAATGATTGGCTTTAGGACATATTTTCCAACAGAATCGTCCTCTAGTATAGAGGTCATCTTCTCTGCATGCTAGTCCATGCCAATGCATGCCAAAAGGCCAAGGTTGACACTTTGGCTTCTAGGGTCGACACCTGGACTTCCTGGTCTTTAAAATCTTGATCTTGTTGCTTCGTTTCAGGACAGGGGTCGACACCTTCAGCTTTGGGATTGACACCTTCAAGTCTGAAACTTAAAAATTAATTCTTTGAAGCCCTTGACTTGATGATTTTGCATCGATCTTTTTCTAGATTAATTCTTTAATTTAAATACTTGAAAAGACCTACATTCACTCATGAAATACATGATTAAATACTTAAATACTCAAAGTTTGACAATCATCAAAATTAATCATACGATCAATAATCTTTTTCTTTTTGATGATAGCAAAACATTCAGTATATAAATAAAAATAAAATTCAATATATTTCAATAATTCAACTAGTATAAATCATTTTCAATAATTCACCTAGTATAAATCATGAAGTGATAATATATATAATTATAAATGCACACTTCATGAATGCTAATACCAAAATCTCTTTTAACTTAAATTTAAATATTTCAAGCATTATCATGAAATGTATAGGACTTAAGCACATTATCATATACTCACATAGCATATACTCGATAATTCTTCTCCAACTTTTTGACAACATCAAAAAGCTAATGGGAGGGATTAAAGATTCATCATTAAAATCAATGTATTTTTAGTCAAAATAAATTATCTCCCCTTTCAAAAACTTCCCTTTTGATTCAAAAAATTATCTTTTGTTTTAGAAAATTGGCTTAACAAGGATTTGAAGCAACCATAACATTTAATTCAAAATTTATTCTTCCCTTTTCTTAAGAAATGTATTCTTATAGGAAGAAGCAAGGAATCTCATCAAAATCAATCAAAATTCAGACAAATATAACAAAATTCAGAAAGTTTCAAGTTAAGTTCAAGAGGTATCAAATTCAGACAAATACATTCATATTAATGTCAGTCTTCCCTTTTCTAAAGTATTTAAATTCTGAATTTGTCAAGATATTTGAGGGATAGAGTTTTCCCAAGATGTTTTAGCACAAATATACCAAATAAGGTATGTCTGAAGCCAAAATTCTATTTGATACTATCAAGGTAGATTTTCAGTTTAGGTTCAAAAATTTGAGCTTTTTAATCAAACAAGTGTAACATGATATTTATTCTTTCCTTTTCTTAAAAGAAATCCAACAATTCAACTTAGAAAAGATATGTATTATGAATATATTGAATAAAAAAAATTTGATAAATAAAGTTTCAATTTTGAAAGTCTCCCGTATGATAGAACTTAAAATCATCTTCAAATAAATCTTAAGTTTGAAAGAGTGTCAAATTCAACTTGTTTGTATCATCGAAAATATTTTAGCTCCAAATTAACTCTAATTATTTTTTTTTTTTTTAAAGAAGCTTAGTAATGTAGTCGAGTAGATCAAAGAGAATAAGCATACGTGAATCATAGTTTCATGAGAATTTGGAGCAAAATGAAATTGAATTTTCTTAGCACAAATCAATTTGAACTTTTCAGGATAAAACATGATTTGTCATACAAAAAAAAAATCAGATTTAGAGTATGTTTCAAATTTAGTTAAACTTAAATTAATTATTAAGAATAATTATTCATTCAAATTGTGCAAGTTAAGATGGAAGATTTAGAAGCACATCAAAACTTAATGATGTTATGTAGTGAATGTTCATTTTCCAACATAAGTCACTTAGAAATTCCAATCAAATCAAAGTATATGAAGCATTTCTCCCCCTTTTCTTTCAGATTAATCATATTTAACATGAATTTAACATTAAAATTTAGATTTATGAAATTTAAATATATTTTCAATCAATTTGTTATTTCTTCTTTAATATTTTTTCTCCCTTTGTTTTACAAACATAGCCACTTTCATAACTAACTAAATTTTTAAGAACATTAAGCATTGATTGAGTGAGACAAATCATTAGTTAATTCACATATCAAACAATCAGTTGAATAATTCATTTAAGAAGAAATAAAATGATATGATGGAAGAAATAATGAAAGGTTTCTTTCAAAATTAATATCATTGATCATTGAAGTCTCAAAATTTGTTCTTTTGTGTTAAATATTTTTATTTTCTAATTATTCTCCCTCTTTAAAGAGCACATTTTAAATTTTAGATTATCAAAGTTTAAGCATTTATATTTACTTCAATTGTAATTTCTTAGCATTTGTTACCCCTTACTTTTATATCAAAAACCAAATTTAAGGATATAAAATGATAATAATGCATTAAGCAATTTAATATTGATCAAGGCATTTTGACATCACATTTTTCAAAAGAGAAATATCCTTTTCATTTACTCCAAAAGATGTTTACATGAACTGATTTACAGGGTCAGTAGAAAGGTCAAAATGTAGACTCCTAAGTTTTGACAAAAAATGGATAGCTAGGAGGCTCTAAGACTACATGAATGGGGTCCTAGCATCCTTAGTGAAGGGATCAAGCTCTAAGAACTAGGATCAGGCGGAGGAGAAGAAGTTGGTCTAACATCAGTAGAAGGCTGGCCAGAAGCATCAGTTCTTGCAGTAGAGATCTCTCGAACCAGTCGAGTAGCCTCCTCTTTGAGCACTAAAATGGCCTCTAAGGTGAGTTGGTAAATCTTCGAGCTAATAGCTGCAATGATCCTCAAAGAGACCTTCTCAACTAATAAGTCCTCATCCAATCTGGAGTGTGATCTATCTGAACTCTTTGGATGGTCCACCAGTGCTGCTAGTGCTTTTGGCTCTGCTAGCTCCTCCATCTAAATATCTGGTATAGGTGGTGTAGGTGGAGCCTTAATTGGATCCTCTGCCTAAATCTGAACTCCTCAATAAATCTAACGAACATCCTGTCTCTTGAAACCCATATGGCACAGGGAGTGTTTGTTGTATGTATTTGTGTGCAATAAGACTCTAGAGGTCTCCCCATCAAAATCTACCCCATGCTCCTAAAAAATCAAAGTCAAAGCCATCCCATAGGGTAGAAAAGTCCTAGATCTCCCTGCCATCTCCTCTATATATATGATCATAAGTGTTGGAAGATTCAGAGGGATTTTTTGAATTACATGATGCATGAAAGATATGTCTCTCACAGCTACAAAGTTAAATCTACTAGTCTTAGGAAAGAAAATCCTGCTAGTAATATGATGTAGGGGGCGCATATTAGTAGACAAGTGGTTGGAACTCACCTCCTCTAAATTGCTAATATCCTCTCTCCCAAAAATATATTTAAGCCCTTCAAATTTCTTCACAAGTTTGTCTAATTGGCTTCCTTCAGCTCTCATCCTTAGAATTCTTCCTAGTTTCTCACAATCAAATGCAATGAGTACTCCTTTCACCTCAGACTCAATGATCCCATCTCCACTTTTCAAGTTTGAATAAAATTTTCTGACTAGATTTGGGTAGATCAAAATATTTAAAAAGCAAAAAAACTTTCATCCTAGATTTTTAAGTTTCCTCCCAAAGTCAAAACCATTTTTCTCTAGAAAACCAAAATTCACATTTCTACCCATTGAAACAACCCAGGAGATGACTGCAGACCATGAAGGAGTACCCAAGATGATGAGGGGGCTGCCGGAGGTGGAGAAGACCTTAGTGGAGGTGGAGATGGAGTTGTTGGTCAGGGGGAAGAGACTCTCTGCTCCATGCGACACTTGGAGCATCGTTCATGGATCGAAGATGGAGAGAAGATGACTTAGGGATTGGAGAACTCGAACAAGGTCTTCTTTCCCATTGAGCAACATGCTTCACTAGAGGCATTATGCTTCGAAACAAGAGAAGGAGGGATTTGGGAAGGATTTGTAGGTTTGAATTTGGTAGAGAAGGGAGATAGAGAGCACCCTGTTCAAGAAAAACAAACGAAAGATGAAAATAGGGGATGGTTCGGGTTTTGTAAAAAGAGTCAGTCTCGAAAAAAGGGTCGACACCTTGCTTAAAAAGTGTCAACATCTTGAAAAGTGTTGACACCAGTAAAACAAAGTGTCGACACCTTCCAGAACTATTTTAGAAGGATTTTTCAACACAAGTGTCGACACCTACAGGGCTTGGTGTCAACATCTTGATACAAAATAATTTAGAGGTGACAGCGTTAGATATGTATGCCCTAGAAGTCAGAATTGGCTGACACTTATTATACACTTCTGAGGATAAAATTATAATTTTAACTATAAATAATAAAATAGATTATTTTCTATCATAATGTATATTTAGTGTCCGTGATACATCCCTTGAGTTAATAGCAATGATAATTCTTATTTTCAAAAGTTAAAAATTTAAAATATAAATTTTTATTATTAACTCATAAAATGCTCCTGATCGTAGGATCATCATGGGGATGGTGATTGATTCGAAAGGTTGGTGTACAATCACTTCTTTATAGTAGATGAGTCTTGAGTCTATGGTGTAGAGACATTAGAGCAAGAGTACAGATACTCATTAGAGAACAAGGATACTGAGCGTGACCACTTCGAGCAGCATCAAGCAATCATTAGGAAGTTTACCTTCTCATTGATGATTGGCTTAAAGCTGTAGTTGTGTGTCTAGTTCTTTGACCTGAGGTGCATCAACAGTTCACCTTAAGGGTGTTATAGTTTGACTACACCATGACTCGGTCTCCTAGCCATTTGAAATCTTGAGGTGTATGCTGGCTATAGCATGTTCATTGTAGGAATTAGATTGCATGAATAGGAAATCTATCTACCTCGGTAGATGAGGAGAAACCCTATAATGATCATGAGAATCAAGTCCATAAGCCTATGGCTATAGCAGAGTAAAATAATAGAAAGAGTTTTTATTAAGATTTTCACATTAGACTTGAATCGAATGATTAATCATATGATGGATATTAGGGTTTGACGAGTTCACATTAACCCTAATCCGATCGGGGCTCAAGATAGAAGAACTTAATCACACAACTAACTACATTGAGAGGTTCATTTTCAGTTCTGATGGGTTGCCACCATATGCTGCTAGGTGCCACTGGTGGATTTTGAGAGCAATTAGAATGATTTAGATCATCAATCATACTAGTTGTCTAAATAAAAAAAGTTCTGATCCATCGGAAGGTGTTTCGATGATGTCAATGATGGAGATCACAACATATCGTATTACCATATAAAACTGAACCTAACTGGATCACACACAAATAAGAATTTAGATCTGGATATCATCAATTGAACTAACCCTGTTCAATTGATTTGAATTAGATTCAATTAGGTTCAAGAAAATCATGCTAGCACATGATTGAGCTTAATATTCTTCTTTAATTATCATTAAAGTTGTCTCGACTGAGGCAAATGTGTTTGGGCTCACTCAGAAATCTTTACTTAGTCTGACTGGAGCTTGTCTAGATCAGAAAAGGATTGTCTTAGTTTATGAGATGAATTTGAGATAACACCTACCATTTTTCATCACCTGCTAAATCTTGTTCTGGATATTTGATCAAACATTGACCTTTGATACTTAGACATCTACCCATGTGTCAAGCCATCATAGGAGAAAACTTTTGGACCAGTCCACTGCTAAACTTTATCAGGCAAACTATTGCTCATCTCTCTTTTTAGTCATGTTGGGCGTCATGAG